>WIXG01000033.1:0-364220 GCA_009869945.1 Mesaphorura yosii
CATTATTCCTTGTTAAATTATCTATCATATGAATAAATTCGTTCCAAAATTTTCACATTCGTTTACGAGTTATCGTTATTTTAATGAGAGCTTTAAAACTTTTTGACCACGGTGTACAACTGCTTTGCACCCCCCTCCTTCTGGTAAACCCAATTATTGCCCTCTGGCTTGGCCATCGCACAATAGCCACGAGCGTATTCATATTTGTGTTAGCCGTGAACCGACTAGAATGGGACACACAAAAATTATATTTTTCATTTCCAACACTCTACACCGCGCATTGCATTTTGTTGTAATTGCCTTGAGGGCCTTCGAATCGCACGCACGAATTGAATCCTCCCGAATTTGACAGGCAAAGAGGATTGCTGTTATCTCGATTAATGCCTTACGAAGACGAAGAAAACATGCCTTTAAATGATAACGTGTACTGAATGATTTAACTGTTGCCTAACTGTTTCTTGATCATCCGTGCGTGTCACACGAAAAGAGCGACAAAGTGCAATCCATTCTGTGGGAAACTGTAGAGTTTACATCTTTTGCAGTTTTTTGCGAACCGTCGAGTCGGAATTTCAAAGTGTACGCGTGCATCGCCAACCTTGAATAATTACTGCACAGCCGCACACAAGACACAATACCATTAGCAGCTCATTTTTGTGCAAAATTAAGTACGGGAAGAATACTCTCTTGTAAATATTTGATTATCTGTTTCTGTTGCTATTATTGCGTGCTAGCTTTATTGTCTGAAAGTCCATTTAGCTGTGACTCAGTTCACCTACCATATTCAGATTCAGAGTCATTGGTACATGGTTTGTGCTAAGTGCAGTGCTGTGATTTAGTGGATGTCCAAATTGGAATTAATTCTCCTTTCCTTCCCCTTCTATTATTTTGGGAGAAGCTGGAGTTGGATCGAAGCCACTTGTAATGTTCTAGTCTCCATTAAGTACGTGCACTTTATACTGTTAGGTCATGATTTTCAGCTGAGAGTTGTAAATTCCCTGTATTGCAAAAATTAAAGGCGGTGAACAATAGTACCCGGAGCGCAACGCTGTGACATCGTTGGAAGTCTGCTGGACACTGGACATGGACTCTCCAATTTCACCAGCCAACTCCGACGAATTGGAGCCTGCAAGTTTCGAATCGTTGCCAGACTCTTTGATACTGAATGTATTAAATTATTTAACTCCCTTCGAAGTTGCACGAATTCACCAATGCTCGCGGAGGCTGAGTCGAGTATGTTCGGACGAAATTCTTTGGCGACGATTGTTTCATCGCTATTTTTGTCTGCAACCGATCTTTGCAAATCCAATAGGTGAGTTTGTGCTGAATCCTAATGCATCGTGGGAAATGACAACTTATAAACTAAACATAATCTATGTTAAGGGCACAAATCATGGAGAGAAGAGTTCATCCGTTTGCTCGATGAAATTCCAATTATTGAGGCGCAGGTATTGACGGACCACTCAGATCAGGTTCTTCATGTCTCCCACTCACATGACGGTGAAATATTCGCGACGACTTCGAAAGATGCGTATATCCATGTATGTCGAAGTCTTCACGCGTCATGTTAGGAGACTAATTTACGATTTTTGGTTCGTGATAGGTTTGGAATTCAACACACCCAGTCACTTTGAAATACTCTCACGACATGAAACGATTTTGTTGGAAATACACGCAGTTCTCGCAGTTTAATGAGTCAGATACGTTACTTTTGGTATCTGGAGTTCTCTTCGGATTACAGAGCACTTCAGGGGAGATTGCTGTTTTCAGTCTGAAAGGTGTGTAACAAATTTGAAACACCATTAATCTTTAGTTATGACCAGACCAAATAGAATGGATCTGTTTCAGGTGAATTTGAACTTCAGTGTCGCGTGAGAAACAAGCCGTACGACATTTTCGGGAGTTGGTACTCTGAAACCTACTTGTTTTCTGGAGATTTGCATTGGCTTGGACACTTGGTCAGCAAGTCTATACTCTGGCTTAATAAAGCCTCACAGGTCAGCTTATCTTCGCCCCAGATTCCACCTGGTGGGTGCCTCGTCTGCATATTCTTGACTTTGTGTTCTCCTGTAGGAAGTCGAGTCACAGCACACGGCAGTCATGAATCAAATGTACCGATTTTATAACCCCAAAGCTTCATCAGTGCGTTCAATCCTCGTTGCGAATTGTGTGGACGCAACTCACGCACCAGAAACCGCGCAATCATCAGAAGAACAACCGACATCTTCAAGATACGTTAAGCTCCAAACTTCTGGAAATCCACCTTCATTTTTGCATTGCCGCAGCCAAAGCTTGCCAGCAGAGTCTGACTTAATCAGTATTAATTCTCGCGGATGTAAAGGAACTTTGCAAGGAGCGTTTCAGAACTGGAAACCCTTGAACAATATCGCGGACATTAATTACACATCGGAGTATCGTTCAACACAGCATAAAGAAAGAGCAGAGGCTCTAGCTGTAAATCAGAGTGGAATAAGTTCACCAAAGCGGTTTAAGAGCACCGATGAAGAATCCGAATCCGAATCTCGAGAAGAAAGTCACGAATCTGGCGAAGGGTTGGAGAATGACCTCGAGAACAAAATGGAGGTAGAAGGTAAGTCTCGAGGTTGAAAGCGTGTCAGGGCTGTATTCTCAATCCACGTGCTGTATGAATGTTATGCATTTTGCAGACGACAATAAGGACTTAACTTCACCTGTCTTGAGTCCAATGCAACCCGATGTGTCGTCAAGCCCATCAGATTCATCATCCGCTTCTTCCTCCTTCGATTCGCCTGGGAACGGGGGCTCCGATTTCCGCAGAGCCGCGCCAATCGAATGTGAAACAGATGAAATCATCGATCCACGGGACAAGTGGTTGATATTCACATGTGGCTCGAAGACTTATACACCACACCAAATTGGATTTAAACGAATACACCCCTTTAAATTCAAAAGTCTCCTGGATCCAGGTCCTAGTTTACTGGAGCGGTATGCAGAATTGAGAAGGCGAGAGAATTTAGTGGCAGCTGGCCAGCCCGTCGAAGAGCCCGTCGATTACACCAATTATAAGTCTGTGGCGAATCGCTTCGATTCGGTCGACCATATCATAGATCTACATGGTAAGGCACCTGCGGCCGTTGTATGCCCGCGCCTGCGTGGACATATGAGTTTATTGTTTATAAGTATTTATTAGCATGTACAAATTCATTTTTCTTAATAGGTCACATAATTGGAATGACAGTATCTCCCGACCACCGCTATTTGTACGTCAACAGCAGGCCGTGGCCAGGTAATTACATTACAATTACAAACAAAGTAACTATAGTTAAGTCGCGCTGTTTGAGTGGGAAAGATTATTGCAATAATCTGATCCACTCATTTCCAGGAAATTACACAATATCAGACCCATTGGATCCTCCGCCGATTGCACAAGAAATCGATATTCATGTGATTGATTTAACAACGCTTCGGTATGTACTCCATTTAAAACAAGGCAAAGCAAGAATTATGAATTACGTATTATGTTTTAGGCAAGTTGGGATGATGAGGCGAGCACACCGTGCTTACACTCCGAACGAAGAGTGTTTCTTCATATTTCTGGACGCTTCCAACTATTATCTGGCGTCAGGTGCTGAAGATAAACATGCGTACATGTGGGAACGCAATTATGGAATCTCACTCGCAAAACTGCCGCATGCGGACGTCGTGAACTCTGTTGCATTCAGCTCCCAGAATCCTGAAATGCTCATTTCTGTGTCTGACGACCACACGATCAAGATCTGGAGATCAAGACGACAATGCAGGGAACTCGGCATCGACATGACGGGATTGACGGCAGGCGTGAAGCTGTATCTCACGCCAAGACCGACATACGCCACTGCTCCAATTGCCGTTACCAAATAGTATTGCAATTTCTATGAACTGTAAAGCGGAGAACCGTGCGCCGCACGTTGCTTGTATGATTTGCAACTCATTATTAATGATTGCTAATGCATGCAGGCAAAAATGCTAGCTTACTGTGTGACTAGGTTAAAGTGTTTCCTCTTTGTGATGGAAAAGGAAAGGCTGTGGCTTTGAACACTTGGAATGGAACAAACTGTGATCTGCAAAATCTAGAAACTCAGATTCAGCCTGACAGGCGATGTCGAATCGCAAATTTATTAAAATAATAAAATAAATCAGCAGTTGGGCTATTTTCAAGGTTTACATCTGAAGGTTTTATCTATTTTAATGCGATAAATGGATTCTATGTAACAGTTCACAGAATCGTTACAGGAACCGAAAAGGATTGGACGCTACGCTGCAAGATGAAATTTGTATTATGGAAGATCTGTTTGTTAGTTCTTTGCGCAATTAACTACATTAGCTAACGGTGGAAGGTGGTGGGTCTTCACTGTTGTTATTATTGGAATTTCCATTATGATTATGCTTGTGTCCACCACAGTCTTCACAGTCGTCATCGTCGCTGCTGTCTGAGGATTCGCCAAAAGCTTGGGGCTTTTTATAAATGCAGCAACCTAAAGGATCGATCACATGATTAAATTTCAAGATGCCAAAGAAAGACCAGAACAGTTTGTTTCGCATAACTAAACTATGATTAGGCTCACATTTGGACTTCCGTTTGCCCATTCCTTCATTATCAACTGTCTCTTCAGTCCATCCTACCCGTTTCTTCTTCTTCGGCTTCTTAAGTTTAAGGTGAACTGCTGGTACAGACTATTTAACAAATGACAACAAACGTATCAGTCGAAATGCAAACACCTTATTAATTAAGGTCAGGTGACCTTACTTGTGTTTCCTCGAGTGTGACAGTTTGCGTCCTTGATCCGCTGGGCATTACCGTCGCCCCAGCAGAAGGTGCTGAATGAAGCCGTAAGCTGTGTCCTGGGTCGTTGCTTTCTTGGTTACTATCTTGATCACTCATTATCATGTGATTTCGGAACAAAAAATCGATTCGATCAATTGAATTTTGGAGGGCGGGCTGAGCTTCTGATCACAATTTAGATAGCACTCCTTCTCTTATAAATCCTAATTCGATTCTAGTCAATTGACTTGAATTTACGTTTTACTGTTGCGGTCCCCAAACGAACGTGAAAACTGTACTTCGAATCTGTACCAGTTTTGAATTCATTCGCGAAGAAGTATGCGTATACGATCTTTCGCGTGAATCACGCTAACATCACGTTGAGTTCATCTCATCACATTCTCATCATTCCCCAAAATACTGAAATCGTGAAATCTTGGTCATAAATAAATAGAATTAAGAACATTGCTTGCTTTTAATTTTACACATAAGATCAAGGCACTATCACAACGATACGATGAGCCATTTGTTATCATTTCTAAAATGCGAGACCGCTGCCTACTAAAATATTTAAAGGAACTAAGAAACTATTGTTATAACTTTCCTCCCGGAGGCGGGCGACATTTTGAATCTGAGTCGGACGATGAAGGAGAGCTTTGCAGCATTGGTATTTGCTTTTTGTAGAAAGTCGGCAATAAAGCTTCAAGTGTCAAATGTGTCAGGATGGCCGTCAAGCCCCAGAGTTTAATTTCGCGTTGACCTTCTGGGTCCACCGTTTTCTTTGAGCTGGAGGAAGTTTTTGGACACGCTTTGCCATCATCATCGGACGAGCTCTCACTAATTTGCACCATTAAATCATGATTGGGATCTGTAGTAGAATGAAACACCTTCATGTTTTTGTAAACTGGCATTCCAAGTCCTCTTCTGTATTGCGTGTGGCCCCAATTGGCTGGATCACAAAAATGTAGCAAGCTAATTGTGAAAGCTACGTGTACTTCATCTTGGTTTATTTTTAACTTGGACGGATCCACCGGGTTAACCTTGATAAATCCAAGAACGGGCGTTACACCCATCAGCGTCGAGGCAGTAGGCATAGGACTCATTTGTCCCCATATTTCGATTTGATCTTTAGTAAGGCCCAGTTCTTCTTCGGTTTCTCGTAAAGCTGTCGCAACGGGATCGCCACCATCCTCTGGATCTGCAGCACCTCCAGGAAACGATATTTCGCCTCTGTGTGAATTCAACTTTAACGAGCGGAGCGTGTACAGGATCGCTGGTTCACCTCTGACATTGTAACATAGTGGAATCAGGACTGCCGCACGTTTTGCAAAAGAAATGTTCTGAAATTTGAACCCAGTTCTCTTATTTGTCAGGAAATCCAAACACCTCTTCTTGTTCTCCGCAGAAAATACGCTACCGAGGATTTCGTTGGTGCTTCCTTGTCCAGCTGACATACTTCGGAACGAAGTTGCTGCACGTAATTTTGGATAGAATACGCGATTGCAGGTTGCAGGAACGATGCTTTTGTTTATCAGTTGTGGAAGTAACATCTGAAGGACAAACGTCGAACACCATCCGAGCTTCCAGGCTGCTGGAGTGTGCAATGCAGTCTATAGACGAGAATTATTCAGACCAGCTGATTCCAATTACTTCAATGGTAGTGGACGTGGACGCGCCTGCAAAGTTACGGGACGTGAAATAATTTACATCCGTGACCATCTTATGACTAATAACTATACTACTTACGATACTTAAGTAACTTAAGAAGTGATTACCGTTGGCTTAATACGGAGCGGGACGATTCTCAGTTAGGAAGACTGGGCAAAGTTCGGGGACAAGATAAAAGAATCGATCACTGTGGACTCTAAAGACTTTTACTCCAACTCCTAATGACTTGACATCGCACAGATGAAAATTCATCATTCGTCATGCATTACAGCACTACACAATTACACCTGCGATCCCGCACAAAATCTTTTTGAATTTACAAGTTCACTACGCTTTCAGTTCGAGATTCTGGGAGTTTGGCTTCCATGATGAGACTACGCTATAGCTCTAGAATTCATGATTGGAAAATGGGTTGTCGGAACAGTCCCAATTGGATGCCAAATACTAATGTGATTAGCGTTGTAAAGCGGCTCGACAAATGTACTGTACAAATTCACAGTCCTGTTCTTGTCATGGATACTTACTTGGTCAGGT
The DNA here is from genome assembly GCA_009869945.1 of Mesaphorura yosii. Classification (NCBI taxonomy): domain Eukaryota; kingdom Metazoa; phylum Arthropoda; class Collembola; order Poduromorpha; family Tullbergiidae; genus Mesaphorura; species Mesaphorura yosii. Next base: position 6,980 of record WIXG01000033.1, read on the forward strand.
CAGATGTCGAGGCAGAAACAACATACACCCCAAGCCGCAGCCCCTGCCCACAGGCCACCCCTCGGCCCATGCATGCACCAAGTCGGGACTCCAGCGATTCAATAACTTCAGTGTGCCCCTCAAGAAGTGCCTCAAATCCGAATTAGGGCTGACTCAAAGACGAAATAAGCCAAGACATCCCGTCATGGCAGAACACTCGGCTCTTCTCAGCTCTCCCAGCAGTGATAACGACAGCTTCAATGATACTCGTCTAACCGAAGCTAACGAGTTATTTCTACATCGACTGCGGCAAGAGCGGCAGGCGAGGAAATCAAGATCCGTTCATACAATCTCACTGAACTCAAGGCCCAGCATCCGATCACCCGAAGTGTTTGTTCAACTGGAAGCTCTTAAAAGATCTGCAGCTGACGAGGAGGGTGAACGCTCTAATGCTAGCCATGACCAAAGCCAACGTGACACGGGCGTGCAGGCAGCCGCCAAAAGCACCGCGAGCAGCAGCACCAACAGTCAAGAAATCAAGGCGGCTCTACTACAGTCACAGTCATCACCAGCTCCTTCATTGTCATGTCCTCTGAAAATTGCTTCGATTCACGGTTCCATGGAAGATCTTCACCGTCCCAAGAATTTCAGGCGTACTCCGGTGACTGCTGTCCAGCGAAGTCGGCAGTCTGAACCGGCTCCAACCACGACAACGGCTACATCATTGAATGTATCCGTCTCCGAAAGCAACCTCAACGTATCAAGTCTTGATTCTTCATATCAAGCAAGAAAGGATGGGAACTCGAACGGAGATGACGAGTCAGATGAAGACAATACTGACGCTGGAGAATTACTCAGCGTTTCTACCAGCATGAGCAGCATTTCTCAGGCTGAAGCGCTGCCTTGCTATGACGAACACTCGTTAAATCTTCTGCGCTTTCCAGTTCAGCACTTTCTGGCAGCCGGTATCAGAGCCCAAACGAATAGCCTAGCCAAGTACGAGGCGGAACTTTACAGCTACAGACTGAAGAACGCAATTCGTCACGTGTCGAACTCTCTCCTGTTAAACTCACGAAGAAGCCAACACGCAGAGTTGATCAGGGTTCGTGGTGACACATCCCAATTAAAATTACAGGTACTGGTTAATGCTTGGCTTGCGTTGATTAACGTGGTTGAGCTTTTTGCCTGTTTTGTTACAGGAAAGCAATCTCACACTCCAGCTTCGAGTCACTCGTCATGTGCAGGCAAATGAAAGGGAAAGAGAAGCGGAGAATGACCGGGAGTTGCAGGAGCTCAAGACCCAGATAACAAATCTAAAGAAAACTGAAAAACGGACTTTATATGTAAAGACTTTATCCTTCAAATTACTTAATTAATCCATGATCAAAGGTTCCACGCGTTTCTTTTCTTTCGCTAGGAAATAAGATCTATTGAAGACGAAATACAAAGTACAAAGGCAGACGGTGTTATTCTTCACTCCGAAAAAATGGGCATTAAGCACGAGGTGGAGGGCTCACTTGAGAAGAGAGACCCATTGGAGAATTTGTTCGACGCTGAAAAGCAAAATCGGGGAAAAAATGCAAACTTATGCTCCAGTCTGGGACGACAGGTTGGTGTGTTCTTTTTTCTGTACTTTGCTTCGGCGGTTTCTCACCTGTATGAGCCAATCTCAACCTTTCTGAGTTCTCTGGTTGCAGATGTCCGACCTGCAAACTAAAGTGAAGGATCTTACACGTCAAGTCAATCAGTGGAAGCAGCGGTCAGACGAAAATGAAGGGACTGGGTTAGATTTGAAACGAACACTCGATTTGCAAGCGAAAGAGTACGTGAACTTGAAGAAGTTGTACGAAATTGAGCACGAGAAGATGCTAAATGTGACAAAGTACAGATTGAGATTAATTCTTAGTGGTACATTCCAGGCCAATTCTTATCGTTCCTGTTTCAGGGACGTATCGCACAATGAAGAGGCTCTGGACCACATCGAAGATCAACTGGAATTTTGCTTGAACGAACTCAACATAGAGAAAGAAGAATTGAATGCTAGCGTGAGAGAACAGAAGACTCAAGAATTCAACTTGAAGGACATGAAAGAAACTCACACCAAGCTAAGGTGAATCCTGAAGCCGCAAGCTATGCGGCTACTTCCTTTCGTTTGTAACTACCAGACTGGAAACTTGTCCATTGATAGGCTCGAGCTTGAAAGCATGGAGAAGGAAATACAAATCCACAAGGCTCTTGAACTTCGCCGGCAGCAAACTATCATAAATGGACTCAAGTTCTGGCTGTTTGTTCTGGGTTTTGTGTTCTTTGGAGGCTGCATGGATGACGTGGGCGCATTAATGTCATATTCAATAGATCTCACAAAAGTGGTTCTGGTTAAAAAGAAATGTCAAGATACTGAATCAGAGTGAAGTGAAGCATTTCAAGGCATACAGTGCAGTGAATTTTAGTGCATGCTTGATTAATTTGTAAGCCAAAATTTAGAGTATTTGATTATGCTACCACAACACTAATTTAATTTTACGGTGATCACGATAATTTTGCGCTTTAGAAATATACTTTTGACAATATAGTTTTTATGCTATTTACTATTATATCATTTTGTGCTTGTGTTCACCGCTGTCTACAGTTTCTGAGTGTGTGAGCTGCCATTTCTTCGGTTTTCTACGTCATCCACTGTTTCCGGCAATCTTCGATTTCTTGTTTCTGGCAGGAGCAGCGAAAGTGCCCCGGCCACGAACGACACAACACCAAATATTATTGTCGGGTAGGTTTTGTTCCCTCGTCCCTAAAATACATTAAAGAGCGTAGCCATTAAATCCAAAAGTCATCACAGCCACTCACTCACACTCACAATCAAGTCCACAATGTACGGTGCTGACACGGATCCGATTCGCCCAACCATTGAAGCCGTCCCAACTCCATAAGATCGCAAAAGGGTTGGCATCACTTCAGTAGCGTATAAGTACACGAGTGCATAAGCAGCACCAATTAGTAATTTTCCAGCCAACGCCAAAATCACAATTGCCACCGAGCCTGTCGACAGACAACATAAGCTACTGTTTATCAAAGACTCGTCATCATCAAAGCCACAAGTGAACTTTACCATCTGCAAATATCAAAGACGAGAGCAAAAACGCTCCGGTCAGCAAAATCAGTCCGGAGAAGGATGGTCTGCGTCCGAGGTATCGAATGAGAGGTGGCACCATGAAATATGAGGGGATTTCCAAGAGTCCACTTATGAATGTGTATCTAGCAATACGCAAAGGTCGCTTATAAGAACGCTCCTCCGAAACTTAGCGCCGCCAAATTCCATGTGCTTACATGTATCTGTCAGCCGACAGATTTGGCGAATTCAACGCAACTCCATAGTACACCATTGAGATGGACATCCAGGTGAAGTAGATAACCAACGTCCTCTTTCGCATTTGTGTTGTTCGTACCAAGTTGGCGTAGCCAACGAGCACTGCCTTTATCTTGGTGCCAAAATTTTCTTTCGTGGTAACTTCCTTCTCCTGAGATCAACAAGAATTCAATAACTACCCAAGTTAGAGGAGAAGTTCAGTGACTTGTTATTTGTGCTCACCGTTCCTCCAACTTTCTCAACCATGTCTCGGAAGTCGCTGGGGACGAAGGCCTTCCTACGATTCCATTTCGCCATGTCCCTCATGATCTTCTCAGCTTTTTTTGGCTGCCCCTTTCTCAGTAGCCACCTGGGGCTTTCAGGCAGCAGCCACCAAACAATGATTTGAAGAATTGATGGGACCGAGATAACGAGCTGCAGGGTTCGCCAGTCCCTGATGAAGTATGCAATTCCAGCCAACACCATGTAACCAAATGCGAAGGGTATGCAGAAAAGGTTGCCTGCCAGGCCACGCCACGACGGGCCAATCACTTCCACCACTGCATCAGAAAGACATTACAGCATTAGTTGGCTAATCTGCTCGTTGCAGCTTAATCCGTTAGAATATTCCCTAAACGATAAACGTACTCAACACAAACGAAGTTCCATAGATGCCAGGCGTCGACATTCCGAGTATGAACCGTGCAAACATTAGCCATTTGAAATCACCCACGAGTCCAACGATGGGACCAGCAACAATGAAGATGCACGAAGAAATCAAAATCGCCATTTTTCGTCCAAGCCGATCTGAGATGGCCCCCATGATTGGGCTTCCAACCAATATCCCAAACATGTACATGGCTTGAACGGTACTGGCCCAAGCCTCTTTACCACAGACTAGATCCCACTAAAATTGAAATACAAGTTAAAAGATGTTTAGATCCGTCTTTGTCTCAACAATTGCTAGCATCACAGTGGTTTGTGGCCTACCTCTGTGACAATCGTTGATCTGAATATCGAGTCGTCGAATTCTATTGTCGGGCATCCTACAGTTCTAGTCCGATCCACAAATGAGAAATCTGACGTTTGGTTCACGCCGGGCAGAAAGCGATACCGGTGACATTCTTCGTACTCCCTGTCCTTATCTCTGCATTCGCACACAGTACACATAAGAGACGGAACTCTTTATGTACTCACCTCTGGCCTTTGACCGGAACTCACAATGGAATGGTGTAGTTTTTTAGGGTCTCGACTGGGACGCCTGGAATGTCTGGAAGCTGACACCAGTGTGGTGGAATTGCACCGACGAAAGCATAAGCCAAATTATGGAGCGCTGTTAAAAATCCACAGAACGAAGTCAGCATGAAGACCTGGAACAAATAGACAGCCGCCATTTTACATTGCCTTAAAATTTGGTAGTGATTACTGATTTCCCATTGTCGTTACCTTGAGCTGCCACCATCCTGCATCGCCACATATTTTCAGCAGGTCTTCGAATGTGGAGACGGACTCGAGTTTCACATGCTTCTTTACGTGCTGGTCTTCGCTTGTAAGTTGAGTTTGGCTTGTGTTTGAGAGGTTGTCGTTGCTGCTTGTATTTGACGGTGAGCTTGGTGGGCCCGATGGAATGAGATGCTCTGGCGATTGATGAGGGCTGTTTGTTTCGCTACTGGTCGTTGGTGAAGGAGACAGCGATCGCTCTCTGTCCGCTTTCATGATGCCACCACTGATAAGCCGTTTTCTCCTGTCTGACTTTGACTTTGAATTCCACCGCTGATGCGGCCGCAGGAGTCGCCCTTTGGCAAGGGAAGTGGGACGAGGAATTCAAGGGAGGGCAAGGCAGTGAGTTGAAAGAAAGTTCGTGGGAATGGGCTCGGTTATCCAGTTTGGAAACGTTAATCCTTAATACTGAAGACCTCTAAAATTACTCGAAAATAATACTTGAGGTTTAGACTTCTGTAATTGTACTGCGCAATGCACTCACATACACATCGCAAGCGCGGCTTCACTTTCACAAGAATCGAGCACGAAAACAGCAACAATAGGCGTAGCAATTAACAATGACGACGCAACCCAACAGCGAAACACAGAATCAAAACGATAAAAAGCCTGAATGAATCAGCTTTTACTATTTACGCTATCCAGAGGCTCAGAAATCAACCTATGCAGTACCAAAACAGAAACAAGCCCAAGCGCTGCAGACACTCTAATGACATTTTGAGCCTTCTGGCTGATTGTTATTGGAGTAGTTGGATGAGCAGGAATAATTGAGAAGAATGAGGAGGAAGAAGTTGTCGGTGTCCACATAAAATTATGTGCGTTGTTGATGCTGAGCCTGCCTGAATGCTGATGCGATCACAAAAAGTGGAACAAATCAAGTTGTGAATGGATGAAGGATGACGAGTTGCGTTTGTTTGTGACTGCTGATCTGCAGATTGTTTATCTTTGACTGACTCTGTCAGTGCATGATGTGCGTGCTTGGACTGCAAACGCAGATGATGGTGGTGGTTATAGCTGAATTGTTGTGATGTAATGTTCCTGCAGTGTACATACAAATTGAAATGTACAATTATTACCTGAGGTCATGAGCTTTGTATTTGTATTGTTTCGCTACTTCAATATAACTCAATAATAGCTGAATCGCTCGATACAATTAGCGGGCAGCGATGCCTGACTAGCGAACGGCCAACCCATCAACCCATAAAACCATACTACGATATAATGCAGTAAACAATTTAACTGCCTCCTTAATTAAAGCTAAAAGTACATACCGTCAGCGTCAGCCGGAAGATCAGCACAACACTTGGCATAACCGCGACTCACGAGCCACGATCAACGCACCCGACCTCGAGAGCAATTAACTTAAAACTGAGCTGAGTTCTGAGAAGAAATGCTTTGGTCGAACCAGAACGAAAAGTGAAGTCACCTCTCACTTGTCAAATGAAGTTATAAATATTAACGTTAACAACACACAATGCGCCCCGCCGAATGAGGGCAAAATGCCAAAAGAACACGCAATGACGCAGCCGGCAGAACCTCCACAGAGACTAAAGTTCAATGTAATGTAGTAATCGTTTAAGTTATGGAATATACAAAAACAATATTGCGCACGGGAATTCGCTTCCTTCCTGGTGAAATGTGAATGGACTCACGACATGACGCGAAGAGGCGAGAGCCGACTAGCCAAAATATTTACAGAATACGGCCTGAGAAATCGAATGGACAACGGACACTGACTCGAATTTGTCTGGACCACGTTGAGTGTGAGATGGTATTGACAGTTGACACTCACCAAACACAATGAATGAATACTGATTGAACATCGATGTTTAATGGCTTTATATTTGTTTTTGTTGGCTTATCATTTCGATTGCTTGCTCAGCTTTTGTGTCAAAGTCCATACCCATCGTAAATGTAATTAACGCTTGCTATATCAGAAATGAAATTAACCGCACCCGTCATCGTACTCTACTCCTCGTTGTTAAAAGAGCTCGTTCTCAATTTTACTTGCATTCAAGCACAAAACAATAGAATCGGTAGCACTTTCCGATTCGAGTTCGAGCCCGGCAGGGCAATTCACTAAAAGATAAACGTCAAGGTTCACTGTATTTATGGAATGGAAAATTTTTCCATTAAATTGAGACATAGCGTAACGTTCTTAAGTCACATTCACATCCGCATAAAATATGAACCGTCTTGACATGAAGTTGGAAAAAGAACGTGATACGACTTCAATTTAGGCAATATTTATCAAAACATGCAACATGCGAAATAAAAGAATGGAAAATCAATTATTCAACGCTCGACCTTTGTCCTGTATCGTTCGTTCGCTTTCTTAAGCGCACATTCAGTCGTTCAAATATCAGTTTGTCGATTGCGGCTTTGCGACAGCGACAATATCATATCACAACATTTATGCCGCAATTGCAGTAATTATAATTGCGTGTTCACAACTTCTATTTTTAGATTTTTACCCTTGCGGGTTTGACTTTCAAGAAATCGATCCTTTCTTCTGGACGAATCAAAATTTATACAATCATTTTCTTGCTTTGTCAAGCAAAATTGTGAAATTTGATTCCGCAACTCGGCAAAAATGATGCAGCCATCATTTCATACGTGAGCGAGCAAACGCAAAGGCGAATCGCCACGCTACGCATTACAAAATGCAAAATACCAAATTACCATGTTAAAAAATGTAATACGAAAAAATAATGAAAATTTGCTGTCAGCAAAAATATAAACTTCGACCAAGTTCGAGTAGATTGAATTCCACGCTGACTGCTTCTGGAATGGAAATTTTCTTGATACGATAAAGTGTAACAGCAACTATAGTGAAAGAAACATGATATAATTCTCCAGCTCATTTGTCATGAATAACTGACGTTGGCAATTATAATTGCATTAGAGTGGTGGCATACTTAATTTTGTGATAAAATTAGCAGCGAACTCACAGTGATAAGTTCGGGTCCACTCTTGAACATTGTCACGAAAGTGGGTTAAGGCTTCTACTGTTTGGGCTTGTCTCTCGACAGTCGTCAGTCAATTAGGCGAGACATTAGCCAATATCGTCATACTAATAACCAAACAGTTGACAGATAATTTGCTCTCAACACAACATGAACGATGGACCTCTCTACAGCAGAGATGCTTGCATATGAATTGAACGAACGATTAACAAGGACCTTCGAACCCGTGGCTATGAATTTGCAAAATTTTAAACAAAGTGCATGAGTTTTCCGTCCGTCAATTTAACCGATAGAAGCTTCAATGCTGGAGCGCAATCAAATCTCACACGCACGCCATTGTAGCATGAGTTCACTCGTCCCGAAATAGGAGTACTATTGAAGTACAAGAGTCTGTGAATTGTGAATGAAATCAAGTGGAAAGGACAAAGCACAGCGACGGAAAGTTGCTGGAAAATTTTAAAATTGTTGAATGCAGAACATGTCAAGTTCGTCACGTAACCTGATAACTGCCATAAGAATTGATTAGCCGATAGTAAATTGGCAGTGATTTTATGCCCATGTACAAGATAAGATTACGTAATCATTTCGAATTTATTTTGAGACACGCTCCTGACACGAACTCTAGAATAGCCGAAATACGATGCGAAACCGAATACTAAGAAAGGAAAAACGAGTGTTAGATGCTTTCGGAGTTAAAAGCTGGATGATAGATCAACGTTACTACTTTTTTTTCCTGGAAGACTGCTCAGACGTCCATTCTTGTCTGATTTTCTGAAGCTACTCTCAAAAACGGCAACGACCTTGAGCGGTCGACCGAGACATCGACGCATTTAGTCGTGGACTTTAAGTTTGAATGCAATAAAAGCATTCCATGCATATTTTAATTTGTGAGCAGCGAAAAGAGAAACGCCAAAGTCAAGGACTAACAATCGACGGATCGAGCCGGTGACTGGTCTTTTGAATGTTACAGTCTCGATTGTCGATTTAATTTAAAGCAACAATTACCAACTGTATGTGAATTCTGACGCGAGCGTGATGAAACGAACAAAGCGCTGATCAGCTGCCACAACACTTGCCACTGTCTTTAGATTTTATTCAATTACCCAATTTGTATAGACACTACACATTTTGCGAACTAACGACAACATTTGTCTTAGGAAGCACAAGTGCTCAGTGCTCCTCTGGCAGACACTTTTGTAAGTCATGCAAATATTTGTTTAGCTGCAAATTGCAAATTAAATTGGAGCATTCCATCGTGGAAAGCTGTGAATAATGTAATTTAATTAGATCCAAGTGCCAAACGCCAAACTGCAGCACCAGCACGTTATAAAAATCTGTTGGAGTTCATGAATTTATTACTTTTGTGCCCGCTGCCACTTAATTGCCTCCAAATTCATTACAAGCACAAACTGAATCGAGTTGTTATTGTTCACGGTTAGTAGGTCAAAACTTGGACGGGACATTCCGTTTTCACTAAGATTTTCTACAGTTAAGCAATAACTTTGCTTTCTAACAGCAAAACTAGGAAAGAAATCTAAACCCAAATTAGAGGAACAACTGCCACAGGCAGTCGGCGTCGGGTTTCGGTTGCTGCCGCAGCCGCAGCTGCTGTAGAATGATGGCAGACCTCTCGCTTGTCGCTTCAATGAAGCGAGGAGTTAATTGAATCAATTTGTTACAAGACAAAAGACAGTGCACAGTGCAGGGCAAACACACTAAACAATTACAGAATGGCAGGGCGGCAAGCGCCTCTTCAGATGAAAAATTGAAAGATTGGGCCCAGAGGATGCATTTGTGACCGTAGCGTATAAAGGAAAAATTTCTAATAAAATCTACTCTGAGATATTGCATGACATCTGTCATAACTGTGATGTGGAAAGAGATATAAGTACATTTTTGATGAGTCTGGAGCCGGGTTCGCTTTGTCTTTGTCACAATCAGGTGTATCGCGTGTATTTTCAAGAGATCAAGCTGAAGGATGTCACATACATGGCTTGACGGGGTGCATAACGTAATAAGAAACAATGACACTGATTTATCATTTCTCGTCTGTCCCTCTTACGTCGTGTTATATGACATAAGATTAATTAGTAAACCTAAACGCAATCAAAGAGCAACAACTTCTACTCTTACAAAACCGTTCACACCAAAAGTATGAAGTGTTTAATTCAATTTTTTCATGTTCTTTTGAAGTATTGAACGGAATCGACACTTTTGGCAGGCAAATGAGAACCTGCTAATTACGGTGAGAACAGCAAATGAAATGTCCTTTATTACGGTAAATGTGCAATACGGTCAGCAGTTATCTGTTATCTGTTGTCCCCTGGAAAGAGCCGAACTCGAAGAAATCTACGAGGAGCTCTGATTGGATTTGACTGGATGATGGACGCGTGTTTAAGATTAATTATGTCAAATAGCTAAGACCAAAGGAAAACACCAGCTTGGACTTTGGATCGATGTGAAAGAATTGGATCATTCAATGATTGACGGACCACCGCTATCAGCCATTGTCATTTGAAGCAACAAGCAGCCGAATTAGACTTACCCGTAGTGATTCGAGCAATCCAACACCAACAGCTGCAAGACGACCAATATAAACTTAATGTAATTTAGATGGACACACTGATAGTCAACAATTATCACCCTCCACCACAGATTACTACAGCAATTTAAGCTTTTTAATACTCTCGCAGGAATAGTAATAATTGCCTGACCCTACGCTTTGGTTTCGCATCGTCCAGACACACAAATGACGTGAAGAGTAAAAGTAGGTGCTCAACAGCTCAGCTGAGTTTCTCCTTGAACGCACGAACGTAACTTTCCAGGGTTCGCTCCGACACTCTTTCCACCAGACCGCTTGTTGTGTCGTAAGAGTTTTATCGATTTTTCCATTTGCGAGCGAACCATAACCACCCATAAGGTTATACTAGGGCTATAAATACATAGTTCTTATTGAGTGTGATGTAAACAATGCTACGAATCTGCGAGGAAAGTAGAAACTGTGGAAGCACAAGCAGTGAAAGTGAGCAAACGATCATGGTCATGCAGTACGTCACCAAAAGCACAATCGCAATTTCTACTCAAAAGTGCTCACACTAAAGGATGTCCACGAAATAGCCACACAAATTTTTTATTTCAATAATTTTACAAATTAACAGAAGCAAACTTGAAGGTTACATTTTTCAGAAAGCTGATCCCTCATTCTTATTAGAAATGTGGCACATAGCCCTCTGGATATCCTTGTGGCCGATCTGTCGCAGGATCTTGTAAGCATTGTCCATAATCGCCTTCCTAGAGTCTCTCGCAGTTTCTTTGGACAGGTTATTCCATGTGAACTTGAATCCACGAAGATTCTTGGGTCCCTCGATCCTCGCGTGGTATCTTCGTTTGCATTCAGTCAAAATGTTTCAATGCCGCGGGTTATCCTTTTTGGGCACAAAGCCGATGTTTTTCGCACACAGGAACTCAGTCACAACTTTTACGTCGTTGTCAAGTCGAAGAGAATGTCTTGGATTTCGTGGTGCTTATTGATAGACGGCATCAGGCGCTTGTTTAGGCATTCTTTAAGTAGATCTTGCCGGTCATAGTGTCAGTTGAAATGTATGGTTCTGACCCATTGCCCATTTCGTCCATGGCTTGCCATACGAGATACCGCTTCGGAAATTTGGTCAATGTTTGAATTTATGTTCGTATTTCACTTCACTGTGATCCGAGGAGTGCACATCATTTCGGCATCCAGTCTTCGCACGTGCTTCTTGATTCTCTGTGTACTTTGGAGCCTTCTTTCTTTTGGTCTTTAAGCTCAACTTCTGGACTTTAATCTTACTCAATGTACTTTTAGCCATTTTCAGTTTTCTGGCTGCTGCTCGAACCGATGTCGTCAGATGTCTTTCGTAGAGCTTGACCTTACGTACTTTCTTTGGGTCATCATCTGACTTGGCCGACCTGGAATCTTCTTATAATGGCTGTTCCGGATTCCTCGAACCTTGCAATGACATCGCGGATAGTGCGCTTCGGGATCCCCTGCGCTAAAAAAATGGTGAACCGTCGTCTTCTTTCTCTTATCAGCGTAATTTTCCAAGTAATGGACAATTCGTTTGGCAAGTGACTGATGATCGGCTGGCGACATTTTTAATAGAAAGGTGACACACGAGAAAGGAGAGGACTAAAAGATAGCTAGCTCTGAGTCTCAGCTTTCAAAGGAGCATAGTCAAGACGGAGAAATTTATTTGCGTGCGCGTGTGCGTGTGAAGAGAAAAGTGGGCGGCTATTTCGTGGACATCCTTTATTAGAAGCACTATAGAAGCAGAAAGTGTATGAATTTCCATTTCATGTGCTTTTTCTACAATATTCTTTTTAACCTGAAACTCTGGTGAGCTCAAACCAAAACAACTTCGACCAACATTTTCAGAGTTAGGTAGCTGTATAGGAGTGATAACATATATCTAAAAACTCTTTTGGCGTTGATTGGAATGTATATGAATATATGAATTGGCGTGATTGCAGCTTCTCTGTCTGCATTCCACGAGCGAGAAATTCTAGTAATTCATTACGATCCTTATGAATAAAGATAAGAATCCTGAAGTCGAATCAAACCCAACTCATCGATGATCGAAAGCCGAAAGTGTGTCGATGAGTAAAGTAAAAGGCAGCATAAAAGATAAGACTGATCAGGCTGAAGCTTGAGCTGACGAAGCTCGCATTAGCCATAAATGGAGACTTGAATCTTGAGCTTACACATATACGATTAATACATTGAAAAGAAACGAAAAAACGAAAAATGTCATGAATGATGAGGATTGATTGCACACATTTGCACTTTCCCACACCGAACTCAAACATTTTGGAAACTTTTACTAATGCTGCCGCCAGCTGGAAACTGATCCATGAGCCACGACCCAGGTAATAGTACATAGGGCATGGCAAAAACTTTAGCACTTTCAACTCAAGTCCACAAGATTATAGGACGGACGAGTTTCAAATTGCTCGCAGTCCATAAAAGTCCCGTGAGACTCGGCAAAGTGAGACAAGACAAGCATGAAATTGAAGTTTTCCATGCATTTATGGAGTTCGTGAGTTTTGGCTAGAACGGCAACTGCAGTCATCAAAGAGAAAGTAAAAACGTGTCCAGTTCTGCCAAGCATCACGTCGCGGAGATTCATCTTTCAATCAAATCAAAGTTACGTCTTGCGTTTTATGTTTTTCATTCATCAAAGAGGAAATTGAAAATCTCATCTCTCAAACGTCGGCGAATGACGGGAATGGCGATACTCGACGGGAGACCGGGATATTTTACATTTTATTCCACGCACCCTGGGTTTATATTGTTTGACATTAAAATTTTAATGGGTACTTAAACCTTTAATGTGTCTTTCGATTCGTCCAAGTTCAGAGGGTCAAGATCGTCGAAATTTGGGGAGTAACTGTGTGGGGAGGCTACGCTCAATGTTAAATCAGAAGACGCAGCAGCTGAAGGCGCAGCTGTTTGACCTGGCCCTTGAGTGGATTCGACAGTGTCGACTCCTGCATTCTTCAGCTTTGCAATTGCACGCTCCGCTTCTTGCAACGCGGCCTGGCCAATTCCAGTCATATCAGCAGTCTGTGTGCGGAGGAGCAGACCGACAATCAATGAGTGCATCAGTACAAATTAAACTTCTAACAAACTAATTACACGACAGACACATCCTACCTCGCTCTCCTGTCCAAACTTGGATACGTAATACTTTTCGAATTCGTCTTCTCGCTCTTTCTCAACTCGCGTCAGGTACTTACGGAATTTCTCAAGGTTCTCGTTGGTTAGAATTTCTATTTCGCCAGGCGTTAATTCTTCTACGCGGTTGTTCACTAATTGCAAGCCGGACCGGCGCTCGAGGGGCTGGCCGAAGAATTCTTCGTCGGGAGTGATTAAGTTCATTGTTGACACGATGTGGCTGCAGAAAACAAGAACACTTCGACATTGAAACCGAATGTAATTTCAGTAATTTGAATGCAAGACTTACTCGAAGGATGGGGCAATCAGCGCTTCCAGTTGCTCGGTGTAAGTCTTAATCTCCTGCAGGATAGATTCAATCGGTCGGTCGACCATCGGCTTGACTGATGAGAAGCGACTTTTCCTATTGTCCGATTGACACTGGGTCTGAACCTTAGATTGCTCTTGACTTGGCTTCGCGGGTTCCGTTGTCCCTTCAGCCTCAGGAGTAGCAGGAGTTTCTGTGGGCTGTTCCTGCACCGACATTAGTGTTTCTGTTGCAGAGTTTATTGAAGTTGATCGAGTAGCCACCTTAACTCCTGACGCCTTGTTCGTTGACGACAATACGACGTGCTCAAACCATTGTTGCCAGTATCTTTTCACGAGTCGGCCAAGACGGCGAAGAATGTAGCACTGAACTCCGGTAATGTATTCCAAATACCGTTCGCCTTTTTCCTGCACACCGCAGAATAGCTCTGTTGAATCCGAAGGTACGTTGCGGGTGGTCTGTTGAACCTTACCAATATGATAGCGACTGCCTTAGTTGGAAGCAGAAACCGAAGTGCCGCGACGCAGTCCGGAGTAAGATCGTGGATAAAAAGTAGAAGACGCACTGCACTCAACTGCACGCGATGAAATGAACTGGATCCGATTGCAGTCAGCAGATTCCCGATAATTCCTTTCTGAATCATCCAATCTGCAAAGTCTGTGCGATTCTTGAGCATGAAAGTGAGTACGAAAATTGAGCCCAGCTGCTGCCGGTAAAACATGTCAGCATTAAGAGCAGGGGCCAGACGCCCGCCAGTTCTCCCGGCCCGAATCATGTCCGGATCTACAACACTTTTGGCTATGGGTCGTTCGAAGTATGACATGTCAACAGATATGGCGCTGGCATTCGCGGCAGCCGCAGCTTGTTCAAACTCGAGTAAGGTCATCTCGGATTCTCTCTCTTCGTCAAACTCGTCGCCTGGTTCTTGATGGCTCATTACCAGCATTTCTGGCATCGGCGTCTCGGTCTCGGCAGCAGTCGCACGGGCGCCAGAAGGTACAACATCCGTCTCCCGTTTTCGATCCTTTGAGCGTCCGGCGGCGACTGCACCGCCACCACCGCCGGCACCAACAAAGCTTGGGCCAGTCCGATCTGCATCGACGGAGTCTTCGTTTAGATTGGGTGGCTCAACTACATTGATGAGTTTCGTGAGTAGTTCATCCGCAGACGGTGTCGACATGATTGATATGCACAACTCGCCCACTGGCACCAGAACGGGGTCGTAGTCGGTTTTGAGCACATCCACGACGTACTCGTAACACTTTGCCGCAATCGCATCCTTTTGATGTACGGCGAGCTGAAGAATCTCACAGGCCATTATTTGAACCTAAAATTAAAGATCAACATCATCATGCAAGGCACGGGCATGTCGTCTACGTCTAGAATGTCATTATTCCCTATGTATAATGGTACATTACCTTCGGGTTGAAATCACAAGGTAGAAGACTGATGACAGAGTTCGCGACAGTTGTCAGGTTATCCATTTTCGTGCTAATGCACATATTTTCGAGAAAGAGTTGTGCAAAATGGATCACGCTGATGTTGTTACACATTGTGAGGCTGTCGACTACCGCATCCAAGAATGTAGACTCCTGGCAGATGAAATTCTTCACTCGCGTTCCACTCGGCCCATCAATTGTGCTGTTCAGGAAGTTAAGGACGTTTGCCTTGTCACGAACTCTCATCTCATCCATTTTCAGAGATGAAAACGCCGTTGTGAAGCCACCCATCTGGCAGAACTCGTACACGTACTGCTCACACTGCAAGGATTTCATGAAGAGGTCCAGCGCCTGGCAATAGTGCCAAATTGGCTTCTTTCGTTCGTAGGCCAGCTGCATCGCGACGACAAATCTTGCGAAAATCAGGCTGCCGCCGTGGCTGAGGCAGGCGTCCAAGTCGACTGGATCCAGGGTAGTGTAGTTCTCGATAAACTGGAGGATCATGGAATCGCGCTTGGCGCCGGATGACACATCCCACCTGTGCAAGTACTTCCAGAGTCCTAACGTGGGTAGTTTCGGTGCAACTTTGTTATACTTCTTGACTTGAGTCGGCCCGATTGCCGCCAACTGCTGCTGTCGGCCAACTGTTTTATGGCTCATTTTCACCTTTTGATACTTCGTGGCGTTCGTGGAACGCCAGTCGAGCCAAGCCAAGCGAAGGAACAAACACAGCCGTCCACGACCAACGACGATGTCCTTGATATATAATTTTGGCCAATTAGAGCTCGAGAACCACCTCCGCCTCTGCCTCGCCTGTGTCGATATCAATTAACTCGCAGATTCTGTCCGTCGTCGAGTTAGTGCGTCCTTGAACTTTTAAAAGTTCGCAACGAACGAACATAATTTACTACTGCTTATTAACCTTTGTACAGCATTGTTTGATGTTTACTTTAACTTATGACAACGGCAAGTTCAAGTTCAGAAAGACTCGAGTGGAAGAGAGAGAAGCCTTAGAAAGTTTGTTCTGTTGATTCTGTCGTGTCGTGGGCTCTCAACCATTAATTCGTGTAATTGATTCATTGTCCCGGGAGTCAGACTTTCAGCCGAGAGCAGACCCATTGCTTAATTTAAACATGAACAGGAACCATGAACCTCAGCCGGTAGGCGTTTCGAGTCTCGGAGACAGGCGTCTAGAAACTTTATAAAGTGCACACTGTGCCGACAGTACTCAGACATCTCTTCTTTAAAACCATGGAACTATGCGAGCGATCTTGAATGTGATTCCCATTATATGCACTTAATCTGAAGCAGTTGTTGGCCGACACAGCGGGCGAAGTCGGCTAGTGAAGCTAGTTCAATATAACGCGCTAGCTCGTTAAGGATTTCCTGTCGAGCAAGCACAAGATCCGAGCCCATGATTGTCATTCTACTCATCAATATCATCAGCAACCCAGCGGAGCAGCAGTTCACTTAATGAACAAACTCTTTACAAAAATTAAATCGATAAAACCCCAATCGTTACTCACGACATGACACATGACATGGCTTGGCTGCGCAAATAATGGAGACTGGAGAGAAAGAGAGGAAGAAGAAAATTCTCGACAAGGCTTTAACGTCGCGTCGCAGCTCGCAGGCTTAAGTACTCATCTAGTCAGTGAAATAATCTGTTTTTTTTTTCCTGCTGCAGCGCAGCGTACCGAAGCCTCCAGCTTCCAAGTTCGAATTTCTTGACATACAGCGAGATGCGAGTGTCAAGAACGAATCAACCAAAAACCAATCACTTCATCTCAAATTGATGTAAAATCATTATCAGACAAACTTGACCTGCTTTAATCGAGGAGTCTCTCATTTTCTTTGTTGCACGAAATCAAACTTCGATTTTACTACTAGAAAATCGCACATTAACGTTAACTTAGACGAAGATAGTGTAATCATAACATGTGGCGGAAAAGACGAAGCCTAACAGTGCTTTAAATGAAAAAAATGGAAAAATTATGGACGGAACCAATGGCTTGTCAATGTGGAGAGGATCACATCAAAGAACGATCGCTATTTGCCAAGAAGCGAAGGACTAAACTTTGGTCTGGTCCAGAACTAACAACTAACTACACCACTAATTGACACTGCTTCCTTGGAGTGTCAGTGTCAGTCAATCATGAAGAATTATCAAAGTTTTTTCATTATATTTGCGGGGATTGGGAGTGCGGAACTTTCTCCAATATGTTGCGCTTTTCGCAGCTGGTCGGTCGGTCTGTCTTCTCGCAGCCTAGCTTAAGTAAATTGTCGTAGCTGCAGGGTGAAGGTGGAAGTAAAAATATTGCCAGCATTGTAACTCAATTCATTAGTCGTGTCCATGCCGAGTGCTAGTGGTCCAGTGCTCTGTGTGCGCGGCGATGTGCCTACAGACTATTAAACCGGTCCTGTTTGAATTTCACTTCCAAACCAGCACCAACGCCGCATCGCTTTAAGCAGGATTTATTACGACAATAATTTATTGTGCTGGTGCTGGCACAGGCACGGCACTGGGAAGGCGTAGTTCTGGCTTTCCGATGCGATGGCGTGAAGCATGACAACTTAAGTGTGTACAGGAAATGATTAGTCCAGGAGGTCCCAATGCTGTGGTTAAATGTTGGCTTGGCTTGGCCTGCTGTGTGTCTGAGCTGGGTCGTAAAGTAAGTTATTGCTATTCCCACTGCCATGTTTGTCTTTCAGCTGAATTTAGCAGTTTAGCATGCGGTCGCAGTGCTAAGTAATCCAGGTTAAACCCCTTCGTGCCTTGCTCTTTGTAATACGCACGCTTTCGCGTTGTCTCTGCAGTATAAATAATTTAAGCTTTACAATTACAAACGCAACAGGACAATGGACACTCTTCTCCACGAGAAGAGAGTCAGAGTCGGGTCAGGAATAAAATCAATACATTTCACATCAGCCTGGACAATTTATTATTCAAAAGATTTGAACTGACAATTGAGTTCACGAGTCCCGTAATGCAATCATATTGCGATTGCCATCTCACACGCTTGCTCGCTCGTAGTGACAATTACTGCGGTGGTGAAAATTGGGTCATGTGAGCATGCCTCGTGCCGTGTGTTTTTTGGGGTGAGTTGCACTTTTCCGGCAAACATCAAATTCAGGCTCAGGCTCATTCAGGCTCGGGCTCAGGCTCATTCAGGCTCGGGCTCAGGCTCATTCAGGCTCAGGCTCGCATGCATTTGCTAACCTAACCTAACCAAATCTGAGCCTGAATTTGATGTTTGCCGGAAAAGTGCAGCTCACCCGTTTTTTGTTCCTCTTTAAATTCATGAAGCTTATTGCTAGTGCCATTAAAGTGAAGAAAGCCAAAGCCAAAGTTCAATCCGGAGACACATTCGAAGAAAGTTCGCGTTGCGCCAAGCCGAGCCTTGAGTAGCATTTAAACTTGAACCTACAAAAATGAATTATTTTTATTGCTCGCGGCTCCCAAGCTTCAAGTTACGACTCACGTTGTTATTTTCACATTCTCGAGAGAGACATTCGTTCATTTGTTACGATAATGAAATGTAATGCATACGATGCAGACGTAAGCTGGAATTTGAAATTGTAATCCTCCAGCTCCCAGTTTCAGTTTCACTCGTCGTTTCTGTTGCTGTTTCGAGAGAAATTCTGTTGGATAAGGCCATGCTAGAATTATACCGTGTGGAGAAAAATGTAGGCTAAATAAATAAAATTTATACAACTCACCACTTTCACGACACGTCGTCGTCAGTCGTAGCGGTGTAATAATCTCAGGGTTTTACTTTTACTGCTAAGTACTTTTCCAAAATGCCATAATACAAAACACGAGACGCCTTATCACGTAGCTAGCGAATGTGATGCATAATGTGAGATTGGCCACAGTCGCAGTTTCTGCCACTGCCACTGCGGACGATGAGTGTGTGAGAACCGAAACCGCAGGCAAGGACCGAGAACAAAGCCGGACAGGATTACTTTGCGACCATGCATGGGACACGGACACTGATCTTGGACAGAAGAGCTTTACAATAACGAATACCCAGCAAGCTCGCAGCCACAGCCTCAACCGCACAAATGACAGATCAGCACTAAAAATAGAAACAGACATAAAATTCCTCTAAATGTTTCATGTAACCTACTTTTATTATTTTATGTGGGAAACGAATCGATTCTGGTTATGAATGTGGTCGCCGTTTGAAAGTGAAAGTGGTCTGTGTGTGTGTGAAAGGATTTTAGTACTGAGTCTGAAACTATAAATCGAAACGCGTTAAAGTGTTCATTGCGATGCGATGTCCAGTGTGGTTACGTTCTAATGCACTTGGGTAAGAATTCAGTAATCACAAATGCCTAAGTAAGGGTTCTCTATTCTTATGATAAAGTACTATAAAGTAAATTAGTAGGAAGGTGTTGAAATAGCTTATTATTACTTGGAACCCTCAAATTAAACTTTAAATATAGAAGCTGCATTTCTCATAAAGAAAGGGATACAATCAACGGTATTTGTAGTCATGGATATCAGTGTCAACCGTCAAGACATGAAAGTGCAATTATATTATAGCTGGCAGTATAACAAACTCTCTATTATGTACGTAATTACCAATGAGCGTGGGAATAACTGTGCGCTCAGAACCGTTAAAAATTGCAAGAAGGATCAAATTCGGGAAATAAACCAAAATCAAACCAAAAATTCATCTAAAATATCTCTTGTATTGTAACGACGAGACGCTACAGCATTACAACTAATGTCATCGAATTACGTTTCCTCATCTGTTTCGGAAAATAGAATTTCTGTCGCTGTTGCTCTTTTCTCCTTTCCTATCCTGTCGTCGACCGCATGTACGGCGTATGTTACTCTTTGGATTTTCGGAGCACAGATGAAGAAACCGGGCTTAATACCATCCATCCACCGCCTGACCGTACTTCGGAGCGTGAGCACGAGTGTCGGTGACAACCTTAATTTGCTTCGGAGGAGAGGACAATTTGTACGTGACAGTGACACTTCCGTCGGGTCGCGTTGTCGTCGTCGTCGCTGAGTGTAATTCCACATAAAATATAGTAAAATAAAGCTACTTAGCCTTATCTTTGCTTGACTGGACGTTACTCGAAGACTCGCTACGTACTTTCTCAAGTCCGTACTTCAAAAACCCGCATTCACATTCGCATTAGACCCGAGGATTTCACATTTCACGTGCGTTCGCTCGTTTTCCGTATGCAACACCAACGCCGAACGCCGCGAGAAGTCAACGCCAACGAGAAAGAGACGCGCATATAATGCATGTGGGTCATGTGCATGTCATGAAAGAGTCGGAGAAAGCGGGGGCTTCTGATGGAATCATTACGGGCCAGAGAGCACGTGCAATCTTTTGATGGTGCTGATGTGCTTTATTGCGCTGTGTTGCTGTGCTAGCGCGGTACGGTGGAATGTGAGCTCAGCTGCAAAATTAAATGTAAATATCGCGCAGTGCCCAGATCAACCAGGCTCGAAGACATCTAAATATACAACACAACTACAAACAACGGCGTGGCGGATGGCCTGACCTTGTGTTGGCGCAAACTTTGTACTTTGCTCGTTGCCTAATTTGATGGCACATTGGGAAAACTTTAAACCTTTGATTATACATTGTAGTTTCGAAAACTGGAAAAAGAAAGTTTGTTTAATCGATTTTGTATAAATGATAATGCAAGTCGCGAGCAACTGCACGTGGCGCAACGCGCAATAAACGATGAAATGGGCACGGTACAGAAGTATTCGATGTGACACGTCAAGTCGAATTCAACTCCAACTTTTTCATCAACGATGATGGCAACATGCTGACATGACATCACCGTCGCTGCTTCAATTCCTTGCAGCAATATGGTGATGGCGGTCTGGGTCTTCGGAAACAGATCTTATAAAGCGGCTTTGCATTATAAATGAGAGCTCTCGGGCGCGCGGCACACGAGAAACTTGAGCGGAGTTGAGCTGCTATCAAAGTTTGGAATCAAAGATTACTTTGAGAGTTTAATTACAAAATTCCATTGAATAAAACATGGAAGGGACTCCAACTTGAACGTGTTACGTGCGGGCATGCCATTCACAATTCGCTTAAATTCTGCTCGCAGTTCACTCGTACTTATGCGAGTGTGAGTGTGAGCGTACGAGTATTGGACGTGACATGGATTGAATGGGAGGCCAGAGCAGACAGCGAGAGGAGACAGGAATTTCATTTCTTGAGAAAGATCGCGTCAGAATTTCAATCACGCAGTCGAATTTCTCCCAACTGCCACTTTTATGAAGTGCTGCCAAAGTCAAAGCCAAACCAGAGCCGTGCCGCCGCCGCCGATTTATTGCTTTACATGCAATTGGTATCCAGTTTCGCGAATCACGATATCAGTTCCGGAAATACGACCGTTGCACGCGAAAAACCATTAAATGCAAACGAGCCGGCATGCCCGCCAGTCAGTCACATGAGTCGTATTCGCCATTCGCCTTCGCGCAGCCTTGACTATGTAATTGCAGTGGCAGTAACTCGTGTATAATATCTATTATTATTTCCATTAAACTTTCACCTAAATCATATTATTTCCAGTCCTTCATGCGCTGTGTGCCATGTGTACAAGTTCATGATTGATGATAACTTCCTGAAGGCTGAAATCGAATGGAAAGGGAATAGCAAAGCAATACTGTAGAAATACTGGGAATTGAGTAAAGAAGGACGCCGTACGTACACAATGGCCTACAGCAAGATATTAGCATAGGCAATAGCGTTCAAGGTGCTCACGCTCACGTTGCTACTGCCGCTCTATTTGTTGCAAACTCTATCCAATTCAATTCCACGCGGTACGCGTACGCTAAAAGTGTTCGCATCGCACTGTTTGCATATTTGATTTCCCCAAATGATGTAAGACGACAACGATCATTGCCTTATGCCGTGCTGTAAAGTAGTGGAACGCGGCAGAAACTCCCATTTCTATTTGCCGAACAAGAAAAGTAACTCCAGAGGCGTATTTATTAAATATTGATGGAAATTCGTAATTTTATCGTGTCGCCAGCCCACTTCCTTCTTTTTACACTCCGCGGCGAAGATGGAACGAACTTTCTGGAGGTGGTCCGGGCTGGATCTTTTACTTTTACTTCTCTTACTCTCATCATGATAGAGTTTTATCCGCAGCAATTTCAATGGTAATACGAGCTACACATTTCTTGTTGAAGAGATCATTTAAAATTCGACTGAATCATTATTCCGCAGTCGGCCGTCACGAGCGTTCACGCAATTCATTTCTACCTAAAGAGCCGGAAAGCCGAAAGCGTCTTGTCCCTTCAGATACTTGCTGGTACAAATCCTCGATCGGACTGAATCCTCTGTAAATTCAATGAAAGGCACCGGAGAAAGGAGGAGAGAAGTAGAAGAGCGAATTTACCATACAAAATTTCATTTTAAAAATAGAATTCAATGCAATGCAAAGTGCGGAAGCATTTCGCCTGCTTTCTTGCTTTCTTTCTCTTTCTCGTCCTGAAGACTAGAGAAAGCACCCGAGTTGAGTGGTGGAACAAGCTGAGGCTTGAGACTTGAAGCTTGGCTGAAGAAAACAGTTCCAATTCCCTAAAAGCGCCCGAAAATGTTATTATTGCATGGTGTCAGCTCTAAGAAAACTGAGAATAGTCTGAGAAGTGAATGCGAACTTTACATTGCACTGACTGAGTGACTGAATTCTGCATCGAGATCAAGACGAGAGATAGACTGTGCCTCCGTGCGGTATAAATGTATTATAAAGCCTCCGGCCAGGCATGGAATTGCGGAAGATGCTCAAATGAGATAAAGAATTGCAAATGGTTGGAAAGCCAAAGCCAACGCTGCCGTCGTCGACGAGGAGATGAGGAGAATTTGGTGTGACAGGCGAACAAGGAATAAATATGCCCGACACCATACAAGAGTACGAGCCAGCGCACGAGGTCATGGGCAAGAGAAATCCGAAATGGAATTTTGGTAATTCCAATTTTGAATGGAGCGGGACTCGGGACTTCAAGTCGAGTCTAGTCTAGTAGTATGTCATGTCAAGAGATAAACAAACCTGTAGCCATAATTTATACATGGGCCATTCTACAAGTCAGCAAGGCCCGGGCCTGAGCGTGGGACTGAGATTCGGATCCAGCTGAAATGAAATATTAAACCTTTTCCTCTGCCTTCGCTACGCTTCAGACTTTCTCGCAGTGAAGTGCAGGGTGCCAGCATGCGAGTCGGGTTGAATTTCATGTGTTGTCCAATTCAGTGATAGAAGCGACACGACAGCATGATCGGAGTGAACAACGAGCAAGTAGCAAAGCCGACCTGCTACAACCTATCGCATGTGTCCGTGAGTCACAATCTAATTTAGATTTATGGCAACCATTTCGTAACAACAGTTTGCCCGACTCCGAATGCAATGCGAATGACTGCTGGGACCAGTTGCCTCTTGGCCAAGTCAAGCCAAGCCAACTGCAAATATCAATTTCGATTTAAATCATTGCGCATTTGATTTATTGGCCAACACGAACACGCCGCTGCCACTCGAGCCGTTCTCGTGTCGTCTTGTCACCTCGTATCGCAACTCAATTACCAGATAAGTCAGCAATATGTCAGGGAAGATTGTGCATTTGCTGACGGGTGATAGTATAATGGCTAGGATTACGAGAGGACGTGTCTCCAAATGTCAAACAGTGCACGGCACGACATTTGAAATACTCATCTTATTGTCGAAAGGCTCAGCGGGCTGCGTTTCGCTTTCACTGCCAAGAGCAATTGTTCTTTATGCTTTATGCTTCCTGTTTTGCTTGTTTCTGATCTTATGAATATGAAGTTGAAGAGACGAGCGCACCACCTGCGTTCAGTTTTGTTGTGCTTGCCAGACGAGTGACGAGCCAAGTGCCTGAAATGTTTTGCTTTTACTGAGTTTGCAATTTCGCGTGCATGACCGCCCAAGAAAGCATATAAGAGAGCGTAAGCGCCAGGAGGAAGGATGTCCGGTCCAGTTTGCACGGATTTATTCGTCTCGTCGAACCGATGGAAGAAAGTTTTGTTGATGTTCCGGCGTGGGCTTTGGTCTGAGTTTTCTTCTGTTCTGCTGCTTCTGCTGTCGATTCTCGTTGGAAGAGCAGATTTTCATATCAAAGATGAAAATCTGCGTGCCGTAAGAATTCCGGCCCTCAAGCCAAGCCAAGCTTCTTTTGCTTTCGCTATTCACTTTCCTCACGCTTATGATCACGCATCACGCGGTCTCGGGCCGCTATTATCAAGAACACTACAGCCACGCCGCACCAAACGCCAACGCCAAGTGGGCACTGAATACTGAAACACCGAATTTGTTAGACATGCTCGAGCGTAGATTGGAAAGCAGAGTATCACAAGATTCAACAGCTTGGCGGCTTATTCATTTTCTTTCTGCTTTCTTGAGCTTCTGCTTGCTTGAAGGCTTGAAGGTTTGTTTCCATATCTTGGCATGAATGCCAATACTGAACAAAACGTGTTTACTAAACGCTAGGGCCTGAAGAGTTGGAATACCGACCGTCGCCGCGTGTTAGCGTTGGTTTTATTGATTTCGGCTTTCACTTTCTTTCTCCTTCACTGCACCGAGCTATGAGGTTGATAATGATGATTATACGATGAAAGGCAGCACCGGTGCCAGAATGATGACTGTAATAAAGTAATAACAAAAATATTTCATGTATTTTCTCCGCCACGCCGTGCCGAACAAAAGACAAAAGCCGAGAATCTAGATTTCTTTGATGAATGGGAATGCAGTGCATCACAGCGAGAGCAAAACCTCTCGAAGGCGAAGAAGCAGAGCACCATAATAATAATGGCTGCCATAATAATGTAATATTTCATCATGTGCAAGTTCCTTCAGCTTCTAATTACCATACAGTAGAGAAAGATCAAGTTAGCCTTAGCCTTCACTCTAGCCAACAATTAAGCCAAGTGTTCTTTCATTGAATCAGCAAAAGTTTTCATAAAGAGACGGGCGGAGCTGCTGCGACTGAGATGCTTGGAAAAAGTTCCAAATTTTGCTTTCGCATTGCCGTAAGCAGTGAGCAAGCTGCAGCTGGCACCGGCACCGGCGCAATTCATGCCATGGAAAGAATCTTAAGTATTCGTACTTCATTTCCATACCTTGAATTAGTAGGCTGAGCCATAATTTCTGCCCTGCTAGAAAAGAAAGAACGACGAGGATTCTATTTCTGTTATAAAAGAAAAGTGAAGAAATGCATACAAAATACGTATAAATCACATTTTATGTAGAATTTTAACATTAAGTAGCGAGAGAAACTTAAATTATGTAAATTGTAACACTTTCGAAGGTTCGCTTACGCTTTCCGCTAAAGCCAATCTACATCTTATCAAAGCAATGTTTGGAGAGATGTGGCGTGGCATGGTTTTGAGCTGGCAAAATTAGATTCTCGTCCATCCTTTATGTGTTTCTGTGTCAACGATTTATCAAGTGGCAACGGCACTGGACGCTCTTCTGACTTTACTAGACAAGGCCAAGCCCGAGATGACGTCTGAAGTTGAGGCAGCCAATTTTGCGGTGACGATTCCTAGTAGCGACTACGACCAATGTCTACCATGCGCCGATTTCGATCTTTGCCAATCTTACATAAAACTTAATACCACCATAAATTGCAAAAGTAATCGGCTTCAGAGACAGGAAGTGCCAAGTATTAGCATTACACGGAAAAGTTATCAAGTAGCTGAATAATAAATGCGTCCAAGGCTTCAATCTTAATCAGCGTAGCATTGTTCTGGAAGTTTCGTGACATTCTGACGCCTGGGCCCGATATTTACGATTACGGCAACGGGCGATAATCAGCGCGAGGGACGTGTACTTCTTCCACAAGAATAACCAAGCGACATGAATGCCACTCCTGATTAACTTTAGCTGACAACTGAAATGGGAAGGTTCGGTTAAGTCGAAGTAAGCCCGAGTTGCCAGCCAAGCTTTTGGATAATTATTCGTCGACCTTGTATATCCTGGAGCAGAATCTTAGTATCTGCAGAATTTCTGCAACGAAAGCACATACTCACTATGCATATGATTCAGCAAGCAGTTTAGCATTCGCCCATCGTCTTCAATCTGTCCAAACGTCTTTTCGTGGAAAACGAAGCATATAAATAGGGCACACTATTTAATTTCGCGATAAAGTAATTCCATTTCAGCTTCCAGCTGAAGTTCCATGGGCAGACTACAAAGGAAACGAAATAATGGTTGCTGTTTCGCAATAAGTGGCATCAACTATTTTCTTTATCCGTTTCACATACGTACGTGGAGGAGAGCCTGCGTGGTTTGGAATGGAACGAACGTTAACATAATGCAATGCCTTTCATCTTAATGGAATTCTTAGGTGAAAGAATTTGCTGCTACTGCGTCGACGTCGACCCACTTTCTCCTCGTCTTTTTATAATTCTTTTCATCAGACACAGCCGCTGCATTGCTGCTGCTTCTGCTGCCCGACCATAGCCCATAATGAGTAAAATCAAATCGAACAAACAAACAATCGAAGATACAAACTGCTGCCGCTGCTGCTGCTGCTCGAAAGCAATTTAATATAATGCAATTTTCCGTTTACGTTTTCGGTTCCCAGTCCAAATAAAAGCAGAATAGTTGAATAGAGTTTACAACTGTCTTGGAATCTGCTGGATGCTGATGTTGTGATGTGTAGTGTGCTATTGCGCTTTTAATGCTTCTCCCACGTCAGGCATTATAAAAGGAAGAGCACAACCTCAAATTGCTCCGTGTTTACCATAACTTCAAAAACTTTTGCAATCTGCTACTTGAATCTTGATTTGTTGGTCTTGGTCCCAAACTTTTGTGTTTGTGCCGTGCGTGCCTTTGTTCGTTCTTCTGTGATGTGATGTATTGAAGCATCTCAGCAAGGCGGCACGCGGCGTGATCAACATTCTATTGGTTTAGCTTGTTTGCTTAATGTTTAATGTACTCTCGGGTCTTGGCTTTGGCTTTTCCATTTTCTCGATCTCGGCTCTTAATATTATGCGCTCGCGCGGCGCGGTTGTTTATTTCATTCCGACAATTTGAGCCGCCTCGACCGAATAACAAATGCATAAATACAATTTTGGGCATGAGTAATATCATCCCATCAAGATTGCTCTGAGTACGTGCTTTACTTGGTCGTCCTTTCTCCGCGGTATTGGCATCTTTCCTCGTGCTTTCAACACCGCTACTGCAACTGCCAAAAAGAATTTCTCTTTCAAGAGCACCATAACCACGATCTCTTACATTTACTTCTGCTTTCTCCTCCGTCCAGGCAGAAGCTGAGGCGGGCTACGGTTCTCTTTTATTGCAAAATACATAAAAGACAGACACTACTCACTGCTATTCGCTATGCATGCAAGCTAATGCAACGCTAACGACTCAACAACTGCTGCTTTGACTCTGCTTCGGTTCTGTTCTGTTCTATTCTGCTCTGTGATGTTATGCAATCAAGTTCTCTCAAAGGAGAAATCGAGTCAGTCACACACGCGGGCACAGGCACGGGAGCATGAATGCACTAGGAAAGGAGCCCAGTCTAGTCCAAGCGCAGAATACCAATGAAAGCGTCAAATAAGAAGGGTTTTACGCTTTAGAAGAGTCGGGCAGGCACAAACATATTTTAGATCTTGTTTAGAACTCGACCAAGTTGGTTGCCTCCGCCAGAGCTCTCGCTCGCTACTTTTCAGTGTAGTGCAGTGCAGATCGCGGTTTGGATCTCGTACTCGACGAGAGAAAAGAGAAAGAAAGTGAATAATGGTTTAAAATAGTGATCTCATTCTTTTGTGCGCGACTCGCGTTTCCCATTTGCCGTCGTCTACTTTGCAGCGAGTAAGTGGTCGCGTCAGTCGTTGGAATTTAATCACATCAAGTGTGAGCCGTGAGTGTGAGTGCAAGTGTAATTTGATGTCAGCGGGAATGCATGCAGAATAATGAGATTATTCAATTTGGCTCGCGCTCGGCTCGAGAACAGCAACGGCGGCAATAGCATTATGAAAAGTTAATTCAATTAGGTGGATGGTGGAGTATAATAATTAATTACGGACCGTAACACATTGTGTACCCAAATGACAGATGCAGCGAAGTGACGCGACAACGGAACACAAAGCCCGGACTCTGCTGCTGTCTCAATTCGCGAGTTCGGTGATTAGCGACAGTGACTGATACCATTCGCCACTCACTATTCAAAGCGGAAGCGAGACTCTGGACTAAAACTAGCTGCTGGCAACTGGCACTGGCATGGCAGATGCGATTGTGATTGTGGAATTGCACCGCATGCTCCCCAATTAGCAGTTTCCTGTTCCCGTTAATGAAACCGACATAAAAGCTCACCGTTTCGCCTGTTTACTTCAATCGGCATTCAACAAGCAATGCTCGCAGGACGAGGACAGTCAACAAAGAAATGAGCGTTGAAAATTAACAACTGAGCTAGCAGTTTCATTTTTCTTGGTGGGAGAGCCTCGAGCGCTCAGCTTGCACGAAATATCAATTCAAAATACGAAAACACCGAGTGAATGAGCGTGACAATCGTGAGCAGTTACAAGTGAAGTGATACTGTGACCACTGTTTCGTCTAATTTCTCTACTGTTCTCTTGGTTGGTGTTGGAAGTTTGGACAGACGCTGGATTCATGTGTGCGCGTTTTGTGAAACAAGTTGCACCTGTATCGTGATATACAGCTGGTGTCCGGCGTCCTAGGAAGGTCCCTTTTTGAACATGCCCAGATACCTCAGCTGTCACAGCTAGCATACTATTGCTTGAGTTCATCCTGGTTCTTTCTTGAACCTGGCTGCCGATTGCGTCAAGAATCCTTCGCTACATCGCCACTTCCCTCCGGCAGCCGCTGATTTTGATGAGGAAATCATAATAACCAAGCGCTGAGCACACCAGTACGGCGGCACGACTGATTATCACGAAATCTCAGCAATAATTCAAATGACAAAACTTTTTGCGCAACTTGCTTATTAAATTAATGATTTCATGGCTTCATCAACCAACTCAAGCGGAACAATATGTACAAGTTCGGAGTCTGGTAGCGCTGATCCGGAAATTATAGTTACGACCACGACCGTCTCCTCAACTAGCCAAGAACAAAATCATCAAAATATCGAAAATGAGTTTGAAACTGAGAAAGAGATTGAAGACTCGGGTCCAACCAACATTGATCAAATTGATCACAAATTGTATCTAGGTAAGTTGATCTAATTAGCGACGATGGATTCATTACATTACATCGAAGATTTTTACCACATCCATCCTCGCAGAGCAGTCCGAGGGTTCACAACAAAGGTCGTCTTGACTTGTTCTCGTGTGTCGTGTGTGTCATGAGGAAAGATGATCCATAGGATTCTGTAACGTGAGGCTCGCAGCTGGATTCAGATCTGACCTGCGAAAGGATTATCCGCAATCCGCAGGTCTTCTCGTGTGGGCGCTAAGCCGAACTGCTGCTGGGACAAATAAATCCCTTAAATAATGTTTTCATTTAAGATTTGCTGGAACAGAATCCTTTTACACATATCGTACATGATTGTCAGAGACGTATTTCCTATGGACAAGTCCCAGAGACAAGACAAATCAGAACAAAAGAGAAAATGGGAGAAGAAAGCAAGCATGAGGTTTCTCCATTGTCTAAATCAATTTCTTTCTCCTTTCTTTGGTTTTTATGATCATGTTGCACGGACCCAGGAACAAACATTTGTGAGGGTTTTGTTTATGTTTAATGTGATTGTATTATCCTGTAGCAGCCCGTAGGCAGTCAGTGGTCGTAGTCAGCGTGTCGAGCAAAGAGAAAGTTGGTCAGGAGAGAACACAAACTAGAAGATTTAGTTTATAATACGAAACCGTAATATCGGTGAACAAAAGGAGCCGTAGTCGTAGTCAGCGCAGACAATAGTAAGTCAGAGTCAGAGGTTTACCAGCTTATAAATAAAATTGCAGCTTCCTAGTGTTTCTAGTTCCAGATCCAAGCCAAGCGCAATTTCTGTGCGTTATTGCTTCATGGGTGCGACTTATGCATTATTAAACCAATTTATTTAAGGCTACCACTGGAACCGTTCATTTCTAGCTCTAGCACACTAGCACTTAACTATTCAGTTGTTTTGGGTTCAATTTATTATTCGGCCTGCGGTTTTATTTCCACATCGTTAGACTGAAGTATAACTGAGATTTCTAGTCTAAACGGCTCACACCTCGTGATTTTGCGATTTTAATGAATTCAAGCAATGCCTTGAGAGTGTACTTAGTTCCTTAGTTGATGAGGACGAGGATCTTCGAGGAATCGTTTCCGTTCCCTGAAAACGCCTTCGCACTAGCCAATAGTAAGGTGTGGAACGTGAAGGCTTTCATTCACCGATAATTGATGAACTTGTTATGCAAATAAAGACATGTCTGAAACGAAAAATAGGAAAATTGATACAAATGCACTTAACTTGACAAGTGACGCAGAAATTCGTAGGAACGTGCCGTTCGACTGTCTCGTTATTTTATGGCCTTTCATTTGTTATTGTGTAATTTTCCTTTCCATTTTCCTTTTCCAGGTAACTTAGCTTCGGCATGCGATACGGCAACTCTGGAAAAATATCACATCACCTTCATTCTGACTGTTGACTCTTGCCCATTACCAACGAAAATAACACATCTTCCATTTGTACAGACGAAATACATCCAGAGTAAGTCGCCTTGTCGTGTGGTCGCTCGTGTGCACGACACGATTTAGTGACATTTGCTTCAGGTTTTCATACCCAATTGGATTCGGAGCAAAACCTAATGTGATTTCATTTTTATAGTTAGTGACATGCCAAGAGAAGATATTCTCCAACATTTCGATGAAGCGTACACCTTTATTGAACAGGCCGTGACTGGTGGAGACTCGAATGGGTGCATTTTAGTTCATTGGTAAGCATTAGATTGGATTACACATTTGTGAACCTGCACGTGCAGTTCGGGGAGTGAAGATCAACGCAATAATGCTCCACCTGCTTTAGATTGATTAAATTCCCATGTCTAACCCATTCTAGCGTTAATTGGTTTGGTGTTTCTTTGCAGCTATTTTGGAGTTTCTCGCAGTGCGACAATAGTGATGGCCTACCTAATGAGAAAATATCATATATCAGTAGACCAAGCGCTGGATAGGTAATGCCAGATGCGTGCTAAAAGCAATGTATTCCGAGTTTCCGAGAAAGCGGTCTGACTGATTTATAATTTGATTCACAGAGTGAAAGCACGAAGACACACAGTTGGTCCAAACTATGGGTTTTTATCGCAGCTGAAACTGTACGAAATAATGGGCTACAAAATAGACAAGTCAAACATGTTCTATAAACGATTTCGCCTTCAAGTTTCGGCAGAGAAGGTGAAATCTGGTATGTTAAGTCTATACATTAAGATTATCTGTGCATTAAGTCCACGGACTAATTTTTTGTGCACATTTTACTACCACTATGCTGTATAAACTATTTATAGAAGCTCATAAAACCTTAAAAAGTTTATACAATTTGTTTACTTAGTTAAAATCCTCCCACACCCATACACCGATGTTGTTAAGCCAGATCCAAGTCTGCTGTGCGTAAAACCAGAGCCAGTCGTCTATCAGTGCAAAAAGTGCAGGTACGTGCAGACGATCCTCTGAAAATGATATTATGAAAAGAATGTTATCGAATTACATCATAAAACGCTCGCTCCCGTTTCCTTTTCAGGAGAATCTTGGCTGCAGCAAGCAACTTACTTCTCCATACGGAAAACAAGGCGCCATTATGGTTCGACTTCCAATCCGAAGATAGCGGGCCTCTTTGCAATAAGATGCATTTTATCGAGCCACTTGCTTGGATGTCAAACGTGCCAACAAATCTTCAAGGCAAAATACACTGTCCAAATCAATCCTGCAAATCAAAATTAGGATCTTTCAGCTGGATAATGGGTAAGGATAAAACTCAATATTGAAAGAGTCTACTCTCGTAAGTTCGTTCGTTTTATTAAAATCATTGCTTTCTTTCAGGGATCCTATGTCCTTGCGGTGCAAAAGTCTCACCGGCTTTCTATTTGGTTCCGTCGAAAGTTGACCGCTCTACTTCAGTACTGAATTTGCAGATCACGTTATAATATTAAGCGCATCTGGAATGTGTTTCAATGAAGAAGAGAAAGCTTTAGTACTCGTATTGGACCCATATTTCTCAGCTTTTCAGTATTAAACTAATGTTATAAGAAGCAACTTTGTGTCAATTCAAAGTATACTTGTTAACTAGTGTCAGATGCTACTCACAAATGTATTTACATGTTTGAAAGTATTTCTGAGTAATTTGCAATAATTAGTCTATTTTTGTAAAGCGATACTAAATCTCATATCTTCTATTCCTCAACTGTCAAATGTCATTTTGCCAGTCATGATAATATTGACGTGAAAATTGAGAGTACCCATCAGAACTGTGACAAATAATTTGGAATACTACTAAGAATTTGCGATCAATCTGACTGTTACATGATCAGCTTGTTGAAACTCTTTCTTAAAGTCGGCCTCTTCGTCAAGTATCAGAAAACATTGGTATCTATCATTCTAATTAAGCGAATCTTTCCGTGGTATCTTTTTTTATTACAATTTGTAATTCATATGCTCGTTGAAGTGGGAGTTTCACAATTACGCAAAGATTCAGCTTTGTTTAATTGAAGTCAAGTACCTGAATAAACTAAAATGGAATCAATTTTTGCTGTACTATTACAATAAGCATTATGAATGGAAACATTTTTCGTAAATTCCCAATGCCCGCACCTGTAACAATGATCGTGATGCGCGTGAGGTGCTAAGTATCTAATTCACGAATCACGAAGCTCAGAAGCGAGAAGCACCTCTTACAAGACTCGATGATTAATGCTAATCCTGTTTTCCAGTTGCGTTTCAATGACTTGCTGACCCGCATGCAACTGGAGACTGAAACGTAGTACGTCAGCCTGGGAAAGTTGGGTCGAGCCTTAATTCATCATCATTACACGCTAATAGTCGCGAAGAAAAAACTAATTTTACTAGCATTCAGTTACGAAATTCAAGTTCAGGTCATAAATCCTGATTAAAATATTTTGGAGAATTGCACCTGCCTACAATGCAAACTCGCTGTTGATAAGCTTCATTACTAGAACATTTATCAAACCCGCATGGCCATTATCCATTACGCATTAAAGAACAAGTTTCCTTGCAAATTAGGCTGGCTCTCACACAGAACAGCACATTGCACGTGAAATGAGCCGTGCCATTTGAGTCTTCCACTTCGTGCGGGCAAGCCGGCGAGCACGACTAACGCACGAACGATTTAGAAATGGAGCCCCAAATTACAATAATAAAAACGAGTTTAAAGAAAATGAGCTGGCTCGGCTAAGCTTTGGCTTGGGTTTTGATTGTTGCAGTTTGCCGTTTATCGCCTTCATTCTTCATTTCTCATGGCAAGGTGGGGAGAACTTTCTTGACAAGGCCAGGCCTCAGTCGTCGTCAGACGGTTGCTTGTTTTTGATACATGGTGATGAGTCAGCCACGCTAGGCTACGCCGAGCACGACAAGATTGAGACTCCAGTACGAAAAAGCGAAACAGAAACCCAGCAGCAACAGGAAACACCTGTGCCACGATAGCTGTCTATGAAAAACGCAAACTCCGGCCATTTCCTTCTCTTTTCTACTTGAGGTAAAAATTGAATTGTGTAAGAAATTATCCTACGCACTTTTCGCATGGTTCGTCATCACGAACTGAGACTCTTTGCTCTCTACTGGACAATGTGGGCGATGGCAGTCGCGGCCGGCAGCAGCTTTAACAATGAACCTCGTATGGAGCTTGGAGTCCATGCATTGCTCTCCTATCTG
Organism: Mesaphorura yosii; assembly: GCA_009869945.1. Classification (NCBI taxonomy): domain Eukaryota; kingdom Metazoa; phylum Arthropoda; class Collembola; order Poduromorpha; family Tullbergiidae; genus Mesaphorura; species Mesaphorura yosii. The sequence goes on from WIXG01000033.1 coordinate 41,052, forward strand.
CCGCATTCATCATTGATTTTTCATCGCGGTGGTGGTGGCGATGGCCGCAACGTTGAACGTGAACGATGGACCACAGTGATGAGCAATGATGCGTTGAAGCACCTTTGAACTTTACCGATACTGAATTCAAATTACTTGATGCTGACGTGGGTGTAGAGCCTTTGTGTTTTTCTGCGTACTAGTGTTGAGATGAGCCATGCGTGTGGCTTGCCGTTGTGCGTACAGAACGCGTTTTGTGCCATTTTATGATTGAACTTCTGGTTAGATCTCCAGAAACAATGCATACACACGACCACTACACGAAGGCAGGCGGCTTGGCATGGCAGGCAAGAATGAATGAGGTCTTTGATTTATGATTTTTTCTTATTAAAAGATGAGTCGAGACGAGACAGAACAGAGACAGGCACTATACGGCTTTTATTATGCTCCTGCTCTTTTCGCCCGGTTGCTATTTGCTATGATATTTCAGGTGGTACGCAGTTATTAATAGGTTTTAACAATCTTGCCATTGCATTCTGAATCTCGTCGCTGACGCTGATCGCCTCGAAGTTTGTTGTTCTTTCAGCAATAATAAAGGATCAACAACCTAACTCAAATACACCGCCTGAATATGACAATATCTGTCGACCTGCTGCATACATGGCACGGCGGATGGTGGACGAAGATAGGTAATAAGATTTCAATACCCGATGCTAAGCATGACACATGATGTAAGATACACGATATGGACAGTTCGTGCATCGTGTTCGTGGTTCTGCTTGGCTGCATTTGTCTTGGTCTGGCCGAGCCTGGCAATATTTACGATTTAAGAGCGTAATGATGTAATCTTACCTGTACGAATGCGAAATGCCGAAACACATGCGAATAGGAGTGTACGAATAGGAGTGTTCGCATGATTCATAATTCTGACTCTGACTCTTTGACTGCACTGCCGTTTTCCGTGATGCCCATGCCCGATGTCTTGCCATTGTTTGCTGAAATGTAAATCCTGTAATGCACGAAATAATGAGGCTCAGCTTCAAGCCATTTCGCCATTGTTACTCACCGTCACGTCAATTCCCGTGAAAGCAAAAGTAACCGACGCTGCTTTTGCCTTTTGCTTTCAAGTAGTCAAGTGTCACGGTTAAAACCATAAAATATTATTATGACGTGGATTGCATTGGCCGGTAAGCAGGCAAAAATTCGGAGAGCCGTACATTTATTTTTAAGTACCTTATTTATAACAATCTCCAGAAATATACAAGCAACATACTCGAGCAGGACTCAGCATGGAGTCCCGAGGAGTCATCTTTTTCACTTGAGAAGAGAGTGAGTGGAATTGTCTTTTATTTCTTCTCCCCAACAGCCTACCTGCCCGCCTGCCTAAAATATGATTACACAACAATAATAACGACGACCGCACTGACTGAGACTGAAACCGTCGTTCGTCGTGAGAGTGGTATTCTTGTTCGCAGTTCATATATGCCCTTAAACTACATTCATTTCAAGTGAAGTCATCATCGTCGTCTCGTCTTGCAAAGTGTACTTTTCCTTTCTTTCGTCTCGGTACTTGGCCGGCTTCTTCTGCGATTCTTCGTTCTTGGATTTTTATTTTTCCCCTTCTTGTACTTACTTTACACCTGTCTCACGACATACGCTACTCTTTTCAAGTCTCTTTCCATAATTTCTCATTTGGGTCGAATGGTGAGCAGAGATTATTACTACTGCTGAAGTTCTTGTCTTTGTTATGGAGTATTACGTAATTCTGCGCTCTGCCCGCCATTCCCGTTTCTAACCACCCTTGTGGGAATGAAGAATCGTACAGTTTGAAACTGAGAAAATTTAAAGCCGCTTTTAAGATTTTAAGTCTGTCCTGCGTTCTGGTAGATAATGGCAGACAGATATGATGGAACGGGAATTTTGAGTGCAGTGCAGCAAGACTCTAAGAATTGTAATGGATTTCAAATTTCAAGGGCTCAATCTCATATGTCACAAAAATTTGGTTTATGGCAAAGGCAAAGGTAAAGTAATATTACATTGTGCCAGTAATTTGATGCTTGTAAAGCCAATGGATTGAGACTCAAAACCACCTGAAGAAATGAGATAGGGCAATTTTTATGACTCATTCAGGGAAAGAAATCGTAACCGCAAGAGTCCACTGGCCGGCCGGCGGAGTGTTTCTTTGATTATGGATTATGTCGATGGGTTATTATTGAAGCTATTGATCTAGACAATTGGTCAGTCCGTTCGCTCTCTACAGAATAAACTTCAAGTATATACAACACAACCGTCGTATTGGTGAACACGGTACGATGGTATGAAAGATTGAAGCACTCGAGCTGGCTTTGCGTAACCTGTAGGTTGATCTTCGAGCTTGTATTTGTATTGTGTACTTGAATTCTTTCAGCAAGTTTTCTTCTTTTTCACCCCAAGCGAAGAAGCCTGTCTTAACTAAGCTCCATCTCCAACTCGCATGCATATTACTGTACACAGCGTTGTGTTGAATTTACCCTTTTCAGCCTGCATTCTCGGCTTTCGTTTTCATTCCATCTCCTAACTTCGTGCTGGTAGAAAGTGGTGTCGTTGTTCTGTTCTGTCCGCAGTCTCGTTTTCCCCTTGCAGGTTTGCACTTGTTTTGTTATCGGGCAAGATACTTCAGTAAATTCAAGAACGGGAATCACTTCCGCTCTGTGCTCCTGACTGTTACCTCGCCTGAAACTGAACCTCTCCATCTCTAGCGAGCAAGCCATTGACACTGACAAGCAAGCAGGTCAACATTTGTGTTTGATTGATCATCAGTGTTTATTATTGGTTTATTGACTTTGTGCGGCGGATTGTTGACTGGCTCTTCAGAAACTACAGGAACTAGAAACTTTTTGCTCAAAGACCTCAGTTTAAGCTCAGTGCTGCCGGCGTGGTGTGGAAAAACTTGCGCATAAGCAGCAGAGAACGGGAATTGAGGCGTTAGTTGAAGGCATACACCCAAAATTCCAGCGTCCAATTAATCCCAGTTGAAGGTAAGCAAGTTCCTGCAGCCTTACAAGCATATTAGATAGGGACTTATAATTTTACTCAGAAAGTTAATTTTAGTCGTTGATCGTTTGTCGCACACCATCTTAAACACGACACACGAGATACCGACAGGACGCTACTTTTATTTCAGCTACTGTTGACTGTTACCGAGTTATATTCATAATCTTGTAACCGACACGGCATCGCCATTGCCATTATAATTACGAACGAATTAAGATTTTAACACGCGTTGTTGATATCACGAAATGTGAATATTTTTTATGAATTAGGGTTTCCAGTCTTGATTTCAAACAAAGCAACATTTAGATATGATAACTGCATGTGCATGCTTATGATATGAATCTGTAGAGTGTACGATATTGTAAATGATAAGTGGTTGGGCTGGTCATTCTGCCGTCTCTTGTTAACCTGTCAATCAATGCGTGTGAGTTTCAAGACAAAGACACGCTGTAAACATGTTATGTATGTAACACAGAAAGAATCTGATGATGAAATAATAACTGGTCAACTGCACACGCATCTTATCTCGAAAAGAAGTAATATTTATGAAGTGTGTATTTTGGCAGTTTTTGGCATATTATTTACATTGTTTTAAACTTCATCCGCTTGCTTGCGGGTTATGTTATTGTGATATGCCATTACACTTGTTCCTGTGCGCATGTGGTGTGCCTCTCTTTTGTTTTGACAAAGATTCGAGTATTCGAGAATGTGAGAAATTTTAATCAAAATACTGCAATGTTATCTCACCTAACCGAAACGAACTTACATCTAAGAAGGGACTTCATAACTTGACGGAAGGGTAAGAATTGCAATGACGTCGACTCAATCCAAATATCTCAAACGTATTTTCTCCCATTTCTGGTGCCTTCTTGGCCACGAGGAGGGGAATAACCGCTAGTAATTCATTGACATGCTTCGTCACTACACTAGAAAGATTCAAATTAATTTGCATCCAAATTGGCCAGAATTTAGTTGGAGTCATGAGACGTGATCACACACTTAACGTAATTCCAGACGCAGACACAATGATGCGGATGCATTCGGGAGTACTCAACTCCCATTTTCATATTGCACTTGTACCTGTCGTTTAGTGTTTTTCAATGAATGAGCAGGGCCCAGCAGCTTAATGAGGGTGGACACGACAAGGTCGGCAAGATCAAGTGATCAAGTTGGTCTGATCTTATTTTTTGCGACGGTTTCCTGCTCCGAGTGAATGTAAATCGAATATCGATAATTGACAAAGAATTAATGACATCTTGTACTTGTACTATGTGCGCATGCACTCGCAACGCAAGTCACAACTCTCGCTGCACGCACATGCAAATTATTTAAAGCCCCAATTACCTGATGTGATGTAAGGAAATATCGTTTACAAAAATATTTGGAGCAATTACTAAGGAAAAGGATGTTCCTCATCATTTATCAAAGAGGTTGTAAAGCTGAACGCTGGAGGTACATTCACGCTTCAGTAGGCCATGACCGTGGCGTGGCTTCAGGATGATAATGATAATTTGCATGAATGGAGTCTGCAGTCTGCATAAACGTAATGAACTTAGAATGGTAGCAGGAAAAAATATGAATGAGAATCAATGGATCATATTTTCCTTCGATTGGCAAAGAATGTTTCGACAGAAACAGAGCCAAAGGAAAGGAAGAGACAGGTGCCAGTGCATCGTCGCCACGTGTGGGTGCTTTAACAAGTAGAGAGCGAAGATCACAGTTCTGAAGTCGAAAATTCAGACACCGACATTGATGTCAAACGTGAGTATGATTTCATGTTCAATAGTTCAATACGCGAGAAAGAAAAATAAACACGGTAAAACTTGAATCTTTCCAAAGCATTTAGAAACGGAGTATTGCATCGAGGAATGTAAAAGCAATGAATAGAACATCCTTGCAATTTTAATGCATTTTCCGTTTTCCTCAGCTCCAGAAACTGTTGCCTCACATTTGCTACGTTGGTTTCTAAACATTTCCTTTCCAACATGTTGAGTGAACCAGAAAGAGTGAACCTGAAGCTGCCATATAGAATTCTAGGATAAAACTCAGTTTTGATGGAATTAATCCGCACGTGGCTGATAAATCATTTTGTGGATTCTCGGCTATATTGGGCAGAATAAGGTACGGGCCCTCTAAATTATTTAACGACAGGATTCTTTCAATCTCAAAGGAATTCGTGTCACAATCACCCCAACTCACCGAACGTCTTTGCATTTGAATAAGCAATGGCCAATGATGAATATGCATGTCTTTATACCAGGTCAAGAAAGGCGTGTCAGCGCCCAGCGCTTGCAACTCCAACTCACGAAATTCTTGTACTCGTTAAATTGGTTGTCAAATTTGAAATCAGATTATGTAAGCAATAGCAAAAATATATTAACGATCGACTGCGGATCAAATTGTCATAATTTATAGCAGTGGTTCAAGTGCACTCATGAAAGTCGAAAGCATGCACGGCGCGGTAGGAGTTGAGAACTTAATTAACTCATTACCATTACGAGAATTCTACACCACGAATGCGATCAACTGACTGGTTGACAATGAAGTGCACTTCGAGGGGCTTAGCTTAAATTAATTAATTGCAACACGAATTTCAAAGTGCGAAGAAACGAAAACCGCAAATCGCAGGCCGCAAATGGAAGTGCGATTTCAATAATTAATTTCAAAAGTTCACACAAATGCATGAGGTATGAATGCATGAATTCGTTAATTGGAAGCCATTACTCAAAATTCGCTGTTCACACTTCACACTGTCATTAACAATTACAGCAAGGGCACGGGCATGACACTACACAAGACACGAATGAGAGGCAGGACAGTGGCTATGATTTAATAACCACGATTTGCAATTAAGTGCAGCCCCAAAATCTTGGATTTAGCTTTTGTTTAAGTTTGTTGCACTGCACAGCTGAGTGCAGTACAAGTGCAGTAATTAAGGTGACTGCACCTCGTCGCGCCGATGCTGATTGCAAAGTGCTATTTAACAATAGTGTCAATGAAAATCAACACAGAGGGGCATTCGACAGTCATTAAAGTGTTTTCAGGTCTTGAGTGCTTGCTTGGCGCGAGTGGTCAATGCCTACAGGTGTCGGAATAACGCGGCTGGCGGCTCAGCCAAGTTGCGAATTTTAATTGTTGCAAGTATAGCACTGCATGTTTCAAAGCAGCACAGCAAGCAGTGTGAAATGTTTGGCCTAAAGCTGCTGTCGCTGACACGTCGCTGCGCTCTTGCTTTAGGTTTTTGTTTCTGTTCAGATTCAAATCCAACGATTAATCAATTGACAGCTCGCAAGCAATTGTACGAAATCAGTTCTTGAGACAGAAACATGCAAGTTCATGCAATGCAGCAACAGCAAAAGCAACAATGAGACGAATGACTCCTGAGATGGTTGACGGCTATTAAAATTCGACCAAGGCAATTTGCATAATTATTACGGCATGATATTTTTAAACCTGCTGCAGGTCTTAATTGCTTGGTATTATTCTTGTTTCTTATCTCAATCGAAATCGCTCGTCGCTCACTCGCTCAATACCGAACGATGCGGCGCAGCCGTGTAGCGTCAGTGCTCGGTTCAGCACAGTGTCAAGTCGTTGACTGACACTGCAGGTTGCAAAAAAAATTCGAAATCCACGCATGCAGTCAGCACGTCAGTAGTTGGCGGCCGCCGCCGCGCATTTATTACCATTGCTTGAACCACGTACTGTCTTTTGTAATTAATTATTGACACAACAAAACAACAGAGCAGAGCACAACATGCGTACAGCAATCAGCAGAAACAAAATGATTCGGCACTTGGCACTCGGCAATAATTCACGGATGAACGATTTTTGGCTGTTTTGCACTGCATATGCGCGTTGTGAGTTTTTAGGGCGAGGACCTTGACTTGCCCAGCCAGTAAACCAGAAAGTACGTAGCGCAGATGGCAACCGATTGCCAACGACGCTGTATTCTGCATTTTATTTTATTGCAAATGGTTGAGCAATTCCAGCGGAGTTGAAACCAGATTTTTTGGTCATTCAAACCAGTAACCAGTAACAGAACCGAACAAGTCGTTACTTGCTGCATAAATAATTTCATATTTCTCGGCGTTTTGTAGCTCACATCATTTTTATAATGCGTAAAATTCAGAATTCATGTAGACACGTCTCTTCGGAAGTCTGAAGCGTCAAATCCTCGATCTCAACAACCCTTCGCGTTTTCGCTTGCGGGCCAGAAGGCAAACGGCCAGCAAAGAGGAAAAAATGGTTGACACTCCTTACGCAATTCTGCAATGGCGATTGTAATGAGCTCAACATGCATCGCGGATCGTAATAAATAACGTGGATTTGTTGAAGTGCGTTCCTGAGCTGACTTTTTTTTTGCTATGTTTCATGTTGAATGAACTCAACTGAAGTGAAGTGCAGTGCGATGCGGTGCGTGCACGAAATGAAAATTAATAGTGCACTTATACTTATCTGTATTGTTCTGCGTGTAAGTATTTATTATCATTTTATGACCAATGCATTATTGTACTTGTACGAGCATGTATGCGTGAATAAAGGAATATTCAGTTCATCCCCGACCAGGTAGGCTCGTAAAAGAAGAACAAGAACGAGGTGTAAGCGAGGTGTTATTAAAATAATTTTCCTTTTACGGGTGAATTTGTAGCTTAGCGTGCGATGTTCTTATTTTTATGGGATGGCACGGCGAAGATGTTTTCCGTCTGGTGCGTCTGTCGTTACAAATTACAAGTCGTCAAAGATGGCCTGACTTGTAGGGCATATTCAGCAATCTACTGTTGTAGCAGAAAAATAAGGATGGAAACGCATTGGTCTTGAGAGATGCATCAGGTGAGATGCACCGCCTCGGTATTCAGCAGCCTGAAGGCTTCAGACTCCTTTTGTGACGAAGTCGCTCGGTGCTTCTACTTCCTCCTCAATCAAATGGGTCATTATTTCATCCATTTCTAATTTGGTCACAATCGCGAATCGCCAAACAGAAGACGACGACGAAAAGAAACAGTCTTTCAATCTCGCTTTAGAATGCTGAGTGAGTCATGAAATGACAGTTCTTGGTTCCTGGCTTGCATAATGAAGATCTCACCTGCAATATGCAGACTTCATGTTTAACTCAAATGCGGCTAATAATAAAATCGTGCGCTTCACTTTCGCCACTGCAGGAGTACAGAGATTTGATGATGCAACGAAGAACGAAGATTCGCAATTCAGATTTCAGGGAAATTGGAATAGGAGTCAATTAGATGCAGATTTGATTCGAATTTCATTGAAGAAAAGCAGCATTCTACGTCCGTCACGCTGTTCATCAAACTGACACAGTGAACAATTTCCTTATCGTTCATCTTCTCGTCTTGTCTTGACCTGTGCCAAACTGAGCAATTAATCACACGTAATTAATGCACGTGCTCTCGCAAACCTGAATTTGGAAGACAAACACAAGCGACAAGCCATCAGACGCAGACGCATGCCAGAGACATTGTAATGGTAATTCGAAAGAAATGCAACGTTGCATTCTGCATAATTCGTCAATAAAATATAATTCATTCGATTCGGGCCGCACAGCAAGGCGCAATACGATTTACGAGCTTTTCTCGATCATTATTTGCACAAGTGAAAGTCGCAGCCGATAACGATAAAAACCATTCATCTTTATAACAATGCGTTAACAATCGTATGCATATGCGCAAGATTTGGCCTGGCTTGTCATCACCGTACACTGAATTGCACTGTACACACAGAAAGAAATCGAATTAGAGTTAGTTAATTAATTACATATACGACATACCAATACCGGCACGTTCAGCGAAGAAGTGATGATGACGATTTTAGGTCAACGAGTGAAATGCTGTCCATTGGCTTGCGTTTGGGCTTCACACTATCACACTTCGTATTGACTGACTGCCTGCTTTAGGTGCGAACAAGATCAATAATTGCAATTCACATTTTTAATGATGTGAATACGATTTCGAATTAGTACAGATTCTATCTGTCGTGCAGGATTTCCCGAAATAATTTTATGTAAGCAAGCTTCGCCCAATGCCGCATGCAAGTTTGAATTGGAGCACAAGCTTACGAATTATATTTTACAGATCTAACTGACTGACTTTCTATATACGGTAGCATCTTTAGTAATTTCACCATAGTTCAGCGGTATTTCATTATACCGACAGATCGTCTGACTGACTGTTCAAATCATTAGTAGCTTGTTAGCATGCATGCACACGCTCTTCATCCAGCTAAGTACTTGTTTACATTTTCTTACTTGGTCAATAGGGTCGCGTCAACACCAACTCGCAGGCAAAATTAAGTCAACAATAATAAATTCAAGGTAAACAGAGAAAACAATGAATAAGCGGTTCAGGTTCGGGAAAGGTTGCGCTTCAAATATAAATCCTCAAGTACAAGGAGCAGGGTCGTTAATCGCAGTCGCAGGCAAAAAGTCAAGTACGCGTAAATATTCTGGGCTCGTACGGCCTGGACTCATTTATCTTACAACAACAGCAGAGGACTGAGGACAGCAGAATGAAAGAAAATGACCAAAACAAGACATTAAAGAAATTGGAATGGAGACAAGCACACGGCTCTTGACATAATGCATTAAGACCCATTAAGTGCAGTGGACGTTGACGCGCATCTCAAAATATTTTGGCAACGCACTCAATCCACGTTCATGCTCACTGTCGTACTGTCATTGTCATAATTACATGTCTTGAATGCAAAACGAATACATGCGAATCCATGAACATGTGAATTTACAGGGCAAACATGCATTTTCGTTTCATGTATTTGCATTGTAGCGATGGCGAAAGAAGTTCACAAAAGATTTATTGGAATTTCAGGAAAAACTTGTTTTCACTCATTTTCTTGCACTCACTCAGCAATCAGCATGTTCATCAGTTTCGTCTCCTCGTGGTCTTGAGCTCTGTGGAACAAATAACAAATGCACTTATGACAACTTGCAATTAGAATGCAAATGCATGAAGACCGAGATTGGAGATTGTCATCTCGATTGCCACACGGCATTGTTGGATCAATAATCAACGTTTGATTTACTGGTATGCAATTAAATAATCAATAACCAGCCTGCCTAATTAAGCCATCAAATGCAGTCCAGGCAGTCAATGAATTGTGCAATACGACCAACAAAGCCTTTTTTGTTCATGTTTTGTACGCTTACGCACTATGAATGCCGAATGCACTTTCTTGTCATTTCTTATCTCATTAGTGCACTCTTGTCAGTATTTCACCACTGCAGTTATGCCGCTGCGTTCACATTCCCGATCAATTGAAAGGAAAAGTGGTTGGCTACTGGCTGCCGTACGGCATAGTATGGCATGGCACTTATCAGGCAAACATTGAAAGGAAACTGAATTCAATAACTGTCAATACAGTTTCAGTGCATGAATGGATCGTTGTCTTGTAACAGCAATCAAATACACTCTCGCTGGCGCGATGCGGTGCGGTGTTTCAAATTCTCATTTTCAAACTATACGAAGCTTGAAATGAAATGAGTCATCGTAGTACATAAGCAATGGCAATGAAGTGTTAAAATATTAACATCTCAATTTCCTCCGAGTGGAAGTATGATTTGGGTGACTGTGGCTGTAATAAATCATTGCTGCCCAAACAAGCAAGACAGACACGCGCTCGTTCTCCAATAACGTACAACACATAATTTCGTACCCAGTACCAATTTTATGTGCTTAACTTCTCAAATTATATTTACTTTGGATTTACGTAAATGCAGCGCCGCGCCAGACGAAGTACGAGGGAACGCCTTAAAATTCGTGGCATTGCAATGATTTTTAACTTGGCTCGGGCTCGGCTTTAATTTTATGGAGATTTTGTTTTAACAGCATTTTATAGCGTCTACAAAATCTGGCTTCGGCCCGGTTCTTCAGCCAAAAGCCATAAATCGTGGCTTAAACAAAGAATGTTTACGTTTACCTGTTTGCTTTCGCTCCGCGTCGTCGATGGTGAAGGTCGTGTGCAGCGTACTTTCAGGATTATCTGATTAGGTTGTCTTTCTTAAGGCGTGTAACATAATTAGTACTACGTCAGTGCGTAAGTACGTAGCGATTGTACGCGAACACGAGTTGGAGACATGCTTGAGTTAAATGAGTCGATGGCCGCATTAACCATGAAGGTGATTTGTGAAACGGCGATAGTCATCTTTAACTCCAACTTTTAGCTTGTTGATTGGGTTCCTTTCATTTTCGTTCGCACCGCGTTGTGCGGACTCAGCTGAGGATTTACAAGTAAAATATGAAACATACAAACATTTCTAATATTCATGGGAAGACAACAATCGGATTATGACCATCAGAAGGTGAACCTCGTTTACAGCCTGGTTGACTAAAACTACTCGCGGTTGGTCCCGTGAGAGGTGGCCATTCAAACATTCATATGAAAATCTTCATACACTCAGACGGGGCGAAGTTGATTCCAGTTTAATTTCTAATATTGAGGGCGAAGGAGTGAGGCATGCTGGTTGCGAATGTATGGCTTAGTAGGGTCAAATGCGATCTTCATTTCATTTACTGAATCGCCATTTTGAAGTTCCAAAGGTAATAATTTTGCCATGCTGCTCACGGACTGATAGGAAGAGACCAAGGCTCGGCTCACCTCCATTTGGCACATCAGCACTTTCAGCACCAGGTAGAGAATTGTTAATGACAAAGTTTTACCCAAAATGCGATAAAATACATGAAATATGACAAATTCTCATTTATTGCATAAATGCGCATAAAAACAATAAAAAATATGGTAATTAGAATGACAGTTTTAGTCGTGGTTCTAAAGTATCATTGCCCAAGTCATCTCATCAGTATTCTATCGCTCGACATGAGCGGAAGAGTGTTTCGTCTGCCTCTGCCGCGTGATTCACAATTCACGGTACTAGACACTAGAGATCTTCAGACTTTTGCATTTTGCATGCGACATGGCCCCATGCTGTCTTATTAACGAAAAACGAAACGACGGCAAGCGATTTGTGGCGTTAGGTGTATTTTGCGGTTAGAAAATCTTTTTATTGTTTTCTTTAAAACACGCGCATCTTATTTTCGTATTCAGCCCTTTGTGCTCGTTGGCTTCTCGGTTTAAAGAAGACTTCTTCAGAAAGGAAATGATACAATGCAATACAAGAAAAGGCTAAGAACTAAGCACTAACGCAAGACCATGGCGAAGGTGAATCCAAATTGTGCGTTAAACCTTTCTTCTTGAAAGATTTCTTCCGCCAACGCAGCGCGCCTTTATCGTAGCATCAAAGACACACTGGCACAATAAAACAAGACATGAGACAAAGTACAAAGGCATTGTTACATCACTTTTATTGTGCCCGCAATAAAACGCACGCGAATTGGTGAATTCCTGCCGTAAAATCCTGTAAACAGTTTCCATATTATTCGTCTACTCGCTACTTTATTTCAGGTGACGAGTATTTGAGATTGAGATTAATGTGCGAATGCGAACGCGAATTCAGAACTGCGAATGCACGCTTAAATGAAAACACGCTACTTAACGTCGCTCGATTCGAAACCTTTGCTGATGTTAATGCGATTCGGCATTCTGCTTTGTTCTCATGTATTCTAAGAAGTTAGCGTTGAGAGTGTGTAAATTGTAAATTGCACATTGCATCGTAACGGCAACGGGCTGAACCGTTACAAAATAAATGAACGTACTATTTAAAAATTTAGCTCTAGTTCCACACTGCCCTCTTCCGCTACAATAAAAGATTGAAGAACAAACACGAGCTGGGGTCAATTTGTAGATTGCAGGATTTGACCCGAAGCTTTTTGTAGCCGTTATTTTTAGCAGGCAAATCGTGCGCATTCGCCGCAGATGGTTTGCGTATTTAATTTCAGCCAGACTTCGAGAATCCATCCTTCAATTTCGATAAACACGAAATGCAATGAGAATGAAACATGAAATTCCGATTCGTCCATTCCAATGTTTCAATGTGTTTCGCTGCTGTTATGAATGACTGTTCAATATCAAAAGGGCAGGCAGAACAGACGTGCGGACAAGATTTTGTATGATTTGTAATTCTTTGCTCTGACTGTTCTATGAAGCTCGGTCGTAGTTGTTGAATATAATTGAAATTGAAGGAATTTTCAAGATATTCATCAATAAAAAGGTGAAATGGGAAATACTTTTCAAAATTCAATTTCAATGTCCATGTTCATGACCATAACTTGATAACAATCGCCGGCAACGGCGACTCAACTCAACGCCAACGGGGATAGTGATAATGGTCAATAAAATTAGCTTACTCATTTGTACATTCACAATCGCTTTCGTGTGTTGTGGCCTGCACATTCCATGAGCTAGGAGAATGCCAGTGCTTAAGATTACAGCCCTTTTGTCTCAAGTGAATGCACACAACGGGTGAGCATGGGCTTAGGCGTCAAAACGTCAAGGTGAATTCACAACTTTGCTTTGGTTTGAGCTTTATTGCACTTTTCCGCTCCTTAACCAAATACAAAATGCAGTATTCCAAATAGAAATTGGCAAATAGTTCCAGAATCCTAAGCAATTTCAATGCTTTTTTAGGAATCTTCTTCGCACTGACTCCAGACCGTTCTCGGACAAATATTTGGTGGTAATTTCATTCCAGAGGATACTCAGATTTCGCAAGTACAAATTTAGCCCAAATTGCTATAAAATTAACATAAAACCTGGTTCGATATTTGCTCACAAGTTACAAGAATAGAATTTACGTAATGTTGACTGTTGACGCTGTATTTGGTAAGATTTAACCGGAGCGAAGGCAGCCACGCCAGACCATTCCAGTGATTCCATAATTAGACGTGGAACCAGTTATAAGGCGGAGGTGACAACTAAGTGCGAAATGCGTTCACATTTGACGCTGCGTCACCGTCATCGTCCAGAGCAGTAATTGAAGCTTTGAATCGAAGGTTTGAGAACAATAATTATTGTCCATGCTTGAGCTTGCAATTCAGATTTAATAAGATACCAGGTTAAAGCTGTCATTTACTTTGTGCCTCCGTGTGCATGGATTCGAACGTCTATCAACAATTTATGTTGAGGCATCCGCAACAAACACCAAGGCCCGCCAGGGACATACACATTTTATGAGTCATAGGCGTACATGCTCGTGATCGTACAATAGCAGCCTGATTGTTGTTGTTGGGTGCAATGCAATGCAATAATGAATGAACTCTCAACTTCATCGTCAAGTTTAAAGCACTCTCACTGCCAATCTGTGTGCGTCCTACATGCCTGTACACAGAGTTTATAATTTTTTATTTCTGAATCAGATTCATCCGTGTGCAGCACCAACGTACTGACTACTTGTACAAACTATAGTTGCCTTTTGTTTTGCAGGCAGGACTTCCTGCTACAAGCGTATTGTTGCATACGCGTACGATTACCCGTTCAGTTTGCAGTGAGACTTTGCCTGACGCGAAGCACATCTCGTGTTGGTTAGTGCAGTAGACTACAGACAATGGTGCATAAACGAAAATCCGTGCATCCGTGTATCTCTAACATCCAGTTACTGATTGGTGTTTGTTTTTATCGACAGTGCAGCTGTGGTCCATGAAGTGTTGAAAACCCGAATATCGGAAGTTTCGTTGTGGACTCTAATGCTCACTAGCCTTCAAATGGCAAGCAGTCCAATACACTGAGAGTCTACACCGGCCAAAAACTCATAAAAAAAAATATTGTTGGCATTTACCCGTGAAGGTAAGAAGCGCTTCAGAAAATGAATTTGACCAACAATTTTTAGTTTTAAAGGGAATTGCAAAGTGCACACATGTCAAGTGAAAAAATTCCAGTGCATGAGTTCTCAATAATTAGTCATACACGCAGCATTCCACGATGAACTGGTGCGTCTGGTATTGAACAGGTTCAGCTAGCGCTGAAAGAGGAAATGCAATGCTCTCGTCTCTCGTTCGTTAATCTCGGAGCTGCGCTGCACACAATTTCTTGCGAATGCACGTGTATGGAAACATTAACTCGCATTTAGGCTATTGAGACCATTGACTGCAGAATTTGATCCTGTGACGCCTCTGAATAGCATCGATGGAATCTCACCTCTCGTCTTTAGACTTGTGTACTTGCATTTCATGTACTTGCAGTATTCCGTAGTTCAAGCCAGACCCGATGAACTAAAATTGCAGACTGCAATTGCCAAACAGTACAGTACAGTTAAGAAGCTTCCCTATAAAGTGCAATGTATTATTTATAACGGCTGTCTCAGTTTAATCGAATTCAGCTCGATTTAATTGATGTGGTGCTTCTGAGCGTCTTCTGGAGGTTTACTAAGGAATACAGAAATAAGATAGGCTATAGACGTTACACATGGAATCAAGTTATATGTGGAAAATTGTTGTGATCAGTGATTAATCACTCTAATCCACGATGACCATTAGAAGGATATTGGTGGCACCAGGTGCCAACCCAATGTCAAGCGCCTACCAAATCAGCAATGAGTTTACGCCGCGCCAAGTCAAATTATTTCGATTTTTCAGTGCTTGACAAAGTCATGGCACATGATCTTGTCTCCAAATGGCTCCTATTGCGCACTAATTTAATGGTTTTCATCGTTAAATCGCTGAAATTTGATTCAGCTCGGTATTGCTGGACATAAACGATCATGATTGAACCACACTCACTACAATCTGATGAAGACCCATTGCATGCACTAAATCACCTGGACCGAAAACTTTCTTTGGCAAGCTGTTTCCACCAGGTTTCACAACATATACAACGGCATAAGAACTGACAGAAATCATAAGTAAGTCGGTCAATTTCTTTTAGACGCTTATGGAATCATTTCTTCTAGTTTGAAAATGATTTCGAGTATAACAAGAACATTTGAAGAACTGAATGGCTTTATTGTACCAGTCTCGACTCAAGTTCATAACCGACGCAACAATGGACCATGACCAAGGCAATCATATAAATGCATGTATGAATGCATAATTTACAATGCGCCCACCGAAGTAACAATCAAGTGCTATAAATGTGTGAATGAGTAGGAACAAGATTAGCTTCAGATAATAAGAATTGCTTGTCCATTCTTTAAGTCCACGCATTGTTTTGGATTCACATCTGCATACAACTGTATGACGATTGTCTGCTGCTCATACTGGCTAGAATCACAGGGACAGGCAAGAAAATTGAATGGTGCGAGGTTTAGGAAGGAAGTTTTTGTCCAAAGCTGCGTTGTGAATTGAATACGAGAATACGACAAAGACAAAAACTTCCGTCGGTCAGAATCTAACTTTCAATCCATCGAGTACGGCCGAATGAAGAAAGTGAATCAATGCACTTTCAATGAAAGTCAATGAATGAAATGAAAAACAATTACAATTACAAGCTCAAGGTGGCCCAATACATCGCATCCTGCATTATGCAACTCTAAATTCTTTAATAGCCCTAACAAAAGCTATTATAGCTATAGAAAATTGCTATTCGGCTTCGGCCGTTCGTTTTCTTCGTCGCCCACAACTCCTGAGTTTATCACCTTCATAAAGCTTTTAATTTGTGACTGACTTGTTAAAGCATTGCTCGCATTACGGACTTAGTGGCTGAAATTGCTCTAGTTAAAGATTTATTGCCATACTTGAAATGGTGCCAGGAAGTATCGATTCGATTTCATCAGGATGAAAATGAAATTGAAAGGGTGATGCCACGGGTGGGCGCTCCAAGGCATGGCCACAGGCCCACACGAGTACAGTACCGGCCACAATCCCATGCTCAGCCATAATTAATTAACAACTCATAAATCCCACGATTTGGTTTTGGTTAACCGGTCATAATTGGGATTTATCATTTAATGCGGCTTTTGCGCTCACCAGCCGCCTGCCTAATTGAGTATCACAAATTCTGAACCACTGCTACTGCCTGCCTGCCTTGCACGATACGATAATTACAGTAATCGCTCTTATACACGTACTGCGTGAAGCGTGAGTATTCGTGTATCGTGTATCGCGTATCATTATAATTCGTTAATCGTAAATCAACCTACGCGTTCAAATAACGTGGAAAATGTGGTTTCGTTTATGGTCATGAATAGGCGGCGAGGAAACGCCTTTGAAGAGTAAATAACATAGGAAGCGGTCAACAGCCAACTGAGCCAATAGCTTGGCTTTGTGGTGTGAGCGTATTAATTTTTAAGTGCAGTGCATGCATGCACTTAATTAGGATTTGGCTAACTTCGTGGTGGTGGACTTAGAAATTCTTCTGCAAGAAGGTAAAGAAGAGAAAACCACCGAAGAATTTGATGAACAATGTTAATTACATAATTTACAGCGCAGCGGTCAACTTTATTTTAGTTAAACACGCGCGAGAATTGCGTTGATGAAGTCCCAATGTGACAGCGTCAGGTCACGGTTATCAAAGATCATGCCAAGTCTGCCATGAAGATGCGATCTGCAAACTGCGAGCCAGTAATTAATCCGATCTTCAGCAGCAGCAGCAGCAGCTGGGCAAGGGCAAGGGCCAAACGCAACGTTGCACTGTTGTTTTGCTTCCTCCTTGCTTCAATTTCATTGTTAACCCATGAAGGCAGAGGTTAAATGCTAACTGCAGTAAGCAGCAATGGGAGTACATCATTAAATTTTCTCAGTAGCCAACATCCTGTCCTGCCGCTCTGCGTGCAGGGCAAAACTCATCGTGTTGCTGCTAATCATAATGAAATTTTTCATTTTCAACCTCAACTCAATGCTCTGCGCTGTGCTTTGCGACGGTGTCAGTAATCTGAAAGTTCATCGCTTTCTTTACAGCGGCACAGTGAAATGGAGTTATTTTCCTTATCCGCCACGTCGCGCCGCCGGTTTCGGTCACTTTACTCAAAGAGGATTGCATTACAGTTGATGCTGACGCTGACAGCGTTGCTGACTTCAGGAGCAGCAACAGAAGCAACAAAGTGTGAGAAAATTATTCAACTGCTCACTGCGGCAGCGGCAGTCGTGCAAGGATGTGATAATGAAATCCGAGTTGAATGAAACGTCCGCATCTGCATCTGCGTTTGCATCCATATCAAACTATACCAGCCACAGGATTCACTCTTGTGATCCTCACGCCTGCCTCGTCATACAGTGAAGTGCAATAATTGCAGTATCGTCATCTCGCGTCTTGGTGGTCGTGGCAAATTGTTTTGTTCCCACAGGTCTCTGGTTTGGTTTTAAGCCTGTCTGGCTGCTGACAAAAGCGATAATTAAATTTCATTGGAGAGGTTACGCAATACGCAACCTCAGGTTTCATGAATTGTCACAGACTTTCTCAGATTTTTGCCCACGATTTGTGTGCATACGCAATTTTGTCATGCATGCATTTCTTCATTGAACTTGCACAATGCACAATAATGAAATGCACTTCGGAAAAGTGCTTGACAGCAACTGCATTAATACATTTTCTACTGCCTTCATTCATTCGATCATGGATGTATGTATGCGGCTTTGCTGGTGCATGCAACAATGACAAATGCACCGTACGTAATTTCTCACACGTATGAGCCCATATGAAACTGTATTTGTGTTTATCCAAACGGATATAAACAGGCTCAGCTCGGCTCCTCGTGCGTGATCAGTTCATTTGGTCCAACTTAACGATCGCTCGTCGCATTCGCCTTTAACAGTATGTAACTGTAACAAACAGTTAATTAAGTTGTTTACGCTCACGGATTTATGAATAATTTTGAAATTGAGACATTTTTGAATGTTCAAGCTTGATTTACGGCATGTGCATGAAACAAAACTGCGGAGACATGCGAAGAAGTTCACGCGAAATGGTAGAAAGTATATTTCGTCATCAATCTGGTTTCCAATTATTTACACTCGGCACCAGGGAAAGTAACGTTTGTCGTCGATTCCCACATTAATAATTCAGGCACAGTTACCAGCTCCTGGTGCATAATCTCGTTGTTATAATTCCCAATTGCGGCGCTTTAACGACCGTAGGCAGTGTTGAGTAAAATTCATATTAGCTGAAGATTATTGATCAAATCTGACGCAGAAATCAGAATCCTTCCGATTAAGAAAGCAGCGACTCACGTTTGGCGCGGTTTTAATAAGAATATTTTCAAGTTCAATGCACTACTACAATAATTACATCATCGACTGACATGACTGCTATTATTAAAAAACGGTTTTATTTACATTAGCCTCATCGCATCTTCGCGTCTCGTCTCGACGCTTGGCCATCTCATCACGCGTTGTTCCCGTAAAGGATAATAAGTTCCGTACAACAATAAACAGTCAGTCAAAGTCATGATCAAACTCATTTTCATTTACTTTACACCATCCATCAACATCAATCATCACGAGAAAGTGCTTTGGCTTTGCTTTAGACCGTCCTTACTCTGTGCTTAAGTTCGTGGGCAGATTTGTACTCAGGACTCGGTTGCTAACTTTTAAAATCTTGTTCTCGGAAACTTGGGGAAACTTTGCACTCCAGGGTCGAAGTCGAATACGTACTTTGCAGGTTTGTTCCTTCAGAGGATTGAATCTTATTCTGAATTCCATGAAAAGAGCTGAGGCGATGTCCATCCACCTTTAATTACCATCTCTCGCATAAAAGAAGCCAAGCCACCCAAGGCGAAGGCTTTTATTAGCGGCTCCGTTCATCCATGAAGTTTCGTTTTCGTTTGAATCTTGTACCTACCCCATAACAAAAGAAGAAAGGGAGTTAACGTTTTAAAGTGCAGACGATTGAACGGTTGCTGACGGCAGAATGACTGACAGAGTTTTGTGGGACTTTGCACACTCCACAAGTTGCATGATTAAATGCTCATTATAATTGCACATCCATCCAGACGTCATGACTCATTCAGTGTTATTTAATCCCCGAGCAGACAGACAGGTTCGGATTGGGTTTCAAAAACAATACAAGACATACTCTTTTTCAACAAATTTTTGTTCGCTGTTCGCTGGTCAGCAAGCTAGATCTAGGATTGAATTTCCTGCGCTGGGCTGAGATGATTCGACAATGAAATTATACTTCGTCGCACTACTTTCTGATCCTGAGAGTTCAGATTGGGTAGATTAAGCGTAGAAAGTGTGACTGAAGGCAAAATTCCGTAATCAAAATTTTGCTTTCAACGGCCAAAGCTGCTTGTCGCCCAACTCGTCTTTAATTATTCTCATCGTAAAAGCAAAGATCAATTGCAGTGTACAATAAGCGACTTTGAACGAGATTTTATCTCGGTTGCAGGCGCTCGGACTTAAAACAAAGGCGAATGAGAATCAGAACCCACGCAGGCGGCAGTACGAATTGAGTAGGCGAGTCAGGCGAGTCTTGTCTCGGTAGTGAAGAAGAGCACTGATTTTTTATTACGGTTGAGTAGAGATTAGTAAATGGACTGTCAACCGTCTCGGCAGCCGGCGGCGCATACGAAAGAAAGACGGAAGCACGTATGCTCACCGGTCGCAAAAACAAAAGTACCGGCTCACGAACTGAATTCAGAGAATTTGCAACATGCATGCAGTGACTGATTTCATTCGCCTTGCACTGATTTTGGTTTCTGTTTGTTGGTTTTGCAATATCGAATCGCTGCGCTGCGGCGATTTTTTGACGCACGATTAATCGGAGCCAAGCCATTGCTGTTTGGGACGCGAAATGAATCACGATTCGAGGATGATACTCCCAGGCTGCTGGCTGAACGCTGAATGATTTAATCTTTATGCGTGCATGTGAATGGACTCTAAAATATTCCGCTACATCTATTATTAAATTACACTCGTTATTGTTTTGATGAGAAAAGTACAATGCACTGCTTGCTGTGCGGTAATGTTGCAAAAAATCAAATCAATAATTGATTTTTTCGCATCAGCCATGACAAATTGTCATGGCTGATGCGATACGACACCCGAATTGAGAGATGAACCGTTAGTCAAAATTTGCCATGCTGAATGCATGCGTTTTGGTCTGCACACCAACACGAATGCGAACGGTGAACATGAATGCTGCCTCCGCCTGCCCCAAAATATTGTGATCTGTCGATTTCAATGATATGTGTAACGAAACAATTGCAAAGACTCGCTTGAATTCACTTCCGTTTCGTGACGTTACACTACCTGATGTTTTTGTGAATATTTTAGCTACAAGTTTGGACCCACATTATATCTAAAAGTGTTTATTTTGATCAGCATGCTTCAAGCTTTACTCTTTCCTGTATGATTTTGATGCTGAATCGCAGCTTTTGAACTCACTGCACTGGTGAAATCCATCACTCAATTGACTCTGATCTGACCGATGAACAGTTCGTGTTGCCCAACTTAACTGAATTTCTTCTGATTGAAATGCCTTTTATTTGTTTACTATCTGAAGATGAGTGTCTCAAGCGGAAGCGACATCACAATTCCGATTCAGGACTCGCCACCGCCCCCACCTTCCCCGTACGCGAACTCCAAGCAGCCCTCCAACATCATCACCACCACAACCGCCAGCAAAGACACTGGCAGCCGAAAGGGTTCACAGCCCAACGCGACAGAGATCAAAGTCACTGGAATTGACAACGTCGCCTACCAGCAATCAGAGTCAAAAGATGCCAACAATATGAGCAAAAGCATCAAGCACACGACCATGGTGGACATGAATGGCACACAGCAGCACAATAAGAGCACCTCAACCACTCCAGCTGGTGACGGGCCGATTAACGAGGCTATTAATGGTGAGGTGATAAACATGAGCGTGCTGGACTCAATTCCACATAAACCACAAGCAGAATTTGGACCTTATGAGAACTTTGATGAGTACTTCATTGCCGTTAATCAACACAAGAAATTTCTACGGTATGACAGCATAACAAAAGTTTTCGTAATCGTATGTGGTTTAGCGTTGTCTAAAGCATTCTTGTGTTTACAGCGGAGAAAAACTCTACGTGACCAAAGATAAACGAAAACAAAGTCACTGCAAAAAATACACCTGTTGGTTATTTGGTGCTCTTGTGCTAGCAGGAATTATCACAATGTCCGTCCTGGCTGCAGGTAAGAATTCCGCCGAACCAAGAATTCATCGTAGCAAAAGAGTAGGAATTGCAACGCGTTTAATTCTCGTTCCAGTCGGCCTTCTTCCTCCGAAGAGCGCCCCAACTGCTTCCCGGACTATGATTACGACGGTACGAACCACTCCACAACTGCCGGAAGGAATCTTCTCTTCAAGCGAATTCTCGTCGTCCAGCGAATCGGATTTCATGACCGTCTCGCCATCAACGTTTGATTCATCCTCTCCGGCTGTTGATTATCATGGTGAGCGTCACGACACGTGTGCTCCTGAAGGTCAGTGGCAATCGGTGCAAATTACTTACGCGCATTTACTTCTACAGTTCCTCAATCCGCTGAAGTTCATATGACGTTGTCCGACGCTGTGTACGAGGATGCGCTTTCCGACCCATCATCGGAGCAGTATCAAAGACTTGCTAATTCGATTGAAAACGAGGTACTTAAACGCTGCGTTAATTAGTTGATACGCATTTACAAAGCTTTGATTTGCGCCGCGATTTCTTCTTTCACTAGCTCAAGAATCTTATGGAGACTGAAGGAGGCCTAAACACATCCCACGTTCGAGTGATGGAATTTTCGTAAGTGTTTTGCCGATTTTATTGGAATTTCCTGTAACTATAAGTTGATACATAATGCAGGCAAGGAAGCGTTGTAGCAAAGCTGCGCATAGGCTGGATGGATCGTTCGAAGGATCTGCCTTATGTACAACGATTTATTAATGAGGTTCACAGCATCGGCGGGTACACAGTTCGGCCAGGAATACCTTCGTATGGTAAGCTTACCTGAAGAGCCACCGATGTACCTATTTTTGAAAGTTGGTGTACTTAAATCTTGATTTTTTCCTTTTATAGCGGTGCTCAACAGCTGCAATATGGACAACAATGGATGCTCGCATTTCTGCGCCTTCGATTATGATTCACTTGATTTCTTGTGCACTTGCCCTGAACGCCTGCAGCTTGGAGTGGATAACAGAACCTGTGAAGAGCCTGAACAGCCCGGGTCTTCGTCACCACCATCATCTGAGGAGGTGGAGCCTGTTGTAGTGCCTGAGTTTACCACAACTACAACATTGGCTCCCGCTCCTGTGGAGGTTCCAACCTTGCCAAATGATACCACTCCAACAGAGTCTCATCCGCTAGCGCCATCATCGGAGGAGCCACTCCAGCCTGAAGTGACAGCTGAACCGTCCGCAGAAGTGGAATCCAGTTCGAACAGTCTCACAGACCAGGAACCGGCGCAACAAGAAATTGTTCATCCTGTTCACGAGGAATCAACGCCCAGCCCGCAAGTTCCGCAAGGCAGTGAAGAAAATCTCAGCTTAGCGAATGACACCGCCAGTGCACCAGAAAATTTCGACGATAATTCAGAAAATGTGGAAGCAGTCGTTCCAGAAGTCTCTCAACAACATCACGAGAACGAGCCGTTGATAACTCTTGTGACGACCACGTCGAGCTCGCCGGAGATGAGTGAAGAAGTAACAGCGGCGCCTGTTCAGCCCGCAGGTGATGCAAATGAGCCCAGTATCGAAGTGTCTCAGGAGCAAGTTCCAGAAACTCCAGACACGACCGCGACTATAACTACTACTACAATGATCCCAGGAATAGTTTCTGACGCCGTCATGATTCCTTCCGAACCGTCCATCATCCCTGAAGATGATCTGGCCGTCGCAACAACACTTCCACCCTCCGCAGACGTTGAGCAAAATCAAGAGCCCTCACACGAAAGTGGCGAAGTCATCACGACGATTGACATCACTCCACGAAATGACGACATTGCACCAACATCGCAGCCGGCCGCTGATGCACAAGACGAAAATTCTTCTGTTGAAATCGTTCCAGTCGTTGGAGAGCAGAGAAATTCGTCTGTCACGAGAGCACTGTTAAAGAATTATGAAACCGTTGAAGAAGTGAGCAACTCGCAACAGGAACAACCACAGCCTCCGCCCCTAGACGAGGAGATCGCTACCACGCTTAGTCCTCAGCCAGAGATAAACTCGAACGAATTTATGGCGTTTAGTGACGCGAACATGAGCCTGGTCAATGCACATTTAACTCCGAAAACTCCAGAACTCGTACAAGATGTCACCGAAGAGGTTCCTGCTTCAGCGTCCATTGAAACGATGACAAGCTACGAAACTCACCACGAGGGTCCTGATGCAAGTGTGTCCGGAGAAGATCATCCGAGCTTTGACGAGCAACTCATTCTCGATGAAATCCTCACAACCACAACAGTGAAGCCTTTCAACTTGGAAAATGATACGGCTGTTAATCAGATGACGGAGGGAATTACGGAGAATTTGGCCAGTAGCGAAGTAGTGACAACCGCGCCTCCACAATCGCAGCCTATTGCAGAGGCTGAAGGTTCGACTGAAGTACCGTCACCTGGCAATGGGGAGTCTCGTGAATTGGCCCATGACTCAAATGAAGACCAACGAGGAGTACCAGCCGAAGTCGGTACCGGAGGAAATGAACCATCTGATGTCGAAGTGGAGACGACCACGGTTCATCCGCACGTGCACGAACTCTCGCAGACAATCGCCGGATTCATTTCGCACACAATCACGACCACACCAGTTCCTTCTTCAGCTGAAACCGTGGAACCAGACGCGCAGCCACAGCAACCGTCCATTGTCAGCACGACAATTGACATCTTGAGCCGGTTGCCCACGATCCCCACGCCCACGCTTCCTCCAAATCCTTACGATGTTCTGTCGAATACATTTTCACGAGCTAATGATTCGGCTTCCGCTTCTGCCGTTGATACGAATAACAATAACTCGAATGATGCTAATGCTAACGATGATAGTCAATTGGAGAATAACTCTGGAAATGAGCTCGAGTAATTCTGACATTTAAGCGTTAACGTTCTCTACTTGAACTTGAACATCGACAATCTGAATTCTCGTTTCTTATAATAATTTAAGTTTTAGCGTAGCGTAGTTAGTTTAGCGTTGGACTTAATTATCCTTGTTGTGTTGTTGTTTTCTGACTGCTTCCATTGTAAACTGTGAAATATAAACTTTAACTGCTCGAATACTTTAAAATTAAGTTGACTTACAATTACAAAGATTTTGAGAGGTATTTACTCTAGTTAAGGTTAGATAATAGTTGACTCTGTTCAATGTCCATATTTCACAAGGAGCTATGCTGATTCTGATTCTGTAGGACTTCCAAGTGCGAATGGTGAGTGCAGTGAATGGGGCATAACATAATTGTTGAGTTCAGCCGCGTGGCATTGCTCCAGTCCGAGTGAGTTCAATCGGTTCAACCAGATAAGTGCTAGTTAATTAGTTAATTTACCTTGCACGAAGTTGTGCCTGATCTGAGTGAAGTGACGAGTGAGTCATAAATGCGAAGCGTTGTGCATATTTGGAATGATTTTAGCCTTCGCAGTGTGCAGCATTGTTATGGTCATTTACTTTCTATACATTTGTAAAATAGTCAAATCCAATTCCAAGTTGTATGCTTGAGAGTTTGAGTCGCTAGCTAATAAATGATTGCGTGACTGCGTGAGTGCGAAAAAAATGAATTTTAGTTAGATTTCGATGAGATTTTGTAAGATACTTTGATCACCGTAAATCGTAAATAAATCATTCGTTTAAGTACTGGACTTCGCCTTTATTTACACAAACAACTTGGATTTCGAAGAGGCAGCGCATAGGCATCCAGAAGAGATGCTGTGGTTAAGTAGAAGTAAAACAGACTCATGAGTTATAATACTATTTATGTCAGTTGCATTCTTAAATACTTTCATTATTGCGTCATTGCATACTGTGAATAACATTTAAGTACGTTGAAGTCTTCTAATAAGGTCAGCATTCCGTTTCAAGTAATTGCATTGCAGGCATTAAGGGCAGTCAACATTTGTCGCAAAGTAGTATCGAAGTAGTATTTCAGTTAAAAAGCTAAAAGTTCAGTTTCAGTTTTCATTTATAAACAATGCACAAAGGGTGAAGCATCGTGAAATCATGTCCACGATGCTGACAAGTCTACAAATAATGGCCGTTAGCGTATTTTCCAAGCTCTAATTTACTAATCCGACGCTGATGCAGTCCCCGTTTTCGATTTGACTCGCTCCTTGTCCTTATTATATTGTGTCACGTGTTGAATAGCATAATGAGCACGCATGTTAGCCACCTGTAGAGGAAATGCACAGGGCACAAGCAGAAGATTTGATCAGAATCCGCAGCTGTTGATTGAACCTTGTACTTACCTTGCTGAACATCTTCTTGCAGATCGGGCACCTCGTTTCGCCAGTATGAAACTTTTGATGGTCATTCAGAGATCGATGGTGCTGGTAAATCTTGCCGCACAAATTGCAGATGTAGGGCCCTGGCTCTGGATCGTCCGGATTTAAAGGCAAAAACATTACTTGTGACGCGGCGGGATCTGAAGTACGGCGGTACAGTGGGTATCTATTGAAACGTGTCCCGTTTCCATTCGTGTTGCCGCCGTCGTCATTTCCATTGCTTCTTCCGTGTCGAAGCTCATTCATTCGCTGCTGGTATGCAGTCGCTGATCGCTCGCCAGCCTCAAGCAATTGCCGTGTGAGGCTGAAACTTGGCGTTGAGACTCCATTTGAATCGCTGCGTCGCTGGTTCAACTGCTGCAACCGTTGCTGCCTCATTCGAAGGATCTGCAGCTGGCGCACACGGTCCACTCTGCCGTGCTTTGCGTTCGTGAGTTGGCGCAATTGCGTGTGGACCGAAATATTGGATTTATGATGCATGGCAGTGTGCCCACGACCATGGCCAATGCTGCCATTGCTTCTCTTGCGCATTCCAACAGCAGCAGCGAGGGATGGTGACCTTGAAATAACATCGCCATTTCCCTGATCCTGATCTGCCTGCTTGTCCCCGTCCTCGTCATCAACTTCATTCAGCACTACTTCAGGAGTTATTAACCTGGCCATTCTATTGCTGTCACTACGCGTGAGAGATTCAATCTGGCGCTTGAAATGCGATCTCCCTGAGGGAGAGTCGGAGACAGGCGGAAATGTGGCTGAAATCACGACGCTGCCTTCGCAATCTTCTCCATCGTCGCCCATCCCATTGCCATGGCCATCAGCATCGTTGTCGCTCTCGAACGATACTTCAACGTAGGGCCGGGCATCCTGAAATCCTTTCAATTCTTGTGGGACCATTTCCTCGTCTTCAATTTCTTCAAGGATGGCTGCAGAGGTCGCCGGGCTGCCAACGGGGTCGATGTCCACGACAACCGTGATGGGCTCCGAATCCCTTTTCTTCTCTTCATCGTCATGCTCATGCCTTTCCGCTACACGTGGACCATCGTAATCAGGAGCTCGAGGCGATTGTTGCGGATTTATACTGTTGTTGCCATTGAGCTTCGCCTCTTCAAGGTCTGACCCCTGGGTCGGGCTTTCTCTTCCGTTTAAGTCCACTTGTCCCTTTTCGTCGTCTGTACGTTCACCTCGATCCACTATTCAACAAGAAAGTAGAAGTTTATGTTGATGGTTCCGTTTCGTTCAAGTAATGCAAATGGAAGTCTAAGAAAACGATAGCAGTTAAACAGTTGCAGTAGTGGCAAGTGGCAACAGAGAAGAGCAAAATTCGAAAGAGTCAACCATCAACTAAAGACAAAAGCCAAACTTTCTAAATCACAAGCCGCAATGCAATGTAGTGGGACCTGGCCGAAAGAAGCAGCAGCAACACGTCATTTCAGTGTCATTCATTGAGAGATTTATTTTTGTACAAATGCATCACATTCAACCCAGTTCATGGGTAACGAAGAACGTAAAATATGGAGTTGTCTGCTAATTCATATTTAACATCTCCACCAAGTCCAAAGGGTCAAGTTCTGTGTCCGCATCAGATGAAGCAGTGTTCGAGCTAGAAGACGAGTACTCAGTGCTTAATCCATGTACATTTTTCAAGTGCCTGTTCAAGTGACTTTTCTTTGACAGCTGCCTGCCGCAGAACTGACACACAAAATGGCCCAAGTGCACTTTTAAATGTTCTCTGATTGCAGTTTTCGAACTGTAGCCTTTCCCACATTGTTTACACGCAAACCGTGAACGAATGACCTGCAAATCGGGTTCGCCACTACTGGCACTCATTGTGTTGGTGCTTGCATTTGGCGCAGGTGCTAATGATAATGGGCAATTAATACTACTGGGTGAGTTCAGGGAGTTGAGACTGGTGTTAATCAGTAAGAATTGTGGAGGCGGTGGAAGCAAAAGTAAGGAGGTGGCTTGGGCTGGTTGTCCGATGGCTGGATCTAAAACGCAGATACAAAGACAGTATTTCAGAATTGTGCCAATGAATATGGATTGACTCGTCCTAACTACAGTGACTACAATGGAAGAAAGTCGACGGAAAGAAGATGAAGAAATGCAATGACGGATAAGTTGAATGCAGTGCAATGCGTTTAAGGAAGCTGTGCCTAAAATCTGGACTAAATTCTGTGTTTTAATCTTATCGCCAATTATTTACAGGAATGTAATCAATATTGAAGTGCCATTTCTTAGGTTTCTTTGACTTTATCTTCCTGAACGATTAGTATGTTCTCAAGCATTTCTGCAGTCGCTGGAATTATGTTGACGTTGGTAAAACCCACGCCACTGGGCCCGCTTGTTTCGCCTATGATCTCAACGTCATCATCGTCGTCTTCTTCCTCCACAAGTTCGATATCTGGGATCAACATCGCGTTGTCACCATCATCGTTATCATTGCTGTCGAAGTCATCAGTGGCAGTGACTTGCAGTTCACCTGAGGCTTTGTGCGCTTGAGCTATGTGCCGTTTCAGGTCCCGCTTCCGTGACAATTTTGTACCACAAAGCGTGCACGTAGTATCTTCAAGCCCTACATGAATTTTGAGATGCGTATCCAGACTTGACAAACATTTGTATTTCTTGCTGCAGTAGGCGCATGAGAACGGAAGCGACTGTGAGTCTTCCGGCTTCTCTTCCGCTTCTTCGACCACGTCAATGATGGCAGGAGCTGATTTTATCGCAGAAGTGGTAGGAGATTCAATGGGACGTCTTAAAATTCTCGCGGTCGCATCCGGTGCATTCCTCAAGGCCAAGCTTTCTTTTCGAGGTCTTGAGGTCCTGGGCGGTAGCACCGATGTTGACAGTGCTGGTTGCATCACAACACTTCCTTTGGACAGCATTGATGGTTTTCGCTTTTGTGCAGCCCGAACCATTGAAATCTGCACAACGCCTGGGGTTGATGTGGACACGCCAGCTGTCGCGGTCTGTGACTGCATAATTCTTGCGGAGAGATTTCCAAATGGATGGTTAAATGGCAAAATCTTGAAGGTGTCACAATTATTTTCACCACCGTCGCTGCTGCCACTGCCACCAAGTATCACCACTTCTTGCTCTTCCTTGTCTTTTGCTTCCAATTCCGCTTCTGTAACGCAAATGGGGTACGTTGCATGTATTTCGTGTAAGGCTTAATAATTTTGTGTGGAAGATTGAAAGCACCAAATGACGAATGATGAATGAACCTTTTCCATGAACAATGCGAACATATGCTTAAATCTCCTCGACTTCATCGCAATTGGCAATCGCCTTCGAAATCAAACCAGTGGAATTGGAATCCGTACTTGCTGCCTATACCGGCCGTGCCTGTGCACTTATCGATGAAATTAATCAGAATCAGACAAGAAAAGATGAAGTTCGAAAAATGTATGACGATTATATATCGAACGAACGTCACAACTTTTATTAACTTACGAGCTAATAATGTCAGATTACACAAGTACATGGACTCGTAATAGCAATTCGCAGCGTAAATTAGTAAATTCATGAGAGACAATTCATAAGTTAGAAATAAGTAAACAATAAATGCAATTCTCTTAACACTAAAAGGTTACAGAGCAGACTCCACATTTGGCGACTAAAGATCTTTTGTTTCAAATAAATAACAAGCAGATTCACAAACTCAAGATTCAAAAACGAAGTTCTAAATGCATAATCAGACTCCAGCTTTGCCTTACATTGCCGTTCCTACTAAGTTGCATTTGCGTTTGAGTTGAATGTAATAAATTGCATTGCATGAGTATTCTGACTGACAGTATAAATAAGCAGCAGTGAAATAAAGTAAACTCAGGACAGGAAGCCAAACAGTGAACAGCACACACAAGAACTTAGTCTATTGCAAAATCTCAAGTTACAAATTTCAATTTGAATATCAAGTCAGATGCAAGCCAGCCCGCAGACGGAGTGAGTGTTTCAAATTTGGACTTCCGGGTGATGCATTCGCATGTGCGCATTTCTATTGCCAATGTTCGAGAAAACTTTGTTACAGATTTTGCACTGCGTTTTGCCTAGATGCATATTTCGATGTGCCTGGAGAGTTTGCACGTGCTGAAATGTGCGTGGACAACTCTCACACTTGTACATGAGCTCCTCCTCGCCTACAATGCGACCATTCTCATCAAATTCGTCATCGTCATTAAAACTGCCTCCACCGGAGCCACCGTACACGACGGCCAGCTTGCCGCCCACCTCAAACTCGTCTTCATCGTCGTAGTCCAGCATCTCGTCATCGTCGTCACCGTCGATATTTCCAATTTGAAGGTCAGACATTATGCCAAAAGGAAGTAGCAGCTGATCGTTATTGTTGTCGGTGACAGCTGAAGATGACGCGGAGCTATGCTGATCGAGCAGGCCTGCAGTATTTCTATTGACCACACTGCCACCACCGCCACTGGTGCTGTTTGTGCTTTTAAGTAAACTCTGTAAGGTAATTCTATCGATATCCGTGGAAGAAGACGCAGAAGAAGACTTGGGTTGCTGATGGATTTTTATGGCTGGCGTGATGAGAGCCGAACGCTTTGACTCGGCCAAAGACGCAAATTGCTGTTGCTGTAATTTAATGTTGGCAGAGTGCTCAAGCCCGCTCTTGAAATAGATGCTGCCGCCACTGCTGCTGCCGCTGCTGGTGATGCTCGTCGCACTCCCGCGTTTCTTGTCGATAAGCATGGGCAGGGCTGGTGTGGACACAATCTTCACGAGTCCTGCAGGCGCCGACGCCGACGCCGACGTGATAAGCAAAGGCTTTACAGCTTGTGTTGTGGCCGTCACCGAAGCTGCTGCTGCTGCCGTAGAAGAATTGGTGCTCGCTATCGAATTCTGATTAACGTGAGCTCCCGCTGCTGCTGCGCCCGTGTTGCTTGAACTCGAATTTATGGCATTACTGTTACTGCTGCTGTTGCTAGCTGAAGACTTGGGTTTGACTATGAAAAGTTTAGTTTTTGCATTGGCAGAAGCGGAAGAGGCTGACGAAGCAGTTGCAGGCGCAGTGGAAGTAGCGCTTACAGTTGAAGAGGGTGGCTTGTCATCGACAACTTGTTTCCTTCCTCCTGTTCCAATAATAGGCAAGAAAAAATTGGAATCTCGTCGAATGCAAGATCAAAGATCAACATCATACTAGAGAATTTTTAAACATGCAGAAAAATGCACTAAAATCATAATCGTATACTGCGTAACGTTCCTTTGTATGCCTGGCGTGGGTCACAAGCGGGTGCCAATAATGAGAGCCGAGTCAATATTTTATGAGTAATGCAAAAATGAACGAAATTCTAACACACTAAGTTAAGAGATGCACGACGAAACAAAAGCCGAACTGCTAAAATCATGATCCTTAAAATTCTGGAGTCCAATCACACGAAATAGTCCACGAATATCTTTCATAAGGCGACTTAGAAAAGCTCCGGGGTTAAAATACTCTTGCTTAAGACACAGAAGGTGAGTTGTTAATTGGTAAAATTGGCAAGATCCAAAGTATCGAGGTTGAGGATAAAATATTTACAAAGTTAAAAACTAGGCGGAGTTTCGTAACTAAAAGTTTCAGAGATGCCAATTGTGAACATTTCTTCAATAGTAAATGCTCAATAAAATTCTCCAGACTTGGAGACCTTGAATACAAATTTCCCTTGCACTTCAGCGGGTGATTTCCCATGTACAGTTTGGTAGTGCGCTCGCAGATTTGACAAATTACTCAGAATCTGTCCACAACATTTACACTGAGTTTGTCCCTGATGGACTTTCTTATGCTGGACGAGGGTGCATGCATGCACGTATCTCTTGTAACAAATATTGCACTGATACGGCGCCTCAACGCGGCCGAGAGCTCCACCATTGCCTGTGCCCGGTGAGCTCAGACCAAAACTACTACTGCTATTGCTGTTATTGTTATTACTATGACCGAGGCTGCCTGATTTCAAGAGAGAAGTGCCGCCACCAAGAGCACGACCTTGCAATACTTGCGGAATCATTTCAGCTAAGCTTAAGTCTGGACACTGCAGCATATCTGAGTCGTTGAAGCCGTCGTCTTCGTAGCCGTGCAGGTCGTCGCCGTACTCATCTTCGTCATTGTAGTTTTGCTGTTCGCGGTATTGCTGCCTGAGGAGGAGGTCGTCTTCCTCGTCGTCAGAGATCGGCACGCTGCGTGAGGCGCTGTTTACGTCAGAAGCATTTCTTTCACCCACGCCGTCATCATCTTTTGCGTCTCGTTGCCGTAGCCTGCCTTTGCTGTCATCGTCGTTTTCATCGTCTGCTCGCCGAACTTCCGTTTCTTCAATGTCGATTCCGATTTCTTGGTTCGAGTAAATTTTGTTCGAAGTCGACGCGGTAGACGCAGTATTTGTCGTGGACGGTGGCAGGCGGCGGATCTTCAGCGGCGGGATGACGTGCTGCTTGCCTGAGTTTACGGGCGTGATTGTCGTGGAGGAAGAAGTGATTGGCACGATGGTGAAGCTGCGTTTCTGGGGTTTAGACTGAATCTGCATCGTCGTTGGCTGGTGGTGTGATTGCGAGTGTTTCTGGTGCAGCTGAGATTGCGACTGAAGCTTTGGTGGTGGCGAGTCGGACGTTTTAGCATGCAATGGCGTGACGGTTACAGAAGAAGTCGATGTGGGTGAAGATTTAGTGACAGTTGTTATGATCCTTGGCGGTGTCTGTTGTTGTCCTTTCCCTGGCTGCTGTTGGCTGCTCGAACCTATTTGGGCAATACAAAGGACTGATTGGAGTCAACAATCAAAAGTTGTACGTACTGTACTTTGTGGTTACTTGTTCCCTATGCATACTCTTAGACCTGGACCTGGAAGAAGGAGCCACAACAGCCACAGCCACACCTTTATCGTTAACAGCATGAACCTGAGCTGCCCCAAGACATCTAACCAGCCCACACCGACACCTGAACAACAGCTCTGCCTGAACGTGGAATTAATGCGAAGTAAAGAATTACTTTTATGAAAGCCACAATTCATACGAGAAATCTAAAGCAGAGAAAGTGCCGCAGCAGAATTTCCATACTCGAGTCCTTTCGTAACTTCAAAATGCAACATTTATTTATGGCAGCCAGGGAATTTCTTAACATATTAATATATTAATGATATTAATTTCAAAATGCGCACCAGAGCTCAAAATACGTGCCTATATTATTATAACATCGTCATTTTGCACACCCGTCCTAGAATCTATTCCGTGTACCATTCGCATATGGTTTTTGAGCTTAGAGGTTGTGGACAGCACTTGTCCGCAGTTGGCGCACATCGTTTCGCCAGAATGCACTTTTCTGTGGGATGAGAGAGTGGATCTGTGTGCAAATGACTCGTCGCACTGGTCACATTTGTAGTCTTTCTCGATAATTACATGAATGTCATTTGTCTTCCGACTTTTAGCGAATGTAGTGCCAAACCTGTAGCCATCTGCTCGGTACCTGCGACGAGGAACAATAAACCTGCCTGGTCTCTTAAATTTGCTACTGCTACCGCTATTGATACCGTAACCGCTTGGACGGGAGTTTGTATTTGGTACAGACATTGAATTGCTACTATTCATAATTTGAATCTCTTCTGGTTCAGAAAACTGGGCTGTCCGAGACAAATGTGGCCGCGCCTTCAGTAGGCGAGGACGAGTCCGACAACGCGCACTAATCTGTTGAGATATCTTCTGAGATGCGTTTAGGCGTTGCAGTGTTGGTGTTGGCGCAATTTGGCGAAATCGTCCCGAAGCAGCCGGGGATTTGGAGGCCGAAGCTGAAGGTGAGAAACTGGGAACAGCTGTGCCGTACGTGGCGATGGGATTTGTGTCCGCCGTCAAATGCGTGTTCAAAATCGGTATGAAAATCTGTTGCGGCTGCTGAATGAGATTCGGTGCAAGAAGAGTTGTCGGTTGTGGAAGGATGAGTTGAACTTGACAACCTACAGCGTCCAACAATGGAACAAAGAAAGAAAGAAATGCTAAACTAAAATCGGTCAAGTCTTGTTGGGGACAGAGTTCAGCATACGTTGTATTACCTTATTTACAAGTCGCAACAAATATACAGAATTTAAAGAATGAAATCTACGGGAAGTACAAACGCTATCAAAGTCGAAAGACCCTCACAGTCACAGCTTTGCCTTCCTGCTCAGCCTAGCTAATTAGCCTAAGCCCAAGTGTAACCATCATTGACGCATGGATAGGGGAATTTGTCCTTTGCTCAACACTCGTGCTTCAGCGTACGACCTCTGATGCACGTGAATGTAATGGTGCTTCAAATTAGAAACTGTTGACAAAGTTTTATCGCAGAGAAGGCATACAGTTGAACCTAAGTGTATCTTTTTATGGTCTCTAAGGCTGGACAGGCGCAGAAAACCTTTCCCACAAACATCACATCTGTAATTTGCTAATAATTTAGTACGATGCAAGCGATGGTACACGAAAAGGCCGCTGTTATTGCGAGTGTGGCTATTCTGGCTACTCCTATTGCTGGACGTTTTGAAAGTACTCGCTGGAGACGAATTTTTGTTCGGGCCGATTGCAGTTACGGTCACAGTGGGTGAATGTTCTTCTTCTTGTAATTGCAACGGGTCTTCTTCAATATTTTCTAAATTGCTGTAGAATTCAGACTCGTCGTTGTCACCTTCCGTTGTGCCGAGCTCGAGGTTGATAATTTCAAGTTGTTCTTCATTATCTTGCATTTCTTCAACTTCGGATAGGGATTCAGGATTCGCATTATTTGTACTTTCATTACTAGCATGCTTGGGCTCACTTCCCTGCTGTGAAGGTCTTCTTGGTCTCGAGAGATAACCTGTTTGCAATAAACGGCTGATTTTTATCAGAAGTTTTGCCCGAATTCAGAATGTGTAGGAGACCGTGCCCTTTGTGAAATTCGAAATTCATACACCAACGCTAGTTTTATGAACTTTCCTTTGCTTTTTCTGGCCCTAACTGATAATGCAACGCAACGTGCGAAGAAGTTGAGGAAAGAAACCTTTTACAACAGGCGGTGTGTCTCGAAATTGTACGGCTTATTCCTGAGAAATATGCCCAGAACTTTTCCAATGCAAGCGGTTTGGTCATTTTATTGAACTATGTTCAGGTGAAATAAGCAGCACATAGCGTATAGAAATATAAGATAATTTACTATTTACAGGAATAGCAGTGGATGTAAGGTTTAAGCTACTTTTGTCTTCTTACATTTACCATCAGCATAAATGGTTCACTAATGGTCTGGTATTATTCCCTGATTAAACGGTCGTTCCTATCCAGTTTCAATTTAATTCAAATTCATCAGTCCAATCATTCAATTCTCATATGTACGTAAACATTATTTCATATAAAAGCTACAAGTTATGGCCTGTGAGCCGTGAGCACACATGAAAGAAAGCTACGCTTGGTGCAAATAGCAAGTATGATTTGACTACATTTCCTAATTTCTAAGCATTATCGCATCAACTGCCCAAATCAAATAGCATTTGGTTATCAGTTGCATAGAATGTATTTGTTCTTTTCAGTTGAGAGTTAAGGTCAGAATGTCAATATTGGAATCATAATAATTACATAATTGAGTTCAGTTTAGTTGCTTTTTGGCAGTTTGAAATGATAAAACACACAAAGTAAAAGAGCAAGAATGTCCTACCAAGTATTGGAATTGGAACTACAATTTGCAGGTAACTTAAAACTTTGTGGAATGAATTTCTGTTCCATCTTTACCACCTTTAATGCCTAGCTACCTAGTTAACATTCAAATTCGTACTGATCTCAGTATTCCTCCTCAAACTCATCTTCCTCTACGTCTATGACTCCGCTCGAGTTGCCTGACATTTGACCTGTGGCATCTACATCTAGATACTGGAGGCTTTTGTTCGATTTTGATGAATTGTACTTTCTTGGCGGAGGATACGGATTCGGGAGCCCTGGATGAACTGCAAGCATGTGCGACCGGAGGTTTCCTACGGTGCTTAGCACCCTATCACAAAACGGGAACGGACACTTGGTCTCTCCTGTGTGGATGCGCTTGTGTGCGTTCAGGTTAGTTCTCAGTGTGAAGGATTTATCACAGACATCACAAGTGTGGCATTCGGTTGAGCCGTCACCAGCCAAACTACTCGCCCTGCTCGTGCCTCCTCCATGAAAGGCGCCAAAGCCATCGCCCATTATCAGGCCGTCATCACCACCACTGCCGCCACTCTTCACGGTCTCATCGTCAAGTTCGCCGTCGACTTGTAAGGTCACAATTGGTTCTGGCAGCATCATGGAAAAGCCACCGCCACTTTGATGGTTATTCGCTCTTGAAACTCTTCTCGTGTGGCCACCGGAAGAGACGGACGAGCACGGCGAGTTTGGAAATGAAGACGATGCTGTTGAAGTGTGGCCGCGTGAACTCAACTTATGTCCGGGTACTAATGATTTGCCGTTGCTGTTCTTTACAATGCCACTGCCAGACGATGGTTTAGGATTATTGTTGACGACGGTAGCGTGATTACTCAGCGGGGACGCTGTCGATGAAAAATAGCCTTGGACTTGTTCTTGCCATCGACTTGGATCCAAAGGCGGCAATCCGTTCCAATTATCATCCTCATCCTCACCTAGGAATTGTTAACAGCTGTTGGTCATATACTATTTCGACGTGCGTCATAATTTGTAGGACACCGATTTTTGTATTTGCCTGCCTACCTAGCTCTAACCCAAGAATTTTAATCCTACCTTGTCGTTTCTTAGTTTTCTTAATTGCTTGTGTTCATTCATTTAATTTACAGCGTGTTTCTCGCACGTCACACCTACACAAAAGTGCAATGGATATTCAATGCTCGGTTGTACTATCAAGTAACAAGGAAGTTGAGATCCAACGTCATGTATTTTGATTTTTCATATGCCACCTTCAAAGCAAACCTGGACAAAGCCCGACCAGAACCCGACAGCGCCAGCGACAGAACACAGAACGAAGCATGCATGATGTACGATGAACTTTTGTTCGACTGGACTAGCTTGAATCGGAATCATGAAACGATGGGCCTCTCTCTCGCCCTGCTTCCTTGCTGCTATTACTAACTCTGTCCCAATCGTTGACAACGACATCGTGACAAACGCACAGAGCAACAATGATGGAAGCAAATATCAATTAGCAATGAGCAAAGCCATATGAAACACAATAAGTGGTATGGTGACAGATGATAATGAATTGTGCAAAGAAGGACAAATGTACAGATATTGTGCTCAACCTTCCTATGCATTCCTGGCCTGGCTAACCAGCTGAATCACGTCAGAACAGAAACAGAGAAAAGGAAGGCGAGTGCAAGTGCACAGTGTAAGTTGCAAATGAATTTGGCATGAAAGGAGTCGTCGTCGTGTTTCTAATTTAGGAAGGATTTCACAAAAATTTATTAGTTTTAAGGTTTAGTTCATAGAAAAGGTCAGATTAGTAATAAATATTTGGAATTTGGCGTTTGGCCTCAAGAGTCTAAAGTTTACACAACAAATAATGGTTTTGGTACGCTCTACGATACACACATTAAGCTACTATTCTAATATATGGTCAAAGGTACTGTATTAATTGGCTTGAACAATTATTCATTTTAGTAAGTGACTGGACTGCCGGCATCGCTGTAGCTAAATAATACGTATAGTATTACAGGTTTTACACTCAAAGTCTGACTGACTCGTTGAAATTGCGAGTTACGAGTAAATAATTGCTCGAGTCACGAGTCAAGTTTTACAATGGAGAAAGTTCAGAATTCTGAGAGTACAGACAAGGAAATAGAAAGGAATGTATGACACAACACGAATCCACCAACCGGACCAACGAGACCAAGAACTACGCACATCAAGAGAAAATACAAAAATATCGAAAACTAGTAACATTTTGAATTGAGAATTTGTGGAGCTCAGACAAATTCGTATTCGTTCACAATTTTATGTATTGTTGACTGCGAAACACCCATTTGACGGGCGATTGTACGTTGCGAATTTCCTTGACTTGCCAAATTTAACACGAGAAGTTTCTGTTGATGATTCAATTTGCTACGAGCCGAATAGAAATTGATAGGAATTGGTGGAGGAGATTCGCCTGCGTGTTTCATGAAAGAGAAAAAAGAAGGCAACGTTATTATAAATCTCGTACGTGTATTTAATTATGTAATATCGCTTTTCTGGGGAACCTTTCATGCATTCAAGATGCTACTGCTACATTATGAAAAGATCCTCTTCTAAATCTGCACCTGATTCATGCTCCTCATCACTGCAATCGCCATCATCGTCACCGTTATCAGAAGAAATAGTCAGCTGCGTTAAATAGCTTTCTTTCACGGCTCTCGCATGTGCTATAATGTACTGAATCTGTGATTTGGAAACGCCCACCTCTCGGGCGATCTGTCGCTGTGAATATCCGTTTCTCGCCAACTCGAGTACGTATAATTTATCTTCAGCTGTTAATCTGTAACTGTTACTGAAGCCTGGAGATGCCGTGGATGTAATAATTTGAGACTGAGGCTGAGCGAGAATTCCTGCGGAAAGGAAATTGAGAAACGAGGACTTTATTAATTTGAGTGGTCTAATGAATGCAATGGAAGACAATATGGAAGAAAAATAGAAATTCACAGCGTGTGACTTAATACGCCTAACTTTCTAACTATATCACTTTTCTGATTTTAGTTTCTGGAATGCATTAATTTCCCTTGGCCTTGGCTTTGGTTCCCCGTTCGGTTCAAGTGTAAAACGAATAAAAAAAATGTGGATACAAAAGTAAATTGTACGTACGTAAAGTATATGAACAAAGCAAAAGAATAAAATACACGAACAAGAATTAATAACAATATTAAGTGACAATATTCAAAGACCCTTGCACCATGATATGCTGAACTTTCTCCGTGAAGTGAAAGTGATTGGAATGATAACGATAACAGTCTATATAAACATTAATCTCAGTATCAGTACATGTACATATTGTAGTACTTATCATCTAGCCCAGCGCTGGTGTTTGACACTGACGAGGATGAGGTCGGCTGTTCTATCATTACACTACTGTTACTGCTACTTTCACCGAATGAGTTATTATTATGATTCAAGACAGCGATAGCGATCTTGCTCTGATCTTGCAGCACGCACGTGTGTTGCTTTGAGACGCGGTACAAATTCCCTCTTTTCACAACCCATCCTTTACAGTTTTTACTTGCACATCTCCAGTATTCGGAAATCCCACATGAACTATTAAAATTGTACGCAAAACCTTGATAGTACAGTCTCGGTCGGCCTTGTTGAGTCACGCCGAATTGCGGTAAGTTTGGACTCATGTTTATGCTTTCCATGTTGGCCAGCGTACTAGAACCTGAAGTGTGACAACAATAAAAGAGGCTGGTTGGTTACTCGGCATAGGCATTTTGATTTGCAGGAAATGTTCGGCCTACGTAAACCCTCTTAGCCCCTGGCTCGACTGGACATTAGTGCTTAAGCACATAAAGCAACCAACCCCGCTAGCCAACTTCAACATAAAAGTGATCGAAAAGCCTACGCTGGCCTCAAGCAACAGATTTCTTGACAAGTTTTATTCTTCTGCCTGCCTGCTACGAAGTGCTCATCACTCGAACACTTGTGCGGGTTGGTGAGTTCGCACGTTCCATCCTTTCTTAGCAAGCGCCCATTGCACCGTCTCCTCAACGAGCACCGCCAGTACTCGGTCGAACCTCGGCTTCTATGAAACGTGTACGAATATGCGCCCGAGTACAGCTTAGGATGGCCTCTGCATACAAAACGACATTCGTCAGTTATGATTCTTATTTCTGAACGCTAGTTATGCTAGCTACTCTTTTTAACGTCTTTAGAATATGAAATTTTACCTCCGGGTAAACCCAAAGCTTTCAAAATGTCTTTGCCTTGCCAAGGGATGCAAACCTAACCAGAAAAGTGGCTCTACATTAGATACGCCTCATGAATCAAGCACACGAGCCCCACAAGCATTTACTACCAAGACAAACCCACAACAATTAATTTACAGAGCTTAATAAATGATGCAATGTTCAAAGACTTACATGCTAGGTGCTATTGCACAAAAATATGTTAATTTGTGTGTGCACTAAACCTACCTAACAGCAGTCTAGTTCGCTACACGCTAGCAAGTGAGACTTTCTTCGGGTGGATGATCGTGAGGTCTTGAAACTTTAAAATAGCTACAGCCATTTTCAATTAAGGAATTGAGCCAGCCAGGACAGGCTCTGCGGGAACATCTCCAATATCTTCTAAATTTCGTTCCGCTCTTAGTACAATTATTCAAGTTGTAAGAATAGCCACGATAGAAGAGTCGAATATGCCCTCTGGCCGTCCGTCCTACAAGTAAAGTTTAAAAACGTAAAGTATAATGTTTACGATGCCCCTGAACCGTTCTTTCACATACCATATGAAGCATCCCCACCATATGATGCGCCTGAATCACCTAACAAATGACAAAAATTAACTCTCAGGTGGCTGTCTTTTGCATTAAATGACGAACGAGTTGGTCAAGTTAAGGACGAACCGGCCCAACAAAATTCTAAGTTCAAAACTACAAAGAAAATACTACCAATACTGGAGAAGAGGCTGAGGAGGACTACAGGACAATGCTCTGTTTTGTTCTGGGTGCGCGTTTCATTGCCAAACGCCAAGCCTTTCTTATCAACTTACACGTGTACACCTTTTGCGATAACTCTTAATAAGACCATTCATATTTAAATTCGTATATTCGTGTTGATTTTGTAAATTCCCGAAATCAATTCCCGAAGAGATTGAGAATTTGCCAAGCCAAATGATTCCGACATACTGACCATTCACATAAAGCTTTAAGACTAAATCGAGCGAGCTCAGAAAATGATTTGGACTGCCTTCCGCATTGCGACTTGATCAATTTCGTAGACAAACTTCGCGAGATTCAAAAAATGTAGCAATTCAAGAGAAACGAGAAATCATAGGAAATCAAATTCATTTGCATTCTGCACGTGTGCAAAGGAGAGAAATCCTTACAAAAATAAAAACACGACGACGCACTAAGGAAAGTGTTGAAAGAACAGAAAACGAAACAGAAAGAAAGAAAACAACTACGAGATATAAAGAAGAGGATTTAGATTGTTACTAACCATGAGATGAGGATTCCGTAGCAGAGCTTAATCCCGGCTGCCCACCACTTGCTCCCATAAATGATCCTGTGCATACGAATCAAGAAATCACAATACAATCCTCCTCAATCTCGAATCCCCTACGGACTTTACAATTAATTTACGCCTGACACCATGAATTTCGATTCAAGGAAAGGTGAAACGGACAGCCCAAACCAAGAAACCCGAACCAACCCAAAAGTCCCTGCCCTCAACCATAAAAATTTTGATGCACAAGTATGCTTGAAATATGATTGATTTGTCCAATTCTTGGCAGTAAAATTTATTCAACAGCAAATTGAGCATAACAATTTTGGCAAATTCAGACTTCTGGAATATAATATCATTTGTTATTTAACTCTTACGAATGTTGTGATTATTAATTGCCAAAGTGAGGTCCTCGAGTGTCTGGCTCTCTCGAAATGCTACCAGCAGGATAGATTTTTTTCCTCTGACTTAGCTTACACTCTGGACAACACTGACTCAAGTACGTCTCAATCATTTCTCTCGAAATATTTATAAAGCCTTCCATCGCAGTTTCTTTCAGTAAACGATCACGACCTTTATGGCCACTGTTTAAGTGTAAATAATTTAGGATTCCATAAGTTTCCTCAACCGACACATAAATGAGAGGCACAAGAGAACAGCGCTTCAACTTTCTCCGCACATTGTCCGAGTGGATGAGTCCAGGTGATAAAAATGTTTCCTCGTCCTTCAGATTCTGTAATGCTACGCGTTCCACTAAAATCGGGGAAGAATCGGAATTCTTTCC
Source organism: Mesaphorura yosii (assembly GCA_009869945.1). NCBI lineage: Eukaryota > Metazoa > Arthropoda > Collembola > Poduromorpha > Tullbergiidae > Mesaphorura > Mesaphorura yosii. Next base: position 83,156 of record WIXG01000033.1, read on the forward strand.
CACCATTTCGATTATGTAAAACTTGGAAAGAAGTGATTTGTCTGTCGGACTCAGAAATTGCCCTATCTGAAATTTGTATTGAGCACTTTTAAGCCTTTCAAGAAATTCATTGAGGGAATTGTTTGTGTACAAGTCACGAAACTTTCGACTTGAGTCGGCCATTTTCTCCATAAATAGTCTAATAAAAAGTTCTTGTCCGTCCGTGGGTTCCAAGAGAAGGCTCTGATGTGACTGAATCAAAGAAACCGGCAACGGAGCCGGACTTTGTGAGTCTGACGGTGCAGTTGGATTGTACTCGTAATTGTACTCGGGCGAAGGTGACCGCTCTTCGTACGACACGATCAGTGCGGGGTCTCCTCTCAATTTTCCAAAATGCCCTATTCACAAAAGATACGACTTGCAAGCTATTCCTCAGCGAATCTTAAAGTCTACCGTTAGTTTAAGCCTATTGCATCACCAGAATCTTTCACCTTTCTCATGTCCAGCTCAATTTCAACCAAGACGATAAAACAAACCAGCGAACTTAAATATATATTAATGAAAAATGCAGCAATGCAAGCAGAAATTTATTTTCACTGATCAGCTTGGAATTGTTGGAATGTTTCTGACATTGCGGGCACAATAACTATCAATGATGATTTGAATCTCTTGTACTAATTTCCATCTCAGATCAAGTAGGATATGTAGAATTCCATTTTAGTATCGTTTTCACCTTTCCGAGTTTTAACTCTCAGTTACTCTAATTTATAGCATTTTATACTGAATTACAGCGCTTGGACAGACGGAAATTATCTGTGAGGAAAATTGCCGACCAGAGACATCAAGTTCTTCAATGGAAGACTGCTCTCCCTTTCATTCTCAAAAGCATCATGCACGTGTGGTAGTATGAAGTTGTCCCTGGAAGCCCCTGTACCCAAAACATGCAGTTACACAACGGTTTCAGAACCATCGTAATTAGACACCACATTTATAAACGCGAAATGTACAACCAGGAAGGTAGAAGACGTTCACAGAACAAAACCACAGCCCTGCCTTGACACGATGAAACCCTTTGACCTTCAGCCCAGCAGCGAGAGAATTTCCTAAATTAATTCTGTTTACAGAATTGGGTGATCAAGTGAGGATGTGTGGCAGATTGAACGAAATATGCTTGGATCACTTGAATGCCCTCCGTGAAGAAGACGGATCAGAAGAAGTCGATGGAAATAGAAACAATCCCTAATTAGAGACTTGATTGAACAACAAAGCACTGTCCTAATCGTCCTGAGCCTCTCCTAGCCCTAGCCTGTTCGTCCTACAACTATCTTCCTCATTTAGTCTATAGACATTACAACAGTATAATGCAGGTTTGTCACAATTACTAATTGCAATTGATTAAGGAATTTAATTTAAATGAATAGGTGAAAAATATAATTCTTGCAAAAACCTGTGTATTATACTGTAGCAATGTTCTATTCTAAAATACTAAAACTTGATAGGAAAGTTGGAAATGCTTACCAAGTCCGCCTTGATCAACTTGAAGCATATCTTGCACCGAATTATCATTGTCCTCAGAGGATAAGATCTTGTCGTCATATTCATCCTCGTCTTGCATGTCCTCATCTTCGAATTTCACAACTCCGATATTCGGATAATCATCTTGTGTGTTATTGTTTTGACTGTGGTTGGACGAAGAGGAAGCGTTCGAGGTAACGGATGTTATGGTAGGAACGACCACTCCGTCAGCAGTGATAAGGCCACTATTACTTGTGTTAGGACCGACTCCATTGCTTCCACCTGAAGTTGCGTTGGTGTTGTTAGCAGGTGATGGGGAAGTACCTTCACCAGTTTGTACCGGGCGCTTGCGCTTTGGAGTAGGTGGCCTGTAAATTACGACAAGTCAGTTTAGATTCAGTTCTTCTGCTCCCTGTTTCATTGATGATATTTGCTAATTTTCTTGAAAACTGGTCGAACCTCACACCACCATCAGATGCAGCGCTCAGTCTAGAAGAGTCTTGATTGTTGTTCAAGGAAGTGCTGCTAGCGGGTCGCTTCTGTATAAAAAAGAAGTAGAAATCATTTAGCGAATTGCACTTAAAGATTACTTCGGCTACAATTAACTGAACTGCAATTTATTGATAATTACCTTCGGAACATCATCTTTGTTATCTTGATCCGTCAGTCCTTTGATTTGCAATAATTCTGCAGTGTGAAGAAATGACTGGAGTCTATCTTGTGATACGTTGACTTGGCCATTGTACATGAATGTGACGACAGCGCGGAGATCAGCAATATTTACACCTTTGAGAATTACAATGGGATGTTTGCATGGGTTTTCCTAAAATTCAAGGCCAGGTTACCGATTAATTTCTAGTACATTTTCCAATAAATCCCACACTATAATTGTAATTTTTTGTTCTCACCTTGAAGGTTTCTCGAAAATAGTTGGAACAAGCTGAGAGAAGAATTTTGTGCGCCTTAATTCTTTGTCCTTCGCAGCTGAGTGTAACATCTGTAAGCTCGTCATCGCTGCGGAGATCATCAAGCGCGTTGACAATATGCTGAGAATAATTATTCCAGCGAAGTGAATATTGTTGTGGAGCAGCCATTGTCGGTTGATGCTGATCTTTTGATTGCTGTCTGCTGTTGTTTTCTCTTATAAGCTAAGGAGTGAGTCTCGGTAGTGTCGTCTCATCCTGGAATGAAGGAATTCAATACTTTAGTTCAAAGGCCATGTCATTTCGAAAAGTGCTAATTCTACACAGTGCAATAAAATGTACAGTTAAAAACAGACTGGCAGATACTAAAATGTCACGTCAACAAAACTTCGCTTGAGTCTGCGGTTTGGGTCTGAAGAAGGAAAAGGCTCGGCTCTTCGCTTCAAATAACTACGCTCAGATTCCATGAAAGGAAGGGGAAGTGTGGAAGAGACAGTTGAGACACAAGAGATTAAGTGGACGTGAGAAGGTGTAACAAGTCGGTCGCGTCGGCAGCGCTGCGTTGCTGCCAAATCTACGTCTCCTACCCGCACAAGTCAACAGTGCTGCTTGGATTTGTATTTGCAGAAGTAAAGAATTTGGCTCTCAACTTACGATTCGTGACTTTACACGCTTCACGGTTCACCATTACTTTAGTGTTGTAACGAAATGGACCAAACTTTGGTTTTTGGTATCGACTATCGACGACGGACTTGCAAAAGTGCTGAGGCGAACAAGAATCATGAAACTGCTTCCTTCCTCTCCTAACGACTCAAAATCCAGCCGTGGTCGTAAGGATTTTGGCTGCCTCTCAATTCTCCTCTGTCGATTCACGAGTACTGATTTTGTGGGCGCAAGCATCGAGCCGAGAGCCATTGGGCTCCGAGCATTGCGTTGTGCGATTGTACGTTCAAAGTGATAGAGATAAATTTGAGCTCATGCCCTGGGACCCAAAATGATAAAATTTATATAGACGCAACTGCTGGTGCGGCTGCACAGCATCATTTGCCATTGCCATTGCAGGAGCTACGCGCACGCAATACAGTCGCAGTAAAGCTGGGATGAAATTGGGGTTTGGCCAATTGTCGAGCTGGAAACTAGCTATCGGATTTCCACCTCCTCTGCCTGCACCACCACCAGACCAACTTCTACTACCTTATTATTGATCTTTTGTGAGACTGAGAATTTGGCACCGCGAGCCAAATGCTTGGGTTGTTGGTTCAAGAATTGAATTCCCTAAATTTGGCTCGCCTGCATTGCTCAATGCATTGCTCAGCCAGCGAGCTCGAGCTCGAACTGGCTCCCCTCCCCGACTCCAACAACCATAATCAATACAAAAGGACGCTGACGACGAACGGCCTATGTATGGGCAAAGGGAGATGCTGGACTGGACTGCTGCTGCAGTGCCAGCAATGCTGATGCTGGACACTGTATAACACAATACTGCTTCGGATTTCGAATTGCCGCTGGCAGTTCCAGCTCCGCCTGCCCACAATACCACTGCCTTACAAGAACAAAGCATGTTCGCAGTTCATGGTCGACAAATTCCTGAGTGCCTTTGTGTGCCGTGCCGTGCTGGTGCTGAACGATGAGGGAACGTTAAAATTAATGCTGGCGCTTCATGTTCATGCATATGCATGTTGCATGGCTCACACAATTTACAGAATTATAGTCGAAATTGCGCAACATCCATGCGACCACGACTCAAGACAAAGACAATTCGTAATTGATGTTGAAGGCCACGGACCAAATCCCAATCTCATGTCTTCACTCAACAAACTCAATATATCCGTCAATGCATTGCTAGGAATACTAAGAAATATCTCAAACCACCGCCAGCAGCAGCTCAGCTAAACTACCAAACCAACTTCACCTACGCGACCCAAATCATCAAGGCCATTTGTTAGCCGCAACATGAACAGCGCATTTAGCAGTTTGCCCCATGCATGCCAATGCAAATTTGGGCTGCAATTTGCGCCTTCTTAGTTTGTGCTGACTCATCAGAATCTCTTCGTTAGTCACTTTAAGCGGTGACAACAGAACATGGATAGGATCGCCTTTCCCGGGTTTCGCTAAGCATGGACCGATGAACGTTACGATTCACCAAGGTGATGAATAATTCATGAACATGACAGAACATTTTGTATGCACATGCACCTGCAGTTGCAAACTGCTCAAATAAGAGTCGTAATCGGAACAGAACACAAATACACAGCAAGGCTGCGTTACATTATAGCATGTAACAATAGCCGGGAGATGTAGAACAGAAGAACGTAAACAATGAATTGAATCAAACGTGTTCTTAATGAAAGCGAAACGCAGCAGCATCGTCTTGGCCTTAACGACATTAAGATTCATGGTGTAGGATCAAAAGGACTTACCGACACTCATACCAATGACCGCCGACCGGAGTTAATTGAGATCAGTTGATAGCAACAATTGCAATTACGCACTTCCAAATTATACAGTAGATCACTGGAGAAGTATCGAAAGTTGAAAACCACGTAGAAAAGACCGAAAGTCAAAGTCGGAAGTCCGTCGTAGTAAAGACAAAAGAAGAAGCGTCTCGAATTGGGAGTAATCAAATTCCTCCGTGGTGGAGTGAACTGTGCTGGTGAGTAACAAAATCTAAAATGGCGACTTGGGAAAATTTTGAGGCGAGGCTTCGCTTGCTTTTCTTTGTGTGTTGGTGGTACGCTGGTGTGTGATTCGATTCCCTTCGTCTGAATGTCGAAATTACAACATCATCACCAAGTTCGTGATTCCTATTCACCGCTGCCCTGCCACTACACACGACACTGCAGCGCAGAGCCGTATTTTGCCTGACTTCGACTTGGGCTAGCTGGATGGGGTACTCCAACTCCGTGCTCGTTCGCTCTTTCGATGCTTGCAATAGGTCTACGCGTTTACACGAGCAGACCGTCGCTTCGCTGTTCAATGCTCACTCAGCACCAGTACACGCTGTTTTATGGGAAATTCTCCTATACCATCCTGTGTATAGACCGAAAGACCGAAGACGACCAGCAGCAATTTCTATCAAGTACAACTTCGTCCAACGGCTGCATTGCACACGGCAACAACGGCAGCGCACGGTTTTTTGTACAATTTTGGGATCGACTTTCGAGCATTGCTGCTAGCTGCTGCGCTATATCCAGACTAGAGTACCTTAATTATATGATTTGATGCTGGGTTGGGGCCGGGGACCAGCCGACCAGTGAGGGCAGGCCAAAATCGGTTTGATACAGTTCCAAATCCTGCCAGATGGGCTTCGGACTTGCGAGCTGCGCGCAATTTACAATTTCTGGTGCAAATGTCGAATCGAAATCAAAGAAACGTGAGCTCAAAGCTCGGACTTTCTGGCAGCGTTGCTAGTTGTTGGCCGTGCTTGAACTTTGACCTTTGTGATTCCTAGCTAATGCTAATGCTCATGGTTCCACCTGCACAAATCTTAAATTCTAATTTCATAATGCCCATTTCGTAATCGTCGACCACAGATTTGTCTCAAACTGATCTCATTTTGGACTCAGCATCCAGTATTTTACAACAAAGCACAAATCCTTCGTCTATTTTGCCTCTACCTTCGGCTTAAACTTGCATTGCAGCGCAGCCACAAAGCGTCCTTTTACCCTCATCCTCTTCGTCGGTCGTTGTCAACGTCAACCCGTCGGCCGTCAAGGAAGCATATCTCCTCCTTGACTACCGACACCGACCAGGCAGCCAAGTTCCGAGCTGCTCAATGTTCAAGCGTTTAGCGTCGTAAATTGAGTAGCATTACACAGACTTGAACTGGCACTGGCAACTGCTGAGCTGCGTTGGTAGTACAAGTACAACTTGAGAGCTCTTTCCGATATCGCATCGCATCAACCCACGCTATTTTCACGTTACCAACTTTGCTCAGTTTCAATACAAAGTACAATTTACACATGTACGATTTTAACAAGCAACAGCAAACCAGCCAGCAATGGGACGACGAAATTTCCCCTCTTCCCGACCCGATCGACCACGCCACGCCAAGCCATGATTCAGTTCGGTCTGTTTTAATCCAGCTGCGCTGCGAGGAGGCGAGGGTTGAGTGCGTTGATATAATGAGCACGGCACAAAATAAAGATCCTCCTGTCTCGACGAGCGACGCCTGTCCTGTCCGGTGGTCGTGGTATTGATATTGGTACCAAAAGCATAGCCAACTGCTGCTGGTCAACAACTCATTCAGCCTGCTTACGACTTGCCGCGCAGTACAGTCAGCAGTCAGCAGTCCTTTCTATAATTAATGGTTCATTTGGTCGATCTCATGAGAGCAGCAACAGCAGCAGCAGCAGTTACAGCAACCTAGCAAGCAGAGAAGTTTGAGAAGGATTTTGGAATTGAATGTAATTTTGGCAACTCTGCAGCTGCCAACACCAACTGCTGCGAGCTACGCTAAAAGCTCACGCATCTATGAACGTTTCGAGCATAAATTTTTGGTCGGTCGATTGCCATTCGTCACGAGTCATTCGCAACCACCACGGCGCAATAGCACTCAAGCTTGCTGCTAATAATAATGGTTTGATTTTGAGTGCCTCTCCTGTCTGGATTTGGTCAAATGAGTATAAGAAAAAGGGAGGACGACCGTGTTCATATTCCTCAGATCTATGAATGGAACAAAATTGATCGAGTACATTCCACGGCATTTTGTTATTTCTTGCAAGTTGCGAGTGATGCGAATTGTGAATGACACGTTTGGGGCTGGGAATGATTCATCTGAGTAACAACTAGCTGGCAACAAGTTTATGACGAATGTTTCTTTCGGCTTCGACTTCAACTGTGACTGCGTCGAAAATGTGTGAAATTTGCAGGCGTATGCTAGAATCCTAACTCAACATCAATGTACTAAACATGCCTTATTCCATGCCATGAACTCTGGCGTAACGTTCTCGAAATGTTGAAATTCTCAAAAACAAACTGCTGCAGAATGCTGAATTTGTAGAGTCGAAAGTCGTAACAGTGTTATGAACAGAATTCCGTCTGTCGTCTCAAATTTTGTACTGGGCTTGCATTGCGTCTGTGTGCATCCGTCTTCAATAGTCCCAGGTACACATCACATTCCATTGTTTGCTCTCAGCTCATCTGAGAATTGAGGATGCCGAAGACTCGTCAGTTGTTTGTCAAGTCAAAACTGGTACTGGTCGGATCTCGTCGATAACCTTCATAGGTCTTAAAACTCATTAATATCCTGCGACTTGAGTTAAAATCGTTCCATTCGAATGTGATTTATGGACTGAATTCGCATAACATTTCTCCATTGCATTGATTGGTCGTCGATACATGATTACAAAAATTCCATTTTGTTGGCCGAATTAGATAATGAAATCCAGATATAAAGCAATGAAAGACGGGTCTGTCACATCCATGAATCCATGAATGCATGCAATTTTGTACTTACAAATTCTTAAATGCTACTGTTAGGCACAATCGGGACATACTCTACATAAGACAAGTTTCAGAATCTAGACTGTACAACTTTCCCGTTCCTGCCACTCGTCGACTCGTCCCTGCTCAAATTGTGAACCCAAATTGTACCAATGAGCTCCCAAATCTATTTTTGGCCGCACTCCGCGCATGTCGTAAAACTTTGCTCTCAATTTCAAATTCTTCTGTGCTGCTACTTAAGGAGTGAACATTGTATTTCAGCTTAAATGACAAAACCACACTTGCCATTGGCATCATCCACTAGCCATTGCCATTTGCTCCCATATTCGGACACCGAACCACAGCTTCGCTTGGCAGGCAGCTGGTGCAAAAGCAATAGCAGCCGTGCAGATCAAGGAGCCTTGCTAATGCCGTCGGTCGACGCATGGGATCAGAATAAAATAGTCTGATTATTCAAATTTTAATGAGCAGTTCGGCAAACATTAAGACTGAAAGACGCTCTCTATCTCTGTCTCTCAGACCTTTACACTCTGTGTCAAATTCAGAACCAGCTCAGAGGCTCCGAGCCGTCCGAGCTCAATATGCTTCCAGTTCCAAAGCCTCGTCTCGGCAGTTGCAGTGCGAGATCTCCTGTATCAGATCTCCAAGGCAAGCGTCGCATCTCGAGTGTGGAATGGGACACGAAGACAGGCATTAAAATTGGATTATGTATTGATGTGGACTGTGGACAAGTTCAAATGCACGACTTGCTCGGATTATTTCGAGGGGAGTACCGGTCGAAATGATGCTGTGACTGTGATTTGCTGAGCTGATGATATCGATTTGAATGCACTGGACAAGGTTCTCTGAAAATTTTACAAGTAATCATGCGGTGAATGGGTGGTATTGAGCAATGAAGAGAACGCGATGCGAGAATCGAGCAATCGCAATCGCAATGCAATGCGAAGTTGTGAAGATAGGATGGAAAACAGCCCAGAGTTCGCAAATATCCAGCGACCCCAATTCGCATTTTGCAGCTGTAAACAAGCCTCAAACTCGGTTCAGTTCAAACAATTCTCAATGCCTGGAGATCCTATTTCGCACGCCACTTTCTGAATAACTGCGAAGGAGCAGCAATGTGATTAATTAGTGCGTTGAGCAAAAAGGTGTGGAAACTATCTCTACTGTTAATATGAAATGAAACAGTAGAAATCCTGGAGGCTTCGTCAATTGCGAAATCGAACTTCCGAAATAAGTTCAGAACATAAAATAATGCGGCGTAATAATGTTAGGCTAGGCTCATTTGGTGTATGTCCAGTTGTATAGAGATACATGCATTCACGCTTTGTTGCTGAATTCAGAGCATTAGTTCACATTTCGGTATGAAATAAATAATGCACAATATTAACTTTACGAATATCAAGTTGCTTGCATTTGTTTCGAGACAGAGACGCCAGTTCATAAATCATAAACATGAATGAAATACGCGGTTGTTTGTAAAGTTTGAAACTGTGGGAGATCAGTCAGTCCCAGTGAAAGCCTATAGTCAATCGCTTTTGGGATTTAACATTCTTGGCTTCTTCGGCTTTTTGCAAGAGAATTCAGCAGTAAATAGTGTTTCAGGATTTAATTTGAGAACTATTAATTCTTAATCTTAATCAAGATGCTACCAACCGACTTGAGAATAGCCGTAGTTTGTTCGAGTAACATGAACCGAAGCATGGAAGCTCATGCATTTCTAAGCAAGAAAGGATTCAACGTTGAATCGTTCGGAACTGGTGAAAAGGTTAGTTAGAAGTTAGAACGGCTGCTAAGAAACCAACCAATTATTATTGTCCTCATTGCACAGCAAGATAGTAATTGTGTTCGTCCTTTTCAGGTAAAACTGCCTGGACCGGCGCCTGACAGGCCAAATGTGTACGAATTTGGTACAACCTATGACTACATTTATCAGGACTTGCTGGGAAAGGACAAGTCGTTGTAAGTATTCAACACAATACACTAATTCATTGAATTACATGACCTTGGCTCAGGATAAAGTGGGTGAACTGACTCACTTCAATTTGCAGATATACTCAGAATGGATTGTTGCACATGGTAGATCGAAATCGAAGACTGAAACCCAAGCCCGAAAAATTCCAACTGGCCACTGCAAAATTTGACTTGATTATTACCGCAGAGGAGCGTGTGTACGATCAAGTTGTAGAATGTAAGTAAACAAAAAACTCTACTCATTAAGTAGAGGAGACAGACATTCGTGTATTCTTGATACAGATTTCATGGAGTCCAGAATGCCTGAAGAAAATAATCCTGTCCACGTTATAAATATTGACATTCAAGATAACCATGAAGAGGCCACAATCGGCGCGTTTTTAATATGGGAATTGGTAAATACGGTGAGTGAATCGAGTAGAGATACATATTTTGAACTTTAATAGAAGCGATTTCGTGATTTCAGCTGTCCGGAGCGGATGACCTTGACAATGAAATTGATGAATTACTTCTGGACTTTGAAGCCAAGTCTCAGAAGAATGTGCTCCATTGTATTCTGTTTTATTAGAATCGCATTCGTTGGAAATTGTCAACTTTGTACCTCATTTTGTAATTATCGTTGAACTTTTATTTAACGTACGCAAAAGACAAGGCTTAAATAAACTGCCGTCATAATGGCAGATAACTGATTATTCAACATCTAAATGGCGATACACCCGACGAAGTTTTTCCCGCTTATTCCGATTGTTATGCTTTCGCCATGGTTTGTCGGTCAATCCGGTGCTGTGAAATAAGAACATGATCATGATCAATCAGTGCTACACAATTTCGTTGAGGAGTACAATGGATCTTGAATTCTACCTGGATGATGAGGCGGAAGACAATCCTGATGCGACTTGCTGGCGTCCTTTAACATGGACACCTGACGTATTTGGAGCGAAAAATTGCTGGTCTAATTTCCCTTCCTGCGAGGCTTTCGGATGGGATGGGAGCTGTGTGCAAATGCAAATGAAGTCGTGTGTACATGCAATCATTTTCACAAGAGCAAGGTTTTGGTTTATTACCTTGAACAATTTGCTCTGCTCCTCATTTGATGAAAAGTGGACTTCCTTCTTCGTATCCCCAGAAATAAACGTCTTGATCAAATGCTCGTTCAATGACGTAGGCTGAAATTTGTCTTGTGGTACGTTGGGCGGAGCGTGATTGTACAGAAGCTTCCCGTTCACATAATCTTTGAGCATGATCCTCGCAGCTCTGGAATTGTCGGGTAAACCACGGACAGTCATAAATCCTCGAATTGCTGCAATCAAACAGATATCGCTTTGTATAGGTTCTACAATTTGAGTAACGGAGCAACAATTCACATCTGTCGGACGCTCACCTGCGTAAGAACTCATGAGATCATCGTGGTCGAAGTTTTCTGGAAGCGTAATTCCATATTTGAATTGGAAGACTGGGCGTGGAAATCTTTTCGCAAGCAACGCCATTGACTGATTGTATTCGGTTAGCTGATCTATTGGCAGGATTCCTCCCAGGACCATCTCGCCCTTCGACCCTCCGAATGCAGGCATCACAAGACCGGGACAGTCACAGAGTACTACCTTGTCCTCTAAGTAAAGTGTCTGTTCAAAGAAACAAAACGCGTGAATAAAATGGGAACTTTTTAATTCTCTCTAGCATTTGACGCAAGTAGAGCACCTGAAAATGTTTAGTTTTCCCGGGAGTTGATGATACGGAAGTTTTCTTTAAGGCCATAATAGAATTAATAGTTGAGCTCTTCCCTACCTGTAAATGTAAATATTGCAACACTTGATTGATGTGAAAAGGTATGAAAATCATCCTTTATGGCTTACATTCGGATACCCCACAAGGCCGATATTGAATTCTTCTTCGTCCATGAGAGGTTCCTTCTGGAATGATTTCAAGTATTTAATGAGCTGTTCGCGATTCAAGACCTTGACATCTTCCGTGTTCAAATTTATTTCTTCATCAGAATCTTCCGATGAACTCTCTTGGCCCTCATCCTCATCATGATCAGATTCTTCAGACTCATCACCTTCCGAGTCCTCTTCTGACTCTTCCTCGTCTCCTTCCTCAATTTCTTCCTTTGCAAACGAGGTTTTCGCTGCTTCAGCGGAATAGAATGCATGAGGTAAACTAATAGACTTGAAATACTCCGACCAAAGTTTCCGTTGGTTATCAGTTAGAAAATCAGCCTTATTGATTAGAAGTACCGGAACTTTTCCAAGCTCTTTGACATAATTCTCCAAATCTTCACACCTGAAAATTATTAAACATGGGTTGAGCAGGTTGTCTAATATTACCTCGACTCGAACAAGTAAATGTTAACTTTAAGCACTTTAGGGTCATATACCTGTACATCAGCGGGTTTCGAGCATCAACAATCTGTACTACAATATCTGCTCTCTCAACCACTCTCCATAGTTGTTTCCAAACCTCAACGTTCCTTTCAAAGGGCGTGATTCCATCCTTATCTTGCAACTGTGCCATGTGCCTCCTCCAATTCAAAAACGCTTCGTTCTCGAGTTCATTTAGTTCTTCAGCACTCATTTCTGTCGTCCATTTTGGTCTTCGAGGGACACTAACCATTTTCTTCTCGGCGTCGGTTAAATAATTACCCAAATCATCATCTGTAGTGTTGGCTGTCGACAGTGAGACAAACTTGATATTTAACTTCTCTGCCGTAAAGTCCTTTGCTGCTAATGCTGCGGTTGCAATAAACTCTTCGTAAGACGATTCTTCAGTAACTGACTTGAGGATTTTGGTTTGATCTTCTGGAGCACCGTCATATGCATGATGATGGTCCTACAAATCGTTGCAATTTTGATTAACTACAGCATTTTCCGCCGCCAACCACCCGAACCCGGACTTACCTCTTTCTTGCTGGCGTCCCATCCTGATCGGTTCTTCTTAACCAGTGATTTTCCTAAGCTTGCGTTCTGTGTTTTTCGTGTGCGGCCCATTGTGATTGTGAATCACACCACAAATAATGCAAGTGCCTCAGTGATAATATGATTGATAACTGATTTTGCCTGGAGTTACAGGTTTCGATTTTTGTCCGCGCTGCTTTATGACACCCAGTTCCCCACATACGCAAGAACAGTTGAAAAAACAAGAAAACTGTTCTATTAGACAGCGATGTACTAGTGGCTTGAAGTAGAATATTACTATTGCAATTTGCACAACGTGGTCGCGAAATCCACAACTTGAGTTTACTTTCAAATTCCAAGAGCCAAGGAACTCGGCTATAATGCAACAAAGAGCAGTAGGTAAGACACAATAGGCGAGAGAACTTTAGCTAAAACTACAACAGTGATTTATGCATTGATTTATTAACACAACTAAATTACAACGCTTGATTTCAACAGAAGGCAACGTTACACATCGTGATCGTGTGGAGAATTAGAACCAGACTTTTGACCAGACCAGAGACCCACGCCCATTCTCACTGCTTCCGCTGAGATTGGATTACATTTGAATTCTTACTGGAAACACCGAGAAAGCTGGCGTTAGACTATCGTCATTGTCCAGATATCCGGCCATTTCCTGCGGCAAAACAGCACCTTCATCGACGCCCGTACACGGTCGGCACATGCAGTCGACCGGAGCCTTCGTCACAACCTTGTGACTTTTCGATCCCGGCGCTTTTGGGCAAGACAGAGTGACAGTGGCCTCCCGTTCTCCGCTTTCTTGGCAGCACATGCAGGACCGCTCGATTTGCCACATTTTTGACGCTGAAACCTGAAACATAAAGTGGAAGTGTGATAACCCGATTAATACGGGACGCCGGTCTGATGCTCACTTACTTGAACGTACGAAGTGCATTTCCCAACGCACGCAAATGACGGTATCGTCATTGAATTACAGCCAGGTGCCTGCAGCACGTGAAAGACTGGAGTTAGTCGACATTCTTCCGGTGCCACTTCGATGTAAGTCAACGAAAGGATCAGCTGACAGGCCAAAATTGCTAGCAACAAGTGAATCAGTGCACCGCGCGCGTGCCGGTGTTGGCGGCAGCCATGTACAGCCTTGGAAGCCATCTTCATTGAGTTGTCTAGACGTGGCAGCCTGCACTTTTCTACTGACTTGCTTGTGTCTGAGTTCTGCAGACTTTAAAGACCTATCTGCTTGCCACTACTGTTAAAACAGTCCCGTCATCCAGCTAATGCCTTTCAGTCATTAAATCAAACGACACAAAATGCATAAACTCCCCGTGGACATCCATTACGAGTGATGTTATGTGATACAGAGAAAATAGAGCAATATGTGAGCTGTAGCCAATTTATTTCGTGTTCATTGCAAACATACGCACATCTTTACATTACATTGTTTTTAGAAAGTCGATTGACGATAATCATTAAGGTCCTGGTCGTGATCTAGTGGACCTTTCGCTCCAGTGAGTGATTCAGTTACTAAAGGCTTCATAGTGAAGTCTTCAACTTACTTTGTAGCTCTTTGAAAGCTGGCCATCCTTTCAGTGCTTCTGGCAAACTTTTAGCTCGCTTCCGGAATCGCTCCAAGTCAGCCTTGATTCTTTCTTCATCGTGAGAAGGTTTCTCAGCGTATTCAGTCATCTGTAAAAACCGTAATAAAGCATAGAAATCGTAACCAACTAAGCCCAGTCCTTTCTACATACCCAGCGAATCACATCGTTGTATAACCCGTAAAGTTTTTGCAAAAGAGTCAGCTCCTTTTGCAAACGCATGAGATCCGGATAACGAGACTGAGGAAGACCGAACAGTTTCTCGCCAGCATTGCACAACTTGTATCGCTCTTTCAACTGGTCGAATTCGTCTTGGAAAATGATGAGTCGATCAGAAGCGTAGTCTGGTGATATCCCTACAATTTAGCCACCATGTTTTTCATTTCTGAAGTCCTGCACTCTGCACTGTGATCCATTCTAATTGTTCCAAATTACCAATGAGCGTTTGGCTTACCTTCTACTGCAGGCCCACCAGTTTTGTATTTGTTCACGTACAGTTTCAAATCACTTCGGAACTTGGCCACAGACTCGGTTAATTTCTTCCTGTTCACGTCTTGGACATCCCAGATTTTGTTCTGCACATCCAGCGCCTTTGCTTGCATCTCGTTCCAGTTGTATCTTAAAGTGTCAACACGAGCCTGTTCTTCGGTTCCAATTTTATGACGTTGAAGTACCAGAAAATTGTAGATTTCTTCAATTGGCCCTACATGGACGAAATTTACGAAATGATTATAATTACATGCACGTATTGTGGTATTTAACTTGGTTTCAAGTTTACCGAGCATCAACTCTTGTTCTGTGAACTTGTCGCGGATTTTCTCTAGCACATTCATGACGAAGTAAATGTCATTCTGAAAAGTTACGAATTCATGTCCTTAGCTCACCTAAAAGTGTCTAAATGTATAGTATCGACAGATTAATTAATGTACCATATCTTTAATTGGAGTGTTCAGGTCTTTGATGCTATCCTCCACGAATCTCGCAATGTTTGCAGCTTTCACCTGATAATCTTCCTGAAGAAGTGTGCACAAAATTTTCCCCCATTCTTTTATTTCAAGAGTGAACCCCAATTTCAGTTCTTTGGTTGTCAGATCCAGTGGACCAACCCGATACGTTGGTGGCAAATTGTTGATTTCCGTGTCCAAGGCTGCGTATTCCCGCATTAATGCCTCAATCTCAGTTATGCAAAGATCTTGTTCCAGCTTCTTCTTGATTTCACTGGTTCTCTCGTCACCCCACAAGTACGCGTAATTCATTGACTTCTTAACCACTTCCTGAAGTCGAGGCTTGGCTTGAAGAACCACGGACTGCATCAGCAAAACCATCTTGCTAATGTCTTTGTAGTCAATCACACTCTTGAAGACGTTCTTCAGCTTCTCATTCAGATTTTTCATCTGCGCCGTTGCGCGGACTGTGGAAATTAAAAATAGTTGCTGCTCATTAACCATTCTTATCTGCGTACCCATCCTGTACTTACGCATTTGTTCTTCCGGTAGCAGTCTTTCATAAGTGGTCAGTTGCCCTGCTTCTTTGGCGTCCTTAATCGGATCTTTGTAAACTGTGTCGCCTTTCTCTTCCTCCGACGCGTCGAAAGAAGATCGTCGTACTTGTCCCCAGAAGACAACGTGCTTGAGCACATCGATGACAATTTGCACGCCTGTCTTCAAGTACAGTTGAATTTCTTCCAGCGGAGGTTTGACTTGGACGGTGGGGATGGCGAGAACCAAGTCTACAGTGCAAAATCGCATGAAGATAAAAAGCGTGCCGCACCAGAGCTCAGACACTTGTTTTCTGTTCCCTGAACCTTACCCGCTTTGAACAATGGCACTCGATTTTCTAGAGCTTTCCGCTGCTTTCGCTTTGAGACTTGAGGCTCTTCAGTTCGCTTTCGAATAATGTCCAAAGAGATTCTGGCCGTCTTTTGCAGTGCTTCAATGAATTTTTGAGAGTAAATCATAAACACCTGCACATCGTGTCAGAGAATTCAGTTTTATTTTAGCTAAGCAGTCATTTTAAATTATTTGGACGAATTCTCACATGTCGGCACTCCTCATGAAGATGTATCAACTCCTCTTTTTGAGAAGGACTAAGGGTAGCAACCATCTGACCCAGTCCAGAAGTTAGTCGGCGCTTGTCTTGCCCTTGACCAGGATCTGGAAATAAACGGTCGATTCACAGGCAATGTGGCAGCTGAATCAACAAATGTCTTAAGTTTACGTTCAAACAATGAATCATTCAGCCAAGAGTAAACCAAGTCAGATGGTATTTCTGAGTGTGTGGCCGTAAGCAAAGTGTTGATGAGTTGGATAACTGCCGATTCGCATGCTCGAGACTTGTACTCCAAATCCTTTGAAACTATCGAAGCGTACAACTTGATCTTCTCCATAAACTCAGTCATTGTCATCGGATCTTCGGGCAGGTCACACATTAGAGTGTGGCTAATATCATTCAGGAACTGAGTGAGTTGTATAGAGGCGATGTCGTTGATTTTCAGGGTCATCGTTTCAAATTTGTTCAAATTCTCCTGGATAAACTTCAAGTACTCTTCACACTTGAAAGAAGTCCAGTTAATGGTGTAAACTCCAGGCATGAATGCTTTCTTAACATTTTTTAGCAGCGGTCGGATCAGCAGTATCAAATCGTTGGGAACCTTTTGTCTCATCAAGTTAAACTTATCCAAGAGAAACTTCATCTGCTCGTATGTTTGGAACAATTTCTCTTGCTTGTGGTAAACGACCTTCAGTGTGAAAAGAAGTCGAGAAGAAGTTCGAAGTTCCTGTTAGTCACAGAAACGTCAACCGTAAGTTCTCACCTGCGCAATTTCTGGGACTTCCAGCTCCAACTTTCTCAGAACTTCTGTTTCCTCGATAATTTGTCTGAAGAATGGATCAAAATTTAGCACCAATTCTTGCCTAATTGTCGGCTTCATGATGAGCAACGGTGCTTCTAGCGAATCGTAAATTGCCGGACACTGTTTGCAGAACGCGTCGTGAAACAGAACTTCGTAAAGGATTAGCTTCTTTGACAATGCGTTGTAAGCTTTGATAATTGATTTGGCTTCATCCTTCTCTAAACATTTTGTGTGCTTCTGAAAGCACAGCATTGGCCTCTCGAGACGCCTAAGAATCAAGTTGTGAATTAAATTAACAATGATCGATAAACTTTAAGACTTTGACTTCGTCTTCCTCATTTTACCTGTACAAATGTCTTGACCAGGCTATCTTTCCACAAAACGGTGGAAATCCGCGAGGTATTGGAGTTTCATTCCTCTCGGCCTCATAAATATTGTTGAGCAAAGTAATTTCATTGTTGTAAAACTGGAAGAGGTACCACTGCTTTTCCTCTATGTTCAAGCATCTATTTCGCAGGTTTTTGAATCTCTCCAGGAGCTGGAGGCCATGTATCGCTGTGGGACAGTTCTCGATTTCTGTATCCATAAATTCCTCCAAGCTCGTCTGAATTTCGTCCAACGTAATGCGGATGTTTTCAAAGTCGTTGTCAAAATCTGGGTGCCGAAATTCTAATGGGTCGTAATCCTTTTCCTGGATCTGCTTAGACAAGTTGTTCAGACGGTCGGAGATGACTTCAAGACCGTCAATGTGTGACAGATGGACAAACTTGTACATGTCAAAAATCTCAACGAGCTGGATAATCTGTGAATTTATGCCAACTATTGAGTTCATAACACATGCAGAATTCATGCTTGATAGTTGTCGTCCATTTACTTACCTTTTTCAGCCGCTCACAAAATTGGTCAAACCTTCCAAAGATGTGGTTGACTGAGAAGTCGAATCTCCGTCCTTCCGGATTATTTTCCAGCTCGAGCTTAGTGGTTTCATAACTTCCTCTGTAAGTCGCGTAGAGTTCCAAGCATTTCTAAAGAAGGCGACTGGTTTTTTAGACAATTTTTAACATCAGGCGTATCGTCATAATTGTCATAAGTGTATTGAATCGAGTATGGAGTTCTAACGTTCAATTTTTCCACCATGACTCTTTTGTCTTGGTTCCAGACTGTTTCCTTTCCATCTTCAGTAAGATATTTGCGACACGCTTGTACCATTTGGTTACTTATCTAAATGAAGCATGTCATCTATCCATCTATCTTATATCACCCACTGGCGAATCCCTTAATCTCTTGCTTTTTCTCACCTTGACCATGAGAGCCGTCACTTTCTCAGTCGTATTGTAATATCGCGACGTAGTATGAATCGATTGAATGATGTACATCAAAGAGTTGATGTGTGGCAGCATGCTCAGTGGATCGTTTTGATAAAGCGGAGCGCAAAATGCCTCCAACGCGAACATGTACCTCACAATGTCTTTGGCTTCATGAAATTCGTCAGTGACACGTCCGTCGACATCTTTCCATCGCTAATCAAGTCAGACAACTTGATGGGTCAACATGAGACATAAAATTATCGCACGATTTTGTCTTACCCGCAGTACTCTTGATTTGGACTGAAGCAAACACTGGATAAAATTCATGTACTTGTCCATCTGAACTTGTTGAATGATGTCACACATTTTCGCCATGAGATTTATCCAGTACGCCAACTCAGCTAAGGGTTAAAAGCATCCATTCTTCGCAATTCAAGTTGAATTTCAGTCTTCAGAATGCTGCATACCGTTTGGTCCCATGTCATCGGTCTCCATCCTCGTTTGCTTGGACAATGCAAGCACCTTCTCAATACTCTTGCACCAAAGAATGACAGCATGCTCGACTTTCGCAACAATTTCGGGGTTCTTGGATGATTCAAGCACCTCGTCCGCCGTCTTCAAATGAGTTTCGTACAGTTCAGTGATATCGCATATTTTACTCAGATCGAGGCGACCAGTGATTTCATTTCTGCAGTCAGGAGCGTCTGGGGCGGGTTGCACAGCTGGTTGAGCCGCCGCAGGCGGGTCGGGAGTTTTGCCTTTGGTATGGGCATCTAGCATAGTGCGAAGCATTTGCTTCTGGTTCCTGTTTTCTGATAAATTATTCTTCAGTCCCAAGAAAGATGACTATCAGCCCAATGTGTCAACTTGAGCACCTTACAGCACACAAATCTGAGGTTCTTATCGGCGTTCGTTGTCTATCATACACCTTCCTTGTAACCTTCATAGTGGCAACAGACCTACAACCAAATCCACGTGTAAATTGTGTGCGACATAAATCTTCATACGTCTTCGTGTGTTGTAGCCAAAGAAACACTCGTGTCTCTCCAGAATCGGCACAGATTTTTGGAGAGGAACGATTCTAACGATTGATCGTATCAAGATTGCTCTCTGGAAATTAGTCCAATGCATATGATATGAATAATCAAACCATAATCTGGGTCTGGGCTTTGATTTCTTTTTAAATACTTCCTGTAAGGAAGATGAAACCAAAGTTTTCTGAAGGCGGATGTGCAATGTATATGATAAATAGACCAATCTCTTTTGTTCCGGTCTAGCCTTTAGACTCGCAGCTGCAGTGCGTATTTTCAAGTAGGATGATCATTGTTCTGCTGTTTTTGTGCCGTTGTGGCTCCCTGTGCAATCATTTGAAACCCACGCCCACAATTGAAAACACTGCACGATTACGATGGCGTGCTGTTCATCATGGCTCATCTCCTCAAACAATAACAATACAGATTAAATTATACGCAATTAGTCTTAAATGGGTTTAGCGCTTCACGCAGTTGAGTAAAACTTTCCCACAGCCCGTGTCGTAAATTGTTACTTTCGCATTAATAGCCAGCCGTAATTGTTTTATGACTCTCTCGGTCGTTGTGAAACGAATGAAATCTGCCGTTCTTAATGCTGGTTCTCGTCTCAGTCTTGGGAAAGAAGAATGCATAATAGCATTAGCATTAGCATAATTAATCCCCAGTCCAAGCCCAGTTTGGTCATCAACTCGCATACTCACATGCGAAGTTATGCAACTCAATTTGCAAATTTGCAACGCTCGTTCTCACCGTGGCATTCGTACTTGATTTATTGCTCTACTTGCGAGATTGAGATTCGTACTTCTGCGTTTATTAATCAAGTTCTCAAGTGGTTGGGTAAACTAGCATCAAGCATCAAGCATTGAACTTTTTGTCGACTGTGAGAACAGCAGGCTATCGTTTATCAATCAATATCATGTAAAATAACTAATACAAATGCTCACAATGCAACACAATTAACTAATTATGCATCACATTGCCAATTGCAATTGCATTAGCATTGGAATTTTATTGTGGTTGCGCGGCACAACTGAATATTTCATGAGTGGACACTAACCGACAGGAACTGACGAGATTTGTGTCAGTTGGCACGAGACGTCTCAAATCGTTTTCGTACGCACTCATTTAGCAATTGGCAACCACATTTTCGCCATGTCGTTACAGAACGTTTAAGCCTGCCTGCCAAATTTTATGACAAAAAAAGGAAAGATGAATAAGTGCGCTTTGATTTTTTTTGAGTTCAAGTTTTGTATGAATGCTTAATAATTCGTATTTTCCGAGAATCAAGTTTTACTGCCGCTGCGCCACGAGGGTTAATAGTTAATTAAGGTCTGTGTTACATATTCAAGAAAAATTCTCAACACTTGAAGGCAGTACAGTGTTGAGTCTGCTGAGAACGGACATTGGACTTGTTATTGCTTGCACAACACAAAACTGAAGTTAATTCAATAAAAATCTGCATTTGCACTTTATGCCGTTCGCACGTCTTCGCCTCGAATAATTGTCCCCTCGGGTTCACTCTTTCACTCATTCGCGATTGCGTCTGCGTCCCGCACTGGTTTTTTTTTTGCTAATCACACTGCAGTGCATTGCGCAGTGAGCGTAAATCGTGTTTAACATTCGTTTAGTACGACAATAATTCCAATCATCGTCGTAAATCTTATCGACCCAGTTACTTTTATTATCTTGCTCGTACGTGCCAGTGAAGAAATGCAAAATGCCAAGTCAGAGTAATAAAAGCATTCTTTAATTAACTTTCATGGCTCACTCTTGGCTTTTGATTATGAACATGACTCGAGAATGTGCAGTGTATCATGCACGCCTGTTTGCCTGTGTGTGGTCGGTAATGGTCGGGCCTTTCTGATTATAAATTATTACGTGGCGGTAATCAGAAAGTGCGACGGGCAAAACGCAAAATTAATAATTAACCGCGTCATCATCAGCTCGCAACGCAGCCGCAGCTTGCGTCTTACATAATTAAATTGGCAAGTTTAATGGGAAAATGTTCGGTGAGATTAAATACAGGTGCAAGTGTATTTTTAATTTAAGATTTTTCTCGGCCGCTGCCGTGCTGCTGGCATGAATGGCAATGGTAATGGGAATTGACAGCAAAATTACAGTTGGATTTTATTTCCTTTGATTCATGGCTCACGAGAAATTTTAATGCGCTGCACAGACGTCTTCTTGTCGCAATTCTTGCAGTCGCAGTTACATGTTACACGTTTGTTAATGAGAGAGATCTCAGTTAAGATGAGGCAGTAATTACAGTTTATTTTTCACGTGAGAACAATGCAAGACAGGAGTTTGTCCCAGTTATTCGGTCTTATCAGCGCACGCCTGCACGCGGCAGCCGCAACCGCTACTCGGGTTATGTAATTCTAATCGTAATGAGAATTCTGTTGAATTCCTTTTCAGTCACACCGCTCGTTCTTTTCCGCCGAAAGTAACTGAAAATAATCAAACCATTGCCTACGCATACGCAGAAAGTGGGACCAAACCGCACTTGCAATTGCAATTCCACTGACAATGACAACGAACAAGTCATGTTCGATTAACAATGTAAAGTCCAAGAATGTAATGAATACTTGCACGACCAAGTGGACCAAGTAGCGATTGCCTAATTCATCACTCATTGTTAAATTACAGAAATTGAATACAAATTACGGTTAATTTATCGTAACCTTGTCCCTTTCCTTTGCACAGCGCAGCAGAAGGTATGAACGCACGACCCAGACGCACTGTTCCTACTACTCGTACTACTGGTTTCTGCATCTGCATGGCATCTGGCTCTGGTTACTTAATGACTTGACTTGACCATCGCTCATGATTCACGATCGAATCATGACTACGCACCGTGATTAGTGATTATGATTATGGCTAAACTACAGCTCCTCCAATAGAGGTATAAATTTAGAATTGGGCTACACGCACAATTTGCAATTCCCAATTGGCAATTTGTAATTTGCCAATTATTAAAACAAAAGAAGCATGCCAGCAAGTCGATATAATTAGCAATTAGCACGTGGCCCTTCCTTCAAGAAAAGTTGGAAAACAAAGGCTACATTTTGCCGATTTTGCCACCACCGCATCGCTGACATGACTATTAAGATCTTGCAAATATGCAAATGCAAAATAGTACGTAAAACGCAAATTGTGGTAAGCATTGAATATGAATTAAAATTGAAATTATTACATCAAGGTACGAATAATTTTGTCGACAAT
Source organism: Mesaphorura yosii (assembly GCA_009869945.1). Classification (NCBI taxonomy): domain Eukaryota; kingdom Metazoa; phylum Arthropoda; class Collembola; order Poduromorpha; family Tullbergiidae; genus Mesaphorura; species Mesaphorura yosii. Next base: position 105,904 of record WIXG01000033.1, read on the forward strand.
GACGGTGTGTCGTGTCGAGTCATGACATGACTTCAAGAAAATACTAAATACTGGCGTACATTGTTGAAAGTGAATTTACTCGACGAAGGATTTTGTATTTTGTAATATGAAACGCACGATCTATTGCATTGTAGGTGATAACTTGCAAGCGGCAGGACACCGCCAGCTTGGCTTGGCGGCCTCAGCCAAGCCTTCGTCACCGTGAATGATACCGTGATATGATATGACACGAGTACGTGTGTGATTCGAATCACGCTTTCTTGTGGCATGGTCGGCTTTGCCTTGCCAAGATAAATTGTGCAAAAACTCAATCCCAAACTCTACTTCATGCCAAGAAACCAAACCAGTGAAAATGATCGTGGTTAAGTAAACACTTTGATTTAATACCAGCGTGAATGCGTTTGTGTTTCATAGTTTCATTACTTCGAGTTGCAAGCAAACGCATTGTCTTGTCAGCTGTAATAAATCTGCATTGCGTTGCGCTTTTTGTTCAGAGGATCCTTCCTCTCGTCGCCTCGTCGCGTCGCCTGCTGCATTCTCGCAGTGCGATTTTGAGGGCAAAAAATACTAAAAATGCAATCGCAAACGCCTCGATGCCTGATCTGAATCACAAAAGAACAATTTTCTCAATTATTTATGAATTTTTTGTATATCTCGAGTGAATTCTGCCTGCGTGAGCAAGCACACTGCACACGACACAAGACACAAGACGCAGATTTATGCGAGAGAATAGAAATCGCAAGTGTTTTGTGCGTCGATGTCGTTTTTCTGTGTCATTTGTCAAGTCTGAGTCTGAGCCTGAGAGTCTGTGTTTAGCTGTAACTGTGCTCAGTCTGTAATTTATCGCTAATTTCTTAAGGTTCTACATAAATGAGCTTCACGCTCGCGTCGCGCATTACAATGGCTTCAGGAAATTCGCACATGACCGGACTGGAAACATGAATCAGCTTTAAAACTTGGTCCGCCTGGCTTGTTTTTAAGTTGATAGTTGGCTTTGATGCCGAAGATAACGATTAGTAATTTCGAAAACATTAATTTGCAATTTTCGTAAGCATGTAAAACGTAATCATAATCATCATCGCCATCATCATTGTATTAATTGAAATTTTTATTATTATGACTGCGGCTGCACTGAAGCGTCAAGAAATTGAAATTAGTATTCTCTTAATAGAAGCTAATTCTCGGCTGGTGCTGTTGCTATTACGTGTCATCAAACTCAAAGCTACAGCCTGCCTTCGCAGAGTCCCTGCACCTGCGCAGAGTGGCGTATCGTTGAAGAGCTCAGCTTCGAGCTGCGGCATTTTGGCTTTCACGCAGCTGTGTTGCAGTTTGTAATTGCCGTAATATTAATACCACTCTGAAAGTTATTGCTATTGCGTATTGCATTGTTATGAATTCATTCATTTTTCTCAATTCTGCATTCTTTATCCTGTATTTTGCCTATTGCATTGCAGTTATATTTGACTCCTCTTTCAATGACGCTCAATCATTCTTAACTTAACCTTTGCAGCAACAAGAACAACAATATTGCACGCGTAATTCTGGGCCTGGCCACGTGTTTACTTTGCAAATTGTCAGTACGTTAGAACGCATAAGTAAGTTACAGGGACAAGAATTTTCAATTTAAGTCAAAATTTGCCCGACTGACTGGTTGACTGACAGGCTCTGTTATTGTTGCACTTTATTACAGCATTGCACAGGTTGAGTCCTGGCCTGCGGTATGCGGTTTAGGCTCTTGTAAAACCACAACACAACAGAACACTGCACTCAAATACTGCAGGATTCCAAGCGGACGTCGAGAAGAAAAGAGATTTTGTGAAGATTGCTTACTACAATTACGCGTATCGCGTATTATTTTATTGTAGTGTTTATTTAGTGGGAAGTAGTGCGTAGCACTGCGGCAAGGCAGTTTAAAATTGTGAAGCAGTGCGAGTGCGAACGCTAAAGATTCAACTTCAAGCGAGCAATTCGTTCAGCTCACAGTAGCCAGTAGTCAGCAGTCAAGACAAGCCAAGTGCAAGTCAACGTCACGTCAACGCTAAACGCTCATTTTGAATTAGAAAAGGCAAAGGCGAAGAGCGAATTTGAATTGTCATTGGCCATTGAAGGATTGAAGTTTGAAGATCATGTTTGAACTCAATTAGAAGGTGCGTCTTGATTGTCTCTCAAGTGCTTTGCTTTCCCAACATGGATACGTCTCACCTCCTGTACCAAGCCGCTGCCGCGTCGCTGGACTCTTGGGACCTTGAGAATTTGAGATACTTGCGTAAGATTTCAAGTGGCTACCGTGCCAGTGCAAGTGCGAAATCGAGCAGCAAGGCGGAAGAAAGTTATTGTGACTCGACAAGCTATCAAAGTCTCGCCAAGGCAAACGGGAAGAAAACACCTGCATCCGGAAGATCGTCGCGCTTGGAAATCGCAACAACAGTCGCCAGTGTGCACAACAGCAGCAGCTGCGATGGGGATGAAGAAGACGACTCTTTGCTTCTGCCACTGCATTTGAACCAGGGCACCAAATCCAGCAATAGCGAAGTGCAAATACACAACGAAAGCGACGAAGAAACAATCCACGCTATTGAAGAATTTTCCTCCTACTGCGGGAATATTCGGAGTATTCCAGTCCCAGACGCTAAAATCAACGACAGCATACATGCAATGGCTACCGGATGCGGACGCATCGCCATTTGTGACAACGATGAGAGCATTGAATTCGATGATATTGAAGAACCGGCGTCCTTGGGCTCGCGACCGCTGGACACTTGCTATCAGCTGGACATACTGACGATTCGAAACGAGTCGGTTCTGGCTACGAAAAATCAGGCGATGGCCATGCGCACGGTTCCCCCGTGCAAAATTCCGAAAGCGATGGTAATGGCGAAGCATGGCACAGATCACACAAACGGAAATTGCAAGAAACAACTCCGAAATGGATCCGACGGATTTTCGAGTTCTGGAGAATCTTCTGGGATGGACGAAGGTATGTAATACAGAAGGTGGGATAGAAGCCGTTGACTGTTGTGCAGAAAATGCGTATCAGGGGACTTTGACTCAAAGATTAATTTGGAAATCGGTAATCTTGGCAGAGTAGCCAGCAGTGCGCAGATTCAACGATTTGTATTAATTAAAAGCCATGTTCATTTAAATCAATGACAAACGCACAATTAACACACGTCCGCAGTTGGCCTCCGCCTGTGCGTTAAATGTGCTGCTGTCATTCATTTTAGTTGGTCTCATTAAAAGTATTTCGAATTTCCTCAAAGCCACAATCAGCAGCAGTGCAGAGCATAGCGCGATTAGAAATACGAGCCAGGCCAGGAGTCGAGAAGCCAATTACTTTCAAATTATGTGCGTGTGGAGCAGAGTAGCAGCCTCATTCATCTTCAGTCACCTTGACCTTATGCCAGCGACAGCGACAGGCATTCAGAAGCTAATTAATCTTGCAGCAAAATATGAACACTTCGTGCTTGTTATTGTTTTGTCAAATTCAAAGGTGAGACACGGCTGCTAGTGCTCGGCTATTTCAAAGAAAGCAAGATTTTTACAATAATGCGCATGTAATAATGTTCACGTAGTTAATGTTTTAATTTTTCTTCATAGTCTACCGTACAGCGCAAAGAAATCTCGTTTGCAAGATGCACATGAATGATTCAATGATTTTCATTGTTAAGCACTGCACAAGATACTAGATTACGAGTTACAAGGCAAATCAAGGCAGGCACCAAAGTGCCAAATGCTGTGGCTGTTTTAGCGTGGTTAACTAAGTGAGGAAGTTCAGACTCGCCGTGGCGTGACGCGCACGCAGCGCGGCTTCGACTCGAATCCCAATTGCAATTGCCAATTTGCTTATGATTGAACTACAATGTAGATGATAAGCCCATTATTCTGACGAACGCTGACTTGACTTTGTAACGCAAGCGTAATTATCTTCACCTAAAATTGTTAAACTGTGAAACACTTTTAACCTCTCTTGGCGTATGCTGTGCTGTGCTGAATTAAGTGCGCGTGCGCGCCGACGCGGCGGATCGTGTTCTTCTTTTCGTGTAACACTTGCAATTCATTCCCATTTGGTAACTAGTCCATTGAAAGCGAAAAAAATGGTTCACCCTTAATTTTACTTAAATAATAGAATAATAGTCAGATTGTTAACGCTAGCAATTATGTACAACGTTGTGGTTCAAGCCAAGTAGCCACAACGTACGTGGCTGTTGGCACATTCCGCTTTGACTGCTCTAAATCCTTAAACAGGTTATAAACACTTGAATCAGATTTACGAATTAAAGTGAGTTCAAAGATGTGTAACGATAAATTACAAATTACGCATACGTGTACGTGTGCTTTTATCTTGATCGGCACTTCGGCAAAGGCGTGTGGGCATTTCTTCTTTCGCACTTACCCAAATCAATTAGCGAATCAAAAGTGAAATTGAGAACTGACAACTGGGCTGAGATTGAGATTAAGTTTGATTCGATTTCGATATGCTTTCAGATCTTATTGGCAGTGCTTGTTCGTTTTTATGCTAAATTAAAATACAATGAAATGCGAAAATGCGATCTCATTTTCGATGCTATTCTCGATTTTTGTATCCAGGAACTTTGTATAGTGATGACCGCTGTTCACATGCTGCAGTCCCACAGCTGCCCTATACAAGAAGCCCCAGGAAGAAGAACTGCGTCAGCCAGCGCTTGTCCTCGTCTTCGTCGCCATCTTGTTCATCCTCGTCAGCGTACTCTTCGTCCATCCCATCCACTTTACTTGAAGATGAAAGAACTGCTGTGTGTCCATTTTGCGATGGCGTCGGTGCGCGTCTGCCTAGTTCAAGTTCGAGAACTTACTACTACATGGGAGAGTAAGCCTTACACACCATTGACGATTGACATTGAGATCTATAGACAATTCGGAGCCACACGTGTTGTACTTTCTCGTTTCAGGAATGAAAATGGCAGCACAACTCGTGAACGGAAGCTATCATCTCCAGGTAAAAAGACATCGTCACCGTCGCAATCTTCTTCAGGCGTCGGTGTAGACAGCGGAGGCGTTGACGCTGACACCACAGATGCGAGCAGTGAACCTCGTCCATGCTCGAGTAACGACAACGAAGCTGATGAAGGTGCACACAATGAGGGCAGCGGCAGCCCGCCTCCTCTGCCACGGACGCCATCGCCATACTACGTTCGCTTGCGACGTGACTTGATTACGTCGTACTCGCCAGCACTCTGCCCTCCTCGCAATTTCGGCATGGACAAACAGGGGCAGCTGGTGATCGACTATTCGCAGAACTGGGTTGGGCTGGAGAAGTACATAGAAAATTTGAGGCTTAATCCGGTTAATCCAGTTGAATCTTGAGCCGAAGCCACTGCCTGCCTGGACAGAAACAGGATTTCGCCTACTTATTTGTTAGACGATGCTAATGAATAAATTGTAATTAATTTATGATTTCTATGATTAAATCAATTAATAAATTAGTGGCAGAGTTGCATGCGTGTGGTATTCCACTGTTTCTTGATTAACATGCTCCTCGGCATTACAAAGCCAGCATATATTATATTGGGTTGTGATTTTGTCCTTCCACTAGAAACAATGAAATGACTTCAAACTCGAATGTGCACAAGAAAGTCGTGCTCGTTTTGTGACTGAGAGCGACACAGAGACTTCAGTAAGTGGTCTAAGTTGAACTGTGGGTAATTTCAGCTTTCTCCGACGGTGAAAGTTTCTTTCACATTTCTATGATCTACCCAAATAGAAGTGATACCAATGGGTGGTTCAACAGAAGGCTATAAATCGTGTGCCCGTGACAGTGGAGGTACTCACGGACTCGGCGTAAAAATAGGAGGTAAGAAGTGTATTTCTCAATTAAGTAATCAGTGCGCGTGGCGTAATGGAAAATTGTAGTTATTCTTATCGACATATCCATGTGCGATGAGCTACCTATTACTTGAAGCATTAACTTACATAGAAACTTTGATGTGGAACTACAGAAGGACATGGCGGACGGATTCAATCAATTGGCGGAAGTGACAAAACCGATGCTGGTGGAGGCGATGGAGTTGGAAACAACACATGGACGAAGGCAAATGGTAATTTCGATTAATTTTCTGACGCTAATAAGTGCGATCTTGTAGTCTTGTCTTAATTATCCGATTTTTAATTAGAATCTGGGGAAACAACAGACCTACTTCCACCTGAGCCTTCGCGATACGAATCAGATTCCGATGACAGTAGTGCGACCACGTATTGGCAGTCGTCGTCACCGAAAAGCAGCAAATGTTCGGCAACAAACTCCCCTCTCCGACACCTTCTTCGAAAATCGCCCAAACCAATTGCAGCAGTTACACCATTGAGAAAAAAGATCACAGTTCCCTTCAAGAAGTGTTCGTCTAGAACAACTAGACTAAAGCGAAAAATGAAGGCAAAAGCGGTTCCATCAGAAAAGGATTGTGGGTGTTCTAAGCAGAAGGCATTAGTCCAACGTGTCTTGCAAGACTACTTTAAAATTAAAAAGAGAAAGAAGCACTACAAGAAGAAAACTGAAGAACTCATGGGTAAATTGGCCTGGCAAGAACTTCAATTTAAGGAGCCTGACCCTGAGGGTGTAGAAGTCGCTGGATTCGATTCTGAATTATTTAAGGAGAATATCAGCGAGAAATTATCCACATGTTTGAAGACCCAGTTTGGTCGCGATGTGCTGACCCACGCGAAGCACCAGTCCCAGTTGATAAGTTCTCAAATATCCTCACAAATGGAGCTACGACCAGTCACAAGCCAGTGCGGCTGTCTCCTATTTGACGATGAAGTTATGCTCCCCAATTCACAAACTCAAAGGACGACTCAGCATACTGGCCCTTCACAACGACCACGTCAGCTAGTCTCACAACGGGAATCTTCATTTTCCTCACAATTGTCACAATCCCAAAGGACGGTTCAGTCTATCCAGCCATTTTCGCCATTGAGTCAACGGTTTTCGTTTTCGCAACAATCTCCACAAAGTCAAAAGTCTTCACAATCCAGCAGTCAACTTCGGCCATTAAGTCAAGTATTTTCGCAACCACAAAACCAACACCTATCCTCACAAACCCAAACATTTTCACAATCCAGTAGCCAAGTTCAACCGTTAAGCCAGCTGTTTTCGCAACCACCTAAGGACTCGCTGGACGTCTTAGCATTTACTCCGCGTAAGTACCACTCGGTCTCCGATTTCCTTTCTCGTTAAATTAACGATTCTTCTGTTTGCTCTGGCAATTGTAATTGGTTCACTGATTCGAACCCGTCGTTTAAAATTAAAAGTTGGCATTCAATGTTAAAAAGTTAACGAACTTCATGTAATCTCTTGTTCTTAAATAAAAAGTTGACGTTTAATAATACAATACATGTTCAAAAATCTAGACTAATTACAAATTAATTTAACTAGAAAACATATTCTCTATCCACTCCACGTTACCGGAAGCAATCTCGTCCAGGTCAAAACTTTCTTCTTCAGCTCCTGTCAGTAGCTCACTCTTGCTCTCGACTTCTGGATTCTTTGTACCTTCTGCTTTTGCGTGGAAACGCTCAGGCTTAGGCACGTGTTTGTCTCCTTCGCCATCACTTTCGTCGTCAGTCTCGTTTTCCAGGGAATTTGAATGCATGGCCACTTCACTTTTCTTCTTGAACGAACTGTTGAGGTACTTTTCCATTTCCTGGGTGTCAGAACTGGAAACGAGCCGAAGTATTAAGATAATTTACAACTTACCACTATGGTTCTGTTTCAATTTCACTCACTTTGTATCTCTCAGAACACCGACAGAAGACAGAAGCTGGTCGCAAAAGAATGTAACCGAAGGCATGGTGTGAGGGGAAGCGTCCATGATCTAATTGCAAGTATTTCAATATGGTTAGCTAACCCAACTTCTAAATATTGAAAGTGATGGGTGAAATTGATTGGATACCTCTCTGATTACATGAGAACCAGCATGCCCGATTGAAAATGGTTGCTTTACAAGTTCTCGCTCTTTCTTGTGAGCAGTTTCGGTTACTCGCCGCTCGGGCATTAATTGTGTAAAGGGCGTCAGTGTTGACACTTCATCGGCATGGTTTCGGATCTTGGGTTCCGTTGTATCCCCTCGACTTCTTGGAAGGAATACACAAAGTTCCTGCGGCAGATTCAAAGCTTACAACATCTGGACAATTCAAAGTCACTTACTAAATTGCACTTCTGATAGTTTCTGAAGTACCTGAGAGGAGTTTATGAACACCAACAATGATTTCAAAGAGTTGAATTCATTCTGTGTCGAATTTGGAACAAATGTTGCGGAAACTACCGGCGAGCGGGATACGTTTTTGTGAATTGCGATAGGCTGAGGGTTTTCAGGACGAAAGAAGAATACTGAAAATAGAACGGTAACTTTGATCAATACAAGGACAAGGACCACGCGCACTATAAACGAGATGAGATGCACTGACCATGTTTCTCTGATGAAAACGCCGCTGCTGTATTCGTCAAAGGATCCACAGCTAGCCAGTCAACTTCGAAAGGCACTGTCCATGTGAGCATCAACGTAATAACATCCCAAACCGTAATGCTTTTTTGTGAACCGCAAATTACTAAATGCGAACTCATGTGACATCCGAACTCAATCATTCTAAAAAATCGTAATTGGAAAGTGCTTACTCACATAATACAGAAGTATTACGTGGAAGATCTGAACTGTGAACTTACTTAATATCCTCTTGTAATTTGGTATGGGACATTGATCCTTTGAATTCATGGTTGTCACAATTCCACAGACCGACTGAATGACCAAATGCAACCGCAAGAACTGAGCCATCTAAAATGTTAGAAAATGCGACGAGTAAGACTAATTTGATCGTGTTTATCTCTGCCGCTAAAAGATGTTGAGTTCTAGAAGTACCCCTCGAGAAACCCAATGGACCAGCCTCAAGTTCTCTGTAGGATCCAGCGTTTTCACAATTCCACCAGTAGCTTTTGCCGTGCAAACTACTGCCATCATTGATAAGCCCCCAAGTTTTGAATAGTTTATCCTTTCCGGTGGTGGCTGACTGGATGGAGGGATCTTCATCATCCGTTTCTTGGATCTTTAAACACTCCAACCCATTCTCATGCGGCCAGTCAATTGATGTATTCAATACATATCTGAGAAGTGCAACAAGAAACATTGAGGATTGACAAACCAAGGAAGAAACCATTCAACAATCGCCACCGATCTCCTAACGTTTTTACCTTTGCTTTCCCTTATCAAATTCCCAAAACTTCAACCTGAGTTCTGAACATCTCTCGTGGTCATCCTTCCCTTTCATCAACAGACTCTCGCCAGTCGCCAGCCATTTGCCGCGATTTGAGAATGCCACATGCGTGATGTCCGTATTTCGAATAACCTTCTTCCGCTCATCCGTGACGTAATTTTGCTGTGTGATGTCAAGCTAAATTAAATTGGAAATCAGTAAATCAATGCATTGTGAATTTGAATTAAAATTCTACACACAAGCTCTACTACTGCTTTACATTGTAAAGATGTTTATCATCCCGGAACGAATAGCACTGAAGATGACCTGGCTTCCCATTCATGACCAAGCTATTTGTCCTCGGGTCAAAGTGTATTCCAGCTCTAAAGTACGCCTGGTCGGAGAAGGAAGTTTTAGAGTCTTCTGGGATGTAGCACTGCGTAATATTCTGAATGGTTGCCACAATTTGATTTGAGCTGTTGACAAGTTGAATACCTAAAAGGCAAAATTATAGTTTCTCTTGATTTGGTTACATGCTACAGGCTGATTATGAATTTAAGGAAGGCCTTTTGGTTTCTTACAATTGTCAGCATGCGAAATAGCAACGTACTGATTCTTCGGTGAGACCGTTATGTGACGAATTGGTAAACCCATTCTGGGTAGGGTTTTTCTGTCCGCGGAATCTTGGCAATTCCAATTGACAAGCGTGCATTCACCGCCGCCACTTAGCATTTCAGTCCCTGAAAGAAAGTAAATGGTCTCATTGTACTCATTGATTAAAAATCATACCATGCATTATGCTTCATATGGACCTTGCTACTACTTACCTCCGATAGAAAAGCTGAGATCACCAACCGGTAAAGTGTGCCAGTGAAACGCTGTTTTAGCTGGAGACTTGTCGAACAGATTGTTCCAGATTACAATACGGCCAGAGTCGTCACCAGTTGCGATTATCATATCCCGTGGATGTGCAACCACACAAGTAAACTTCCGTGTCCCTGATTTGTGCCATTTGTTCTCTCGAGTAGAGTAGTTCATCACAAATAAGCTTTCATCTTGAATAGCGCCGATCAGAGTACCTCCAGCTCCAAAGCACACCGAATGTGTGTTATCCCGAACTTGCCAACATAATTTGTCAAACTCAAAGAACGTTTTCTTGTACTTGTTTTGATATGTTAGTGGCAAGTGACGGTGTACGTAGTACAGCATGACTTCCTCGTCTGACGAATCTACTCGCCCCACCATTAAAAATTTGTTGGCCGAAATACATTGCATGTTCAGCCATTCGGAAAGTTTGCTCCAATCTTTGGGCATGCTTCGATTGACATCTTCCACGCTTACGACATTGTGTTCATCTGAGGTGCAATCCACATGGGCAAGGAGCCCGGTCCTTGTCAGGATGACCAAAGTCTTCGTAGACTGGCCATTGTAGTCCGAGACTGAACTGGTATTTGGCACGAAAGCAATGCTAGCAATGGCGTCTGAATTTGGTGACAGAATTTCTCCAATTTCTAGACCGGTTCGTGCGCTGTAGATGTGAATCTTGTTGCCCGAAATGACAAAGACGGATCTAAACGAAAATTATGGATTCATATAAAAACGCATGTCGACAAAAAGTAGTCACTTAGGAGTTAACTTACTTCTCATCCTCTGAAAATACTACCCTGTGGCTGACCAGAGTTCCGCCGACTTTGATCCCGACCTTCAGAGTCCTCAGCTTGTGATCCAAAATCATCCTGGGCCGGTACTTTTCGTTAATTCATTAACTATTTCCGTTTTATAATGCACCGAAAGTTTTCGGCACTCACACTTGCAAAAAAAATTTGAGTACAACCAACACGTGCGATTTCAAGCTCACCGATGATGCAGCAACGTGAAGTTGCGCGCAAGGAATCTCTTTCTGAAATGTACACGTTGAGCTTTGTCATCATTATTAAAATAACATTTATTAATTAATAATCCAATGCTTAAATATGTTATTTACAGATGGACAGTGTCCAGCAAGGCGCGATTACATGCGTGGGGTCACGGGGCATCAGTCAAAAGGTGCAAAAAAATAACTGCCCCGAGCCAGGATCGAACTGGCGACCTCCAGATTATGAGACTGGCGCGCTACCTACTGCGCTATCGAGGCGCTCGCTGGTCGTGTTGTATAAAGTAGTGGCTTTTATCATACTAACCAGGGACTCTATAATCCAGTGAATGTATTGGGCTTTTTATGTGATCTATTTAGTAAAGATTCGCATCAGACATATTTTTACTGATTGCATAATTGAACTCGAATGTCTACAGTTGTATTCTCGCACGCAAATGAGTTATGAACTAAGATTTGACTGAAGGCGTGTGAGACAAGGCAGAATGAGACGATTAACTTCAAGCCTATAGACAGGTTATCGACTGGGCCTGCCTGCGTGATAAAATGGACCAACAATACCAGAAAATTCTCGTATTCGTTGCACTAATCTTGCATTCAGATATTTAAATGTATCTACGGTCTGCTGTAAGCCTCTTTAAGCAAAATGCCAGGGATTACCATCCCGAAATACATTCAGTCACGGAAATAAACCAAAAGCGAAGCCCTTGCACGCTGTCTCAAGTCTCAGTTTAAACTCGGCGTCCTTTTATTTCGAATAACTTCTTGCCTGTGCCAGCATCAGTGCCACCGTATTGTACCATCCTCTCTCTACGTTGGTTTAATTACCTGGTCAATTAAGTTCAAGCCATTTAACTAAAAGATAAAGAATGGCCGCCGCCATGAACTTGATCCCTGTTGGGCTTCCTGGTCTGCTGATTTTAACCTTGATCGAACCGACAGTTCAACAGTTTCCTAGTTTGTTTGGTGGCAACGGATATGGCTCTCCCTTTGGAAATGGCTTCGGCAGCCCATTCCAGTCAGGGTATCCAGGACAAGGTAAAGACAATAGCTTTCATGACTCACGACTTTCCATTGGTCAAATCCATAATTGGAAGGGCCAGAAACTGAAACATTGAACCATTGTCTTGCAGGAGGCTATCCAGGGTCTCCAGGATACGGCAATAATTACAATCAACGGCCACCGTACAACAACTATCAGCCAGGACTTGGAAATCAGTATGCGCCAACGAATAATGTACAGCCTGGAGTGATTAATCCTCAATCCGGTTACACGCCTAGTGCACCAAACTATGGGCAAAATCCAGCGTACAGCAACCAAGGCCCATACAGTAACAATCAGTACCCAGGAGCGGGAACTCCAGGCTACAACAACTACAACAATAACCGCAATCCAGGTACGAAGGACGGAGTCACTAGCCTTCCACCAAATACGAATCATGGCGTGCCCAACCAGTATGGAAATCGTCCAGGCCAGTATGGAGCCAGTATTCCCGTTGATCAGACCACATCGTACGGATATCGTCCACCCAATCAACAGTATGAAAATGGCCAAGGCAGAGTTCCAGCAGCACCACAGCAGCAGCCGAACAGAGAACAACAGTATGGAAATAACGCCAATAATAATTACAATCGCAACCCAAATGCTCCACAAGGTAATTACGATAACAGTCAGTACGATGCAAATAATTATGGCGGGGCTGGTGGAGCTAATAGACCAAGTCCATTGATAGATGTGAGAACAGGACCTACAAAACCCAGCTCAGCATCAACTCCTGAAGCACAGAAGTCAAACACGCCAGCGTGGAGTTTCTTCGAACCAGAAAATTCAAATGTAAAGGGCTAGATTTCTGGATATTTAAGATTCAAGCATCGGCATTGTAACATATTTTACATAGAATATTCTAATTTCGGAATTTTCCTTTGACTCTTTCGTTTCGTTACATTCACTTCTTGATAATCAATTTCATCTGTGTTATGCTAAAATATTTTACAATGCCTGCGTAGAATTTACAGAAGGAGAACCTGGCAAAAAGAAACGATGATGGCGACGGCAATGGAAGACTCAACACGAAAGATGACAACAACCTCAATAATATGAATTTTACTTGTACACTTGGCCTTACGAATTTACTAATCTTCTTTGTACTAATTTTAATATGTCTGACAATTTTACTTAAATTTTAGTCTGCACTGCATTTTCGCATTGTCAATCTAATCAATTTTGTATCGTTGACTAAGGAAATTAAAATGAATTGAATACAAGCGACGTCTCGCTGAATGCAAATGAACTTTTATCTCAATTTACTCAAGAAATCTGATAGGTTACAAGACAGCTTCCAACCACCTGAACAGACAGTTCGTGTTTGCGGTTGATTTGATAAGATTGTTTATGGAATGGAGCTCTGTCACAATTGAGCGAAACCAAACCATAACCCGTTGTCTGTCTGTTTCACAATTCAGGCTAATTAGGCTTAGTTGTGATACTATTTCTGATATTTTGAAACGGGCAAGATACGATAATGGCCTTTACATTTAAGCAGCTAACAGCATTGCATCAGCGAACGCATATAATAGGAGTCATGAATTTCCCAGGCTTCTTGCCTCTTGCGACGACGCGCGACGACGACGAGCTTCATTTGTAATTTGGCGTGTCCACCGATCAATTCACGATAAACTCTAAAACAAAGTATGAAGTACATTAGTGCTTTAGTCACAATTTCACTGCTTCTGTGGCTGGCTACTGTTTTGTCAGCAAAACCATTTTTAAATGGCGGTGGTAAGTTTTGCGAAACGTTTCCGGGTGCATACAGGCTTCCAGTGAATGCGACTTCTTCTTTCTCTTTGAGCAGAGATGACCTGGCGAGAACCGGAAGAAAGGTCCCAGAAAATTAGACGCTCCATTCTGACGGAAAATGGACCGAATTCAGACTCGATAAAGTTGTCAGGTAGGCAATGCCATATTAGCTAAATTATCGTGCATGAAACTTGGTTCAAAGGAATTTTGTTCCATTTTTAGAATCGGCCTTTCAATTTGAACGGACAGCCCACGAACACGGAACCCGAGGATAATCGGTCATGCATGTGCGTGCTACAGCTATAACTTCAATAGGAATGTGTCTTTAGCCTAATTTTGCCAGTTAGGTTAATAAACGGAATTAGTTGCAGCACAATAAACAAGCGGCTTAATGGGACACTGATCAATTACCCGCTTCACCATTGATTTACATGTTCATCAGGCCAAACCAACTAAATTTCATGTCCATTTATATCAAAAGTCCATCCTTCGCTTTTGCTATTGCATTTGGCGGCGGCGTCCAGTTGTCCAGTACGTGTCCAGTGTCCGTACAGCGAACTCGAACTCATTGCATTGAAGCTCGACCTTGCAATTCAATCTATTCTTTCATATACATGCTGCCCCGTCCCACCAATTATTTATGTCAATATTGACTAGACTTTAGTTAACGCCACGACCCAGCCTTAATGATTGCGACGGCGGAGTGTGGATTGTCTATTTACAGTGCACAATGATGACGATCATGAATCATGAAAGACGTGGTTCGTATCATTTTACGTTGACAGAAAGAGAGTATGAACCAAGATAAGATAAAAGCAGAGTGGGCAAGAGACATATTATTTTATGCAGGATAACAGGTCGTGTGAAATGCGCCTGACGGTGCATTTTCTAGCTAACAGTTGGGCATTCTGCGGCTGCTACAGGAGATATTAACATGGAGGCATCTACTCAAAACAGATCCGCTGAACCTCAATCCAAGAAACCCTCTAGTAAGTTTCCTGTGGGTGAAGATTGATTCTCAGATCTTGGAAAGACTTCAAGATAGTCTAGATTTGACCTTGCACGCTTTCAGATTCACGATTCAAGCAGCAGAAACTTGGAGCCTGGCAACCCATCATCACTGCCAAAACCGCGTCACCCGTATTTTTAGTGTTAGGCCTTCTGTTCGTTGGCGTTGGTGTTGGAATCCTCCATTTTTCAAATAAGGTGCAAGAAATCAAGATCGACTACACTGAATGCAAGTCAATTAAGAACCCTGACGGCAATTGTGATCAAGAAATTAACAAATGGAATGAAAGAGAACAGGTTGCCAGCAAAGATGGAATTGCTGCAACTGAGTCATGCCTTTGTGAAATTCCTTTTACTCTAGAAGAAGAATTCAAGGTGAGTCACCTTTGTACGTGTGACATTTTTACGTGAACTTACTTTTACCGTAAATGTCACGGTTTTTAGAGTACACAACTTCTAACATCTCTAATTTCGTAATTACAGGGCGAAGTTTTGATATATTACGCTCTCACGAATTTTTATCAGAACCATAGAAGATATATCAGATCCAGAGATGATAAGCATCTCCTGGGCGAAGACCTGGATCGAGAATCGGGACCGGCCGAAGATTGTGGGCCGGGACATCGGACTGTTAATATTAATGGGAGTAAGGAACTCAACGGAAGTGAAATAGGCACGGGTTTCACCTTCTTCATGCACTAATATTCCCATAACTCTAAACAGAAACAAAATGGTATTGGCCTTGTGGAGTGATCGCAAACTCAATGTTTACTGATGAAATTGAGTTACACGCTGTTCCTAATAAAAGTGTGTCCAACAACACTATTCCTGTCAAGTTAATTCGCACTGGAATCGCGTGGGAATCAGATAAAAAGAACAAGTTCCAAAACCCGAATAATGGCTGGAATAACGAGACGTTTGACAAGGATCCTCAATTCGTTAAACCGAAGTGTAAGATTTTACTATGAATCGTCACCCTGTGGAAATTGCAACGAAACACTACAGCTTTCACTTTGCACATGTTCATCGAATTACAGCCTGGCTTAAGAACCCATTCGAGCTGGACCCAGAAAATCCTGACAATAACGGCGTGAAAAACGAAGATTTTATAATTTGGATGCGAACTGCTGCTCTGAGCAATTTCAGGAAATTGTATCGTAAAGTGAGTCGAGAGCAAGAATATGAAGATGGGATGCCTGCGGGATCGTACGTGTGGAAGATTAAATACTGTAAGTCATGACCATGGTCTTCTGCCCTGTCTTGCTCTTGCGTGGGGTTATTAATAATTTCCTTTCGTACAGCCTATCCAGTCAAATCGTTCAAGGGCACCAAGTCAGTCATCCTTTCAACGACGTCGCTTCTTGGGAGTAAAAACGCGTTCTTGGGCATTGCATACATTGTCGTAGGTTCACTTGGAGTATTTCTTGGAATCATATTCATTTTTCTCCAGATTAAATACGGAAAAAGGTAGGCTGAGCATGAAAATAGTTGGGCTTTCCGCAAGATATTTTTACCTCACGTGCTTTGCCATTTCTTTTACAGTCAATGGGACATAAGCCACGAAGACTGAAGTAAACGAAGACAGGCGCCAGGTCAGCTTGGCCTAGTTGGACCTGGAATTACTTCTTGACCGACTGTTTTATTTACGTTTCATCCACTGTGATGTATTAAAGCAAGCGCATTTTAAGGATTTTAGTGTACTAAAATAGGTATGAATGTAATTGTACTTATACAAGAGTTATTAAACCCTGTCTACCTGTTGCTGTTGCTCATTAGCATTACCGCAGTCTTCATGTTGCATTTTATCTCGCTACGGCTGCATTTACTGACATGAAAAAAAGTCATAAAATTGTATCTGTATCAGGATTTGGCCTCATTTCGGGTTGAAAACTTGACTTGAGATCGAAGTTACGTACAACGAACACGACCACCTACCACCCGTATTTTCAAGTGTTCTTTATATAATTTTCACAAGATGATGCGAACGACTTGCAGTCTGCTATTTGTACTCGGCGCTCTCTGTTCCCGTGTTGTCTCAGAAGATACGAATAATTATCCACCAGGTTATATCGGTGCCCTCAACTCAACAATTCAAAATTTGATGACACAGCTGCGAACTTATCAGGAATACATCAGTAAGTTAGTGCATCCGTTCAGAGCCCTTTTGTATCAAATGTAGTGCGTGAAAATTGCCTGGGTTGGTGTAATATTTGCACTTCATTTCAGATCAGGCTTTTGTACCATTGAAAACGTACGACCAAGTTTTCCCCAAGCCGCTTTCGACGTTTGAGACAAAATTGTCTCCAGCGTCTGATAAGAGTGAGGAACCCGAAAAAGTTACCGCACGGCTCATCAAGAATCCGGAAGAAAAAGAGCAGAAGGACGATGTTGCACCAGTAGTCTCCAAGAAATCCAAACAACCGTCAGAAAATTCGGTAATAACTTTTCTTGCATTGTGCTTTGAGAAGATTCAACGCGTATTGTTTGTAGAAAAGAGGCATTGGTGAGAGCCGTGGTTCGGACTCCGTAAAATTCACAAATCCTGCGACTGCTGAGGATGACTTCGACAATTCTGACCCTGACGGGGTCATTCGCATCGATGTCAGGCAAGAGCGGCTCAAGTCCAAAAGGCGGAAGTATGAGCAGAAATACCTAGCAGAGACCTGCGGAATTTATGACCCAATCTCCGTTCGTTCAAATGACGGCGACGGTCATATTCTTTGGCCATGGAGTGTAAGTGACTGAAAACTTTAACTGGAGCGTCATTACATCATGTTTCAACACACACTCATTGACACTGGTATGCTTGGCAGGTTACTTTGGGGAAAGAAATGGGCCACGGATTTCTGTACCGGTGCGGTGGGACACTGATTACGCTGCAGCATGTGATCACGTCCGCGCACTGCTTACATGGGAAGAAGTAAGGGTCTGATCTTTCCTCAACTTGCCATGGCCGTTCCCGCTGAACTTTATGTCTGCTTTGCTTTAGTGAAATCAATGCCGTACGTTTATACGGAATTAAAGTCCGGGTGGAGAAAGCCTACATTCATCCCAATTATAATGAAGGACTTGGCTACAATGACATCGGCATACTTAAGCTGGTTAAACCATTAAATCAGACCAGCATAAGTGAACTCATGCCAATCTGTGTTGTGTCACCAAATGACTATTTGCGGGACGCGCTGGAGAAAGTTGACGGATTTTCATGGACTACTGAGTGGAAATATTCCAACAAGGGTGGGACTTCCGATTATTGCACACGAAATTGTAATTAAATTACATTCTACCAATTTCAGATAAGATACTGCGTATGGTTGTCCGAAATATGTACGCAAAAATACAAGACACAAGAGTATGTGAAACAAAACACAAGAAAGTGTTACGGGAATCTGAGCCTGGCTTGTTTCCGAATGGGTTCAATTCAAGTTTGATTTGTGCCAAGTCGTCTCGAAAAGATGTATGTCAGGTTAGTGAAGACGAATCTTTTCGAGTTCTTTAATTCTTTGCCATAAATATTGGTAAATAATATCGCACCTAACAGAGAAATGCTGGCATCTCACTCTTAACGAGAGACCGGCAATCGGAGAGGTCATACTTGCTTGGAGTTGTGGTCAAAGGCGAGGATGACTGCACTGCTACTGCGGACGACGAAGAACTTCCAGGAATCTACACAAGAATATCACACTTTATTGACTGGATTTTTGACACAATTATACCACCAACGCAAGCTCAGAGCCAGGGCCGTATTACGCAGAACAAACCAGAAGATACATCTTACTACTATTACGAAAACTAAATTTATATCTCATATTTGGTGAATATTGTAACAAGTGCGTCATATTTCAGCGAACCTGCAATTTATAACTTGCGAGCTGTTATCAACAAATCAATGACTTTCGCCAGAATAACATCCTACGTAATTTGTATGAATGTACGCCGGTTGTACCTCAAGAGAAAAACAATTTTCATTTGAAAAGTTTGACATGCTTTAATTGAGCGCTGGTTTTCAGGCGAGACCGGGGCCATGAGTGGGTTGTATGAATTTAGGAACTCTTGTGATGCGTCAATGTAGTCGTTAATGACGCTGCTGATGGTTCTGAAGCCTATTATAATTAATGCGAAGCCCATCATGCACTGCATTCCAAAGAATGCGTTCAACTGCTGATTGAGATGAACGAGATTGAAGAGAAAAGAGATTGCCATTATCCCTGCAGAGATGTGAATTGCTGGCAAGAGATACTTGCCGAAATTGTCTATGAGTTTGTGAATCAGTTGAATTGATCTGTAGATTTGAATGTATTGCGGTAGCACGTCGTTGCGGACATATTCGTTTCCTCTGAAACATTTAATGGAATCAGCACGGCAGGATAAATTTGGTGCATTACTTCCTCACCTCATTAAACGAAGGAAATGATCTGAGCTCCTGAAATGAAGATATATTGCAGCTCCCCAGTAGCACAGCACGACCAAGTCACCATACAACCCAATTGCACCTATTGCCCCAAGTACAAAGTTTCGTTCTAGAGTCTGGAACCGTATGTTGTAGAATATCCCATCGAATCGCTGCACGAAGAACGCGGTGGATGGTATACTGCAGACAGTCATGAACCCACATAAGACCTGGCCCATGAGGAGCACCTTCTCTGAACCGTCGGGAGTGTCCGGAGAGATTTTGAAGAACATTCCTGTAAAGTCATTTCGAATATTGCTTGTTGGACATAATTTCAATAGTGCCAAGAGACAAGACTTACCTAGTTGTCTGTGAGTTGATATAATCTGATTAATGAAATATATGGATTCATTGAAGTGAGCCACGACAGTCAGTTCCATCGCAATAGACACAGCGTACAATGGGAACAGAAAGGAAACAATTAGTTGTCCGTCCCCTGCAAATGCTTGCTAAGTGCAGTCCGATCAGCACCAAACGTGCGACGATATTTCCAATTATATATATAAAATAATTAAGTCTGAGGAAGAAAGATGCCGCTTCGATTCTCTCCTCCTCCTTGTTCCATATTATAGGAGCCATTAAAAAGATTCTACCAAATTTCACAGGAGCCAGTAATGTGAGGGATATGTTAGAAATCATCCTGCCACAATTTTTAGAGACACTAAGAAACAACGGTGACATTTTCCCAGGCTAGAGTTTGTAGGTAATATGACTCTTTCATCAAATATCAGATGGCCAAGTCTAATTTCTTATTTGCTTCGGTATTCTTCTAGGCTCAAGCAACCAGTCAACATTGTCCTTGATGATTAACTTCATTTCGCACTAAAGTATGCATGAGACGTTCCTATAGGCTCTACCAATTGTCAATCTTGAGAACGACAAAATTTCGCTAGTAAACAGGCTTGAACTAAGCCTCGAGTCGAACCGAGGCTCGTCCTGGCGTTTGGTCAAAATTGGTTTGAATTGAGATACGCATCAGTAAATATGAGAGCAGTAAAATTTCAAACTAGGAACCGAACTCGGATGCGAACATGAACCTGATATCAAAACAATAATTGAGCAGACAGGTATTTGACTTAAAAACCTACTTGAGATGGGCAACCGACTTTCTACGCCCTAAAATAGTTTGTTCGAGTGGGAAATTATAATTTTCAAGGGATGCATCTGCAATTCGAAAACTATAATGGGTGAATTATTATTCCGAATTAAATAATATGCTTTGAAGCTTTTCTACACGTTATAAGCCAAGAACTCTTTGTAATATCCTGCTACTGAGAATTTTCTGGCCTTGAACTCCCTCATTTATGTTAAATATTGGTTTCAATGGACAGAGAACTCGTGTCCGCCTTTTGTTGTTGAAGTAAAGGGCTGTATCCCGATTGCATTCGGTAGTTCTTTTTCATTCGTAAAATGCGCAAATAAGCAAAGAACACTTGGGAGTAAATCTCCTGTAACACGCACTGAAGTTAGCCACTGGAAACGCCGGATGGTGAAACATTGAAGTGAATTCCTTCGAAGGACATTGGTTTAGGAATAAGACGTAGTACAAGAGCAGATTACACTCGTGTCTGTCACGTTAAATTTGAAGATGCTTTCTTCTCGTATACTTTCTTGGCAGAAACAATTCGTCAAGTCATAAAGCACAATGGAATCTTTCCCGGTAGCAGAACGGCAGCAGAACGAAAGTACCATGAAATAATGAGCATGCATGAAACAATTGAGTGAGTTGAGTTGTAAAATCATCAGAATCCAAGTCAAGGCGAGGCAGTTTGTGCTACAAATTAAGAGACGAGTCTCATGCCGTTACATACGCTTATAAGGTAAGGTAGTACACGCAACTATTTACGAGGTAGGACAGTGTAGCTATGATTGGGAGAATCGTTCATTGTATTTCCGCAACAATGGGATTTTAATTTAATTTTGAACTGCGTCGAATTGGTGAAGTTGTCCAACATTTGATAAATACCCAGAAATTCCTACACCCAAGTAAATCTCGGTCGGATGAGCTGTGAAATGTGAAATGAAACCCAGAACCTACGAAGAAATTGAGAAATCAAGACAAGCCTGCGTGGAAGTCGCAGTCTGTATGGGTTCTCTTTTCTTATCGGGCTCATTCCCTAAAAATCAACCCTGTTTTCATCTCATGCACAGCCCAATCTTGCTTTCTTACTCCATTTTAAAGCAGGCAAGAGGAAATTACAATTACCTGAGCCGATGATTTACCACTTACTATTTGCTCGGTGCGGGGTAGCGAGTAGCGACGATGATAATGACAATGTTTGTGCTGGTTGAAATGAATGAGTGAGCATCCGTCATAATAAGGCTCCATTATCAAGTTGCTGGTGCTGTGTTGTACTACGCGTATATCACCATTTACATGAATTTATTGTGTACAAAACGCTCATTTCTTGTAAAAGTACTGCTAAGCTGAACTTCGGCTCTAGCTTGTCAAATCGCGCCGTTGCGCTGTTGTATTCTGTTCAAATGGTTCTTTTCTTCTGAATTTCAACACGTTGAATTACAGAAATCCTCCCATTATGTTATCCGTACTTTTTTGAACAAAAGTTACAAATTCTAGTTTCTGGTTAAATGTTGTGACTGCATGTTAATAGCATTGGTAATGGGCATTACCATATTCTTATTCTCAGTGAAAAGAATCCCGAAGCTCGAGGTTTACAATTTACACTTCACATTCGTCTTTTGTGTTCTCTTGGATCTTGCAGGAGTGCTGTGTTTATATTGCTCATCACTAACACCACGTTTTACGATTTTACCCCATCAATTCATCCTCTTTTTCTGGTGTATTTTCTTTTGCCAAGTCATGCCAGATGCTGCGCCTTACCTTGCCATTGCTGCCGTGCGCCGCACCGTACTGTTTGTATTCACTAATTCGGATATTAAATAGTAAGGACCGAGATAGTCGTGGGAATTAACTCGTACACGTCACAATCACAAAGCGAACATGCAAAACGGCAAATTGCTACTGTACTTGGAAGTTCTTAAATGAATGTCTTTTACACTTTGAGTGAAAATTGTCTAAGCTCACTAAGCTGAGGATAATTGCAATCCCAATGTTAATTAAATGTGTCACACAATGATGGATTTATTAGTTTTCAATTAAGTAGACATAGCTTTACTTTTCCACTCCGTGGAAAATTAACGATGAAAAAGCCCGAGAAAAAAAGCGACCGAGCTTTTTGCTAGATGGTATCGCTCTGTCACGGACAGAGTGACCATTTGCGCTTATAAAGCAGATTTGTTAGCCACTCATAATCTTAGACTTTGCTTACAATTTACGCACGCACACTTTCTTAAGACAATACAAATCGCTTGAAGTCATCACCAGGAACAGTAAACGCAGAAGTTTGGGCGACAGCGGATGTGGAATCAACAATTTCATTGAAGTTGGGTGAGATTGCGTAATTGAAAACTTCGAGAGTACGACTAACCACCAGCTAATAGAAGAAAAACGTTCCAAGTAGGATTAGAGATTTATTTGAGACTTCGTCATAATTGCCAAAATAAATGCTTACCGGAGTTGTGTAGATTCGTCTCAAACGTTTGCACCCAAGGATCAATCGATTCAATCCGTATTTGCTCAGTTTTCGGCAATGTTTAAGATTGACTTCCTCCAAGTTTGGACAGAACACTCGTAAAAATTCCAGCCCGGTATCAGAAACCTAATAATAATAATTAGCTCTAAGCCCGTGCGCGCCTTACTGTCTGGTAATATATTTTGACTCACGTTATTGTCTGACATTAGCTCAAGCGTTTTTAGATTCTCAAATCGGAGTGCTTCGAACAAGGAAATGTCGGACACTTCAACGTTTCCACTCAAATCAAGGTGCTTTAAATCTAAAACAGCCAATTTTTATACGGGCCTATATTTTGTTCCTGTGAAAATCGCATGGATTTGGTATTTACGTTTAAGCAATGACAAGTTTGGAAGAGAAGCCGATTGTTGGTATGTTATATGTTCACTAACGTGTTTGATGACGTCAGCGGCAGTCGGGTTTCTTAGAATTTCAAATGTTGAATTAACAAAGAGTCGATTCCTGGTTCAATGGAATAAACTCACGGTCCAGCACTAATCAAAGCCAATCCAACAGTAAGACATCTGCGAATGTCAACAACGTTACGAACGTCAAGGCCGGTCAACTCCGCGTCACCAAGCGTGCAATAAGTGAGCGCAAGCGTCTCCAGGAGTGGCATGAGTTCCACCAGTGCAGGAATTAACCCGCGCGCAGATTGAGGCCATGGTCCTCGAAGTTGAAAATTTGTGATTAAACTGCAAGAAGTGAACCAGTCATTGTTAGCACTGACTTAAAGCACAGCGAATGATGATCACCGGCTCAATACGTACCTGTACCGTTCTCCATTGGGTCCCGCAACCATGGGAAGATTAAGTTGAAACGTGTCCAGGTTAAAGACGCACTGCTCGAATGCCAACGCGGATAAATGTTCTGTTGGCGGAAAATTTTGGAAGACGTTCCCATTTATATTCGAGATCAAACGGGCAGACTTTGGACTTTGGTATCCTCTCAATTTCTGAGTGCCGATTAGAGTTCGACCTTCTCGTCCACCAATAGACTACAAATGCAAGGAAAAACCAAGTCAATTAACGCTGGCAATGGGATCAGGTCCTCAGAGGAGGACGAGAAATACCTTTGAATCTCGAAATACAAGGCGTTTCAATCTTTGGAACTCGCGCACGCCCGAGACATCCAACGGTGTTCTGATGCTGAGGTTAATGCCAGAGAAGGTAAATGTAAAATCTTCCAGGGTCGGCTTGAATGACTGAATTACTTGATTAAAAACTTCATTGGCGATGTATCCCATGAAGTCCAGGTGCAGTTTTCGAACACTTGGGTGAGGTATTTGCATAAACTGAATAAATGGAACATATCCAACTGTTGCCTCTGCCACTGTCAATGCCAGTTTCAGATCCGAAACTTGAAGCAGGTCCCGATTTTTGTCAGTGGTCAGTGATGCGAAGAACCTCATTTGGAAGCCATTTAGCTCAAAACTGAATCGCTCCAAGTGTTCGCGATTTACTCTCAAAAGCCGCAAAATATTTCGCTCGAATTCGTTGTACATCGCCCCAAGAGAAGGTCGACCAGCTTTGGCAGCGATAATGGGATCTGCATTGACGAGACTGGGAACGAAACACTTGTGAATGCGAAGTGACTTCAAGTGACCATTTGTACGCCCAATTACGTAGTCCATGAAACATTGTTCGAATTTGTACATGTTCTCAATTGTCAAATGTTGGAGCGCCTTCTGGACTGGCAATTCTGGGTGATCACACTGAAAACAAAAGAGTAACATGTGAATAGCAACGTTACTTCGAAAGAGTGAACTTCTACTTTGGTTTGGTGAATACCGGGACTCCAACACGTGCCTTTCTACTTGGAGAGTGAAGATCGTCCAAATCACGCAATTTGCAACCATTCAGAACGAGAGTTTCCAAATTGGTGCAGCGACCGAGTAAGAAAAGGAAACCATCACATTCAAAAGCACAATTCCATAAGACAAACTTCGTGAGCGTCTCCGAGCATGAATGATGCCAGTAATTTTTGAAACTGAACGAATTGCGGTGGTACTGGAAATGTGTCAGCTGGAGCTCAGTCCAAAAGAAGGTGTGATCTAAGTTTATCGTAGCGACATATCTGTAAAGTCTTTCGCACAGTTTTCCTGAAAATGGTGAACAATCGTGATTTCAGGACAGCAAAACCACAGCACTGCATTTGGGTCTCCATTTTATTTACCTTTGTAAAGATTTTGGAATCTTGGATTACGCAACACAAATCTATTCCATCCGCGGGATGCTTGTCGACAACTCATTAAGTCACAATAGCTTAAGAATCTTGTTACGTTTTTGAGCGCGACCTGGGAATGTCGAAAACATTGAATAAACATTGAATGACTGCTGGTTTCATCATTCTATCACGAATTACGGAGAATCATTTACCGGGTTATGGAGGAAGTCCTGAGCAGCTGCGGCTGGAATTTGATTTTGGCCGTCTTGACCCACAGGCAGGGCTTGACCCGGAATGTTTTGAGCCATGGGTTGTTGTGCTGGTGCTGCAGCGCCTGGATTTCGCCTTTGTATGTCCATCCCAATACTTTCTCTGGATCTGGTTGTTGCTTGACTCGAACTGTTACACGTCTTAATTTCTTAATTAACATAGAACATCTATAAAACGGACAGTCACTGATGAAATTTGCTTTCTGACCTGGTACGCTCTTGGAAGAATTGGAGTATAAGTATAAGTCTATAAGGTATTATCACTTCCCTGGGTACGCCGCAATCGAAAGGTAGATGGTTTGAATAATGCACGCTTCTTTTTCGAAAAGATGTGCAGCAAAGCTTCGATATCGAAAGGTGGCTCGCTTGACTTGGTGCGATGTGAAAATCGTGCAATAATTTGTTTCCAAAGAAACGTGCATGCTCACTCGAAAGAATTCCCGAGAAACACTTCTCTGGGAACAATTGTCTGGAAACAATTCTCTCTAGACCAGTAAATTTACCAAACTTCTAGGGAAAATGCTGTTTCTATACAACGTTCAAAGCCAATCAATTCAATGGCGTTTGTTTCAAAAACCAATAGGATCATTTTTTTTTCGCTTGATTGCAGTAATTTCTATGCACCGACCCTCATTTCGGCCGTTTAAATCCCTCATACGGTGAAATGAAAGAGATGAAATCGAAACCGGATGTTTAAGTGATTAGTCTCGTTTATTCTCGTTAAAGTCCCCAACTTGTCTGCTTGTTAAGTTGGAGAATGTCGCGGGCGGAAGCAAAACTGAAGTACAGAATACAGAATCGCATTCGGTGTTTTAGCTTCGCTTTTCTTTAAAAATTATGAAATATGGATTCAAAAGCTGTGAATCATTTTTTATTAAGGACACGAGCACGAATCGAAACGGGAAATTGAGCGTAGCTCGTGGCTCGTAAAAACTTTTTAATTAGCTTAGGTTTAACATTATAGGCTATTGGGCCCTTCACGCAGGACGAGAGCAAATGAACGTTCCGTGCTCCGTGTCCTTGCATAATGCGAGCGGTGCACGTACTTTAATGCATGATGAGCGTATCATTTTTATTACACGTTGATGAGCTTCAGCTTGTGCCCCACTTTTCCTGGCCTGCAAAATCCCTATTAGCCTTCTGTCACCGAATCCAGCTCAACTTCGACTTCTTCCCTCCTTTGCATTGTCGGAACATGAACATATAAACTGAAGAATTCGGAAGTGCTTATTTGGGGCATAGCCGAAATATGTAACGGTCTTCAGCGAGATCATTATATCACAACAGGCATCATGTGCACGGTGCTCTGCACGTGAAACTCATCCGAGCCCAACACAGAAACAACTTCACAATAATTACTGGTGATACCGTAGCCAGGTAGCCTGGTTGGTCATACATTTTACTGTTTACATGAGCATATGGTCTTCGTTCACGTTTGACGTCCTTTTAATGTAGATTCATGTAGATTGGTAATGGCAATTGTGAACTACATCATGCATCATGTGCTTGCAGCTCGTCTTGTTCCAGCTGAGCGATTTCGACTGCTCTGTGCAATGAGCAGGCAGGCCTTGGAGCTCTTCGAAAGTCCAATGCTCGCTAATTTAAACAGAATTTGTTTGCCATTTTTAAAGGTACGCCATTCTTCTTACTTCTGACTTCAACGTCTTCTTTCTCCTTTCATTGGCTATACGCTATACGTCTCAAAAATGGCTTGATTGGATTTTCCCGTTTAAAATATATCATATTGCTGAGTTTGCTCCTTCCGTACTGCATTAAATCCTTCAATTCCAGTTCAACGCCTCCTTCTCAGAAATCAATCTGTTCCAATTGTCGTCTTTGCACAAACGTCTCAATATTTACAACCCATTACAATTAAACTGGATTAATTTCCAGGAAACTCAATATGCCGATTCTTGTGTGCCATGTACGAAATACAATTCACAAATGATATCATTTGTATTAATTTCAGCATAAAAATCGTACATACCAATGCAGTAAAAGCACGAAAAGGATTCAATTTGTGGATAATCAGCGAAACAAGATAATTTGCATGTGTGTTTGTATTCCATTGTTGGGTGCGTGAACGTGAAGAAGAATGAATGCAGAACGCAGTCGCCCAGTGCAAGTCGCAATCGCAGCGGATTCGAACATTAAAATGTCTTCATTATCCGTCCACAATGAGCTGAATTAAGAATCGTGTACATATGTTGTGTATTGTTCGACACGAGTGAGCGAAGAAGTAGGCGACGATTCGCATTTCGCGTACTGTGCCGTAGAAATCTATGAATTGAGTTTTGATTGGAGAAAATGAGAAAAGTGGACGATCAAACGACCAAGGCGAAACTTCGAAACAGAAAGCGTACGCACGATGAGATGACGAGTCGATCTGTAATTGCAGGAGATGGCACATGGTAATGATAATGATATTCTTATTTGTAATTCAATAATGACAGCGTACGTGGCAATTTATCTGCACTGCAACTCGACTCATCTTCTCTGCTTTTGATGATTAACGATAACGAGTTGCTATTCTCGCCTGCCACTGTTCAAGCTGCTGCAAGCTGAAGGAATGTGAAATACATTCTTGTCACGGTCATCACATTTTGTGTCGGTTGATACCGAAAAACTCGAAAATGTCTTCAGAGATCATACTTCCCTCGCCCGTTAATGCTGTTACTCAAGTTCGGAGTTCGATGCTCGTATGACTCTTGCCTGTGGCTTCACTTCCTCAGCAGTCCCTTCGAGAACTGAAGAGCCGATACCTGGAAAACGAGACTTCTTATACTTGTGCATTTAAAGTACCTGTTTTTCTCCGAAATTTAGCTTTTGCTCTTGTTTTCTGGCGTAGCGTTGCTGTCTCAGCAAATTGCTCAGAATTAAGCCCACAATACGCACTCTGTAGACTCGGTGAGTATGTGATGCGAAGATGCGATGGCTAGAGGTAAGTGGTAATATGGTGAGGTCTGCAAAAGTAAAGTAAAGGAGTTACATTTTCAGGTGCAACTTGCGATTGCGATACACAAAAATAAACTCTAAAGTCAGAGAAAAGATTCTACCGTGCAGTGCAATGCAACGCGGAGGAAATACAGAAATAAACAATTTCATACTCACTCATCATCAGTGATCATTTCATCTCATTTTATATCTCATGCCTTTACCTTTACCCGTCTTTACCTCGTACTTCGGCCGTTCTGACGTGTGCGTACGCGTACCTTCGCCTTAGTCGAGTTCCTCAATCAGTCGGAATCAACCTTACGCTAGAACTCTTGTCTCAGGGGAAATTGAGACTTATGTACTGGTTGCTCTGAATTTATAGAATTTATCGCTGCAACAGTCAAGATTTCACGAACTCTTGAAGTAAAGTGTGATTTGTGACCATCGCACTCGTTATGTGTGCCTTTGATTTACTGGGTAATAGTGTGTAAAGTGAGTTACTTTCACTATGATTTGCTTCAAGTACGGCTGGATTTGTGATTGTGATTTCTGCTAATACCAATTATGGAACAGTCCTGCTATCCACCAGACGACTGTTATCAGCCGTCGTATCACAATAATTCGGTGCAGAACTTTTACTACAACCACGGCCACAGCCACAGCCCGGCTCTTCGTCATCAGCCCCATCAAGTCTACCATTCAACGCTTGCCAATGGCGGCTGGACGCCAAATCACCCATCGTCACATCCCAATTCACACTCACACTGGGTTCAGAAAGGATTGACCTACGTGGACGATGACGACGATTTGAAATCACTTCCAAGTTATAACAGCAGCAGCAATCACAGCCACCAGTCGGCGTCCAGCACATTGCTGTTTGAGTCGAAGAACCCTTGCACCATTTCTGCGGGATTAAACAACAACAATGCAAATGTGTTTAATCTGAATCTGAGCAATAATAATGTGAATGCACCCGCGCCAGGAGATTGCGCGAACAATGACATCGAAAACAGTTACACATGCGGATACGCGAATTCCCTCAACACTGACACTGGCACTGGCCCTAATTGTAAACCAAAAGCGAACAATACAAGTGTGAAGGGCAAGAAGAAAGGTCAAGTTCAGACACAGACAATAATTAGACGGGATGGGCAGGACATTGTTGTAGTGCGGAGAAAAGGTGTCGGAGGTCGACGGAAAAGTGAAAAGCCACCAAGTCCGATGGTTCTCAAGAAGCGACGCGTGGCTGCCAATGCGAGGTAAGAAAGCGCTTATGTTTTTGTAGATTTTGTCTTATAGTCCACACCTAATAGAATAGGTCAACTCTACAGTTATATACCGTTTCGTACAAGACTCAGTTTGCGCTTATTTTCATTTTCAGAGAGAGACGAAGAATGAATGGACTCAACGATGCTTTTGACCGCTTAAGAGAAGTCATTCCGTGCCTTGGATCGGATCATAAACTTTCCAAATACGAAACCCTGCAAATGGCTCAAACATACATTAATGCACTGAGGGAATTACTGAACGCACAAAAGTTAAAATAACAGAGTATGAAATTGATAGCGATTTGCAACGAAATTTGAAGTCCCGACTCGACACCAAAGTGAGAATCGACTGTGCCTTGCCTGAATACTCCATGGTTATTCGTTCGTGGACACTCATAAGCGTGGATTCAGATATTTATTTACGTTAGTAGAAAGTTAATTAAGTAATTGACGAACACAATAAATTATATTTTATATTTTACGCGAGTTCCTGATGCAGGCTTTTTATTTGCAAGATTTCTATGCCTTTGTCTTTGTCATTCGGCTTTGTTGGTTCATGTTAAGTAATTGCTGTTCTGCGACGGCGACTTTATAAGGCATTTCGATCGTAAAAGGTAAAATGTACCGGAACAAAGTGCCACGCGACCAGCTCCAATTTACGACACGAAGGGTGTATCACCAGCCCAGCGAAGGAACAAAGAAGGGTTGACTTGATGATCCTCACTCGACAAACAGGCAAAAAAGGCAAAAACTTCAAACTGGTTCTGCCGTCCATTAACATTGAATGAAGTTGTAATTATTCATGCTCAACCGTCGATCAGCGTGCAAGCAGGCCGTCGAGCAAACTGCGGCAATGTGTTGTCAGTTGTTTCAAATTCAGGTGGATGCGCCTGCGCACAAGGTCCATATGCTCTTCACAGTCATCACGCTCACGCTACCTTAAAATTCGAAGGGCCAGAATTAGTATTTCATCCAATACATTGATGGCATTTTAAAAGTCAGAATATACAACCACACGTGAGGGCACTGAAAGTGAAATTAAGCAAGCCGAACTGAGAATGAGAAGTAAATACCTGGAAAAAGACCCTTCCCTTCAAATGATACCCTTTCTTGCACAAAGATGAGTCATTGCTGGTTCTTGTGGTCGTAGTCTGTCGGAGGCCAGTGCAGTGCAGGGAATGAAAATGAATAAACCAAGTAATCACCAGTATCATCGCCTAATGCTTAATTAAGTGGGAAATTAACAATAAAATTTAGATTTTTATACGCGCCCTGTTCCGTCGCCAGTCATTGTCTCTCTTTCCCCTCCCGCCTGCGTTATGCGATGAATTTGGGTTTGATACGCGAGAGCGAGAAGAAAGCCATGCAAGGTAGCCAGGACCAATTTTCCAATTATAAGTCCATAAATATGAGGAAGTGAGGTTCTGAAATGATACTTCGATCCAATTATGAAAGTATTTATTAGATGTATTCGTTAACGAGATCAATTTAATTTAATCCGATATTTTTGTTTATTAACCCCGTAATCAGTGCAATTCAATGCAAGAATCGAGGAATTACAGGTTAGATAACAAGGTGAGGGGAGAATCAGAATCGAAGCGTCGAGGAGCCAGAAGCAGACACCCTTCAACCGGAAAATTATGCGGGTGAATGATTCAGATGAATTATTTGATGAGTAGAATGATACCAATGTACGATACAGATTTCTTGAAGGAGTCGTGAATTCAACTGCCTGGCTCACAAGAAATAAAAACAGCTTCCCACATTTTCATGATTTATGGTTTACTTTATTCTTTAGCCTGGCTAACTCCAAACCGAAATCATTTGTCATTTCTTAAATTCTTCTTGTAATTTGATGAAATGAATGTTGGTCTCATTATTTCACAATTTGTACGGATTAAAGAGTGTCAAAATACATCGTGCAATGAACGTAGTACGAATTTAAAGCCACAATTCACCAAAAATGGCTTTCGACGAACTACGAGTATTGGAGCAGAGAAAAGGCGACGAGGCGTGTGAAAAAGTGCATGTAAAAGACGAGGTGGCGATTAGGATTCATTAATATTATGTCCAGTTCTTGCGTCGTTGCTATTCCTTTTGTAGTGCTGGTGAATTAGCGCGGCAATTATTATTAAAGCATTATACGTCCCATTTTATCCATAATCCGAATAAAATCCTTTTGTACAGGCGCTGAGGTATGGATTGAACGGATTATAATGATAAATCATTTATTGTGGTTACGGTTTGACTGATTTAAACGGGACTAAGAAGAAATTTCCTGTCACTTTTGTTAACTATCATAATGTCACTGTTGAATTTTATGCTGGAGAAGTTTCTGGAAATATTTACATGACTTCAGACGACTTCTGCAAGCTTTTCTGATTAATAGTAAGACGGAATCTTCTATTTTGTAGGAATCTTGTTGTCTAATGCATGTAGAGCGAAACTCGTTGACTGCTGCTGCCGTTCGATTTTGGGAATTCAATCTGAACAAAGGCTGAAATTCTTAAGATTCCAAGCCTTCATCGGTTTGAGTGAAGTCTGCGCCAAAATTGGCAGCACGATTTGTTGATTTTGATAATGAAATTATAATTTGAATGACATGGCTTGGCTTGGCTCCTGATTATTCATATTTCAGCTTCTGATTATCCTCCTGGTTGTATGGAATTCATTGATAAAATCTTCTGATGAGCGAGCGTGCACGATGCGTGCACTGCAATTGCAATGCACACCTTTGGAGAATGATTCAGCAAATACGGTCACCATTACGAGCAGATCGTGTATGTGATACAAATTACGATATTATCCCCTGCCAGACCCATCAGCGAACACAGCAGTCAGGTGTGACCGGCTCCTGAATGACGCCGAGCAGTGATGATGAAGTGTTGTTTTGACTGCAGCATAATGCTGGATTGATGAAAGCTCAATCACAATGCCATTCCATGAACGACAGTGGCACCTTCTTCAGCAATTCAACGTCCATTCATTGTACTATTGTCCGTCAGTCAAAACCCAAATCCCGAGACCCTCTCATTCTAAAAGTCACACTTGCCCTTTCCAAGTCCAATAGAAACCGTAAATCTGAATTTAAAATTCCAGCATGTGAAAGAAGCCTTTCAGATATGGAAGATCATGCCGGCAATTGACTTTTGCATTACCATTAGCAGACGTCTATTAAAATAGAATTAATATTGGATCTGTCCTATTCAGTGATTATTGATTCGGCTACGAAATTGCTTAAAATAAAAGATTTGAATCAAATCCTTTGCGTATATGTTTTCTTTAGCCCGATGCCCAATCTGTAGCAGAATACAAAATCAGAACGCACTTTATGGGAGCCAAGCGTTCATGCAGGAGCCGTTATGCATGGTTATCTTTGTATAATCAACAATGAGTTTGCATTAAACGTAAGCTGTTTAGTAAACAACCAATGACACTTAAGCCCGTGGTAAAATCTCAAGTTCAAGAGCAATATTCTATTATTGATAAGGTTGACTGCGGAATTGAAGCGTGGAAAGTCCAAGAGCTAGCACAATGCAGCTAAAAAGTGCTGACGCCAAAGCTGACAGAAGCTCACAAGTTGTAATTATAAAATTTTTGAATATTTTCAAGTCCAAAAATATAATTACAGCGTTTGATTGCCCTCAGCCTATTCAAATTGACTCATGATCCGACATATCTTTATTTAACCCAAGCCTGAGCACGAAAGAGAAAGTAGCACAACGAGACATGAAATACAGTTTGCGTGCAAGGCTTCGGAAAAATTTGAATATTCCAGTTTGAAATTCCGAATCGGTAAGAATAATTCAAAAAGAATGCATGAATGCATAAAAATAGGTTCATGTGCTTGTTAAAGTTATTTTTAATAACTCGTCGAGCCCTTTGCCTTTGTTTCGGTTTGGCAGCAGCACGCGACCGACTGCATGGCTCTCTGCTGCTTGTCATAATTTCTCCATTACAAGCATAGCCAGCAATTAATGACACGCAAAAGATGCAGTGCGGACAAGAGGAGAGGAGAATGCGAGTCGATGTTGATGGTAGCGGATTTGATGTCGAGATTGAGACTTCAAATTCATGACGATCTATTGAAATATTCCATCTCAGGCAAATATGAAGACAAGATCCATCAGGAGAGTAATCTGGCATTTAGATATTCATTTGATGCAATCATAAATTGTACTTGAATTCTTTGTGAACTTGAATTTCTTGATTCTTTTTATTGAATCGCTTAAGACTGTGAGACGCCACATTGGCACAGATACGCATGGCTGGCCAAAAACTGCAAAATTGTTAAATAAACGAGGACATTCTGGTGAAGTCTCAGGTGAACGTTGTGTAATGTTTTTTGGCAAATGCAATGCAGTTGACTTGCATTGAGATTGCTTTAACTTTGAGTATGACATCTAGTATTTAATAAGTCTCGAATTCTTGTCGAATCTAGATAGCCGATTTTAGCATGGACGTCTAGGATTTGTGCTGAACGCTGTACGCGCGTTTCATATCTGAGATAGGAAAGGCGGTAATACAACGAATCATATAGAGATTGAAGGGTATCGAGAGTCTCAGCTCACATTCACATTCGAAGCATGCACTTTTCCTCTGTCTTCGTCTTCGATTCTTTTGTTGTAGAGTTTTGCCTAAAAGTATTTTTTGAAGTACTCACCTGAAGGCAGGTAAACAAAACTTTTTCATTGTTGCTTTGAACTTGTGATACCACTCGGCCACTCGCACTCATTAAATAATTAATCCGTGATTTCTTACGAATTACGAAGAAAACCCGAATCTCGCTTTACTCGCTGTGTCCCATTCCATGTCAGCACGCAATGTAAAGGCAATTGCAATGGCAAATGGCAATGGGTAATATCAACAATCTGGAAGGGGCTGCGATGCCGCACTGGAATGGCTACTGTTATTTGTTTCTTGAGAACCTGCTGGCTGGCTGGTCTTCTGTCCCAGATTCAGAAAAACATGCACATTGAGCATGAGCGCACGCAATGACTAATGCGATTAGGCTAGGACTTTTGGGAGCATCTTGGAGCTTCACCGATTTGCCATGCGACTTCATCGTAATTGGCAATAATTGTACAAATCGAGACGACACGCACTTGTATTGTGCGAATGAACCCTTTTCTCGAACCAGCCGTAATTGTGGTTGCAATTTCTATCGATAAAATGGAGAAGTGTGGATCATGACTTTCGTCTGCTCCCGGCAGAGCAGTAGACAGGCATTGAATTACGCAACTCGAAATGGACGGGCCTCTGTTGACTGTGCGAGAATGGGAAGTCCCTTTTTGTTGTGATCACAACCACGCGTGACTGATCAGACAAAATGAGAATTAAGAGTACGGAATACGAATGCTCAATTCCAAGTGCTCAAATTGTGATTTATTATCATTGTGTGGTTACTCGCGTATAACGCGCTTTTAATTCAACAAAGGAAGGGCAACGAACTGAATAATCGCTTAATTGGCATCTTGAAGCAAACTCTAAAAATAGAAAAACGGGCCAGAAGTGGCAGATTGCATCAAACTCCAGTTAAAATATTGAAATTCAACAGCAATATAAATGACGAGAAGCCATTGAGGAGAGGCGTAGAAAGCGAAGCCCACGAGAAGAGAGATGACGTGTTGGTAGATGACAATAAGAGGAGGATTTAGCTCTGTTAATTGTCAACTTAATCTTGCTTGCATAATTGATTCGAGGTAGGACCTGTTCGACCAGTGGGGCAAAAGTTCTGTTTGATTTGACACCTTGTCACTCTTTCAGTGTGCCCAAATGTCTGGGTGGAGACCTAAACCAAAGCCCGAACCCACATGGCAAAATTTTAATCGTTTCCTTCTGGAGTATCAGAAGAACTGCGTGACAGTGGTGGAGAATTTTGTCAATCTGGGGTACGGATGCCTTTATTTGCTTAGGAATAGGTAAGTAAAGCAATCTCGTCCTATGTCTTTTCGTGGAATCAAGAATCAAAATCCACTCTTTTGCCAATTGTGTTTTTAGGGGTCTTCTTTGGAGAAACTTTCAGACAGAAACCGAAAAATTTGTGCCATTCTTGCATATGCAATCCTACCGAATCGTCAGTGATACTTCAAAGGGAAGTTATTTTCTGGTCGAAGTCAAAGTACCAATTGTCGCTGCACACGACGGTGATCACATCGGTTCCCGTGTTCCGTAACGTTATACGTAAGTTTAATTACATTGCGAACTTCTTAACTGTTTGTGGTGTAGACAAGATGCAAGGCAAGCTGCAGACCGATCGGCGAATAATGAATGTTAATGGTGCCACGACAGAAGAAGATTTAATACAGCATAATCAAAGTTTAAGTGTTTCGATGCATTTTATCCTCGAGATTGAATGCGACTTGCGAGAGTTACAGTGGTTTGTCAGCATATACTGGTCATTATGGGTCCGGGAAGGAGGTGAAGTTCGACCCAGCGACGAAGAATTATATCCTCCTTGTCAATTCGATGACCCTGCCTGTAAGTAACGCAGTTTAACCTCAAAATCTCATAAAGGTTCTGACCAAGTGTGCAAGGACAAATATGTTCGTTCTACGATAGTTCCCAAACGGATCGACTGGAATGGGGAAATCAGGAAACGGGAAGAAAGAACTCAAGCGAAATACGAGGCTCGTGTTAAGTACTTTGGCCCGCCGAAGGTATGCAACGAGGGACTGACAGGACGTCATTTGGTGTACCAGGAATTTCGTGTCAAGCAGTTCAGCTACCGTGTGAATGGTGGTGGTGGAATGCAAGCTATTGTTGGTTTCTACGAGTCGCTGCCTCCAGGTGGGTACTGGTGGGGACCGCGGAAAGATAAGGAAGGCGGAATAGATCCGGACAGATTCGCTGACTCCTCTTGTGGCGCTCGTTCCAATGTCTGAAGTCTTTCAAGGGGATTCAAAGTCGGAAGCTGAGCAGTAGTTTGGACAAAAACTCTAGACTCAGATTTCAGTCTTGTCATGGACTGTTTACGTGAATATGCTTGCTTGCTTTTAAATGTTATGCTCAGAGAATGACAGTTTTCATAAACTGTGTCGCTGTCGCTGTGCCTGATGAGGTTCGTCCGTTTGATTAAAACTAAAATATTATTACTATATAATATTATATTATATATTTGATTAAAATTCAAAAACATCACAGAACAGATGAATTTAAGTCAGCTGGGTATAATAGCATTTGGCATTATCTCTATACATCAGTCGCTCAGACATGAGACATACTGCGTATTGCTTTGCCCAGTGCTCTCGGATTAGATCCGACCCCTTTTCGCCCACCATTATTGTGGGAGCGTTGATGTTAGCGTTTGTGACGTCAGGAAACACGGATGCGTCGATCACTCTCAACTGCGAAACTCCACGTACCCTACCGGAAGGCAGCGATTGTCAGTAATTTGCTTAAATTAACCTCACACGCCTTCGGGATTTTAGAATCTGGAACCTTACCTCAAGTGAGAGTCAACCACGGCCGTCGGATCGTTCTTTCTGCCCATCTTGCACGTTCCACAGTGGTGGAACATCGTCGTGAGAAACTGTCGGAATGTGCATTTCCAATACGCGTCGGTTCTGAATATGTAGTCCTCACAACCTGCCATCTTATCGTCTGGCAAGTAGGCGCCAAGTTCCTTGAACGTTTTTGAATTTTCCATGAGATTCAGAATTAGTTTAATTCCTGCAATACCGAAATGCAAGAGTTGAAGAAACGATTATTGGCTTGCATCAATTTATTGTCAACAGAAAAAATGTGAATGTGTGAAGCTTTTACCATCCAGCATCAATTGAGTATCGTCAGGATGGCTCATGTACTTTGGGTCAATCGAAAGTGGTGCACTTGGGTCTTTGTCAGTCATCAACAGTTCGCCTATTGATTTGGGCCTCCCAACCGACACACCAAAGGCTAGAAATATTGAAAAATAATAACTTTTTAACGTTACAATTCAATTAACACTGTGACGAGTTCTTTTTTATGAAATAGTCGACATACCGAACGAGTCTCGTCCGGCATATTTGGCAAAAAGAGGCCACAGAAAATCGTACGGAACGCCCATTAACCCTTCGAAGTCTTGAGCAAGCGTTTCTGACTCCCCGACTGGGCTGAAAAGGTAGAAAATGTCAGGCCATTTTGATTTGTCCAAAGAACTTGACGACACTCCTCCACCTGCGACGGTCGCGAACGTAAACAGGCCTGACGCACAGCAAATTGAAGCGGTACATTAAACTAATGGCACGAGCATTAACACTCAAATCAAGTTCTTACCTGTCCCGTTCTCTCTGTACTCCATTATCGCCTTGAGTGGGGACAAATCTCGAGTATCAACGAATGATACAGGCTTGTTTAGCAGAAATGGTCCGATAAATCCGAAAATATGGTCCTGAAGATTCTTCCCGACAGACAAGTCGTGTCTGCACTTAATCTGTGAATGTGAAATAGCAGTGTCCTTTAAACCAATCACCAGTAAACAAAGTGTTGCCCATCAATTAATCACACACCCCGATTTTGTTCAAATGAGACTTGGGACCAATTCCTGAAAGCATCAACAGTCGTGGTGATTCTAGAGCTCCGGCACTAAGAATGATTTCCTTTCTAGCTCGTGCGAATTTCTTCACTCCATGTCTGACGTATGAGACGCCGTAAGCTCGATTCTTTTTGTCATAATGAATCTAGTAGAAAAATAGGTTGGAATTTTCGCATTACGTCTACGTGTAGTCCCCAAAACAAATGTCAAGATTACTTTTGTTGCGTGGGAGTAAATTGAGACTTCCAAATTTTCTCGGTGGATGACTGGCTTCAAGTATGCTTTGAAAGTGCCAAACCGTGATCCATGCTTGATTGTGTAATCGAATGCTTGAAATCCTGCAAAGATGAAGTGCACAACTAAAGTATATTCATGATTCAAACTTCATGTTGTGTCAACATTTCTAAATTGCTACCTTCTTCCTGGTAATAATTTGGGTCTACGACTACCTTGCCGATATCTCTAACTCCATTTAGGAAGTACTTTGTTGCTTCTTTCGTGATGTCAAAACGGGATGCTTCAATGTGGACCGGCCCTCCTTTAGCGTGTGCCTTTTCTGTAGAATAAAGCCTCAATTACGGACTCGACTACTTGAGCAAGCGGAGAAAGCAAAATTGTAGCAAAAAATCGCCATATTCAAGTTAAACTGATGAGACTTATTTGGATTTATTAAAATCTCCAAATCACAGCGCTTGATTAGGGTCTAACAGATATAGTTCCATATTGAGTAAATTAGGCACGAGCACAGCTCGCCAAACTAGACACCAAATTTAACTAATTACTACAATGGTTACGATATTTCGGATGATGGTTCAGATTCGTCAATGTTTCTTGCTTTAGTTAAAGCTTCATGTCTCCTAGATTGTACCAAAAATTTGTGCCCCACACAATCTAAATTCTCTCGATGGCATTTAGAATGACAGCAAGTTCTACAACATTTGAAGTCGCACTTGGCACTTCTTGGATTCACGCATAAACTACAGAGATCGATCATACATTTTGCCGATTTGGGTAGAAACACTTTATGATCAGCCGGATATCTTGCAAGTTTCTTCAGCAATTTTTTGGAAAGTGGTCTGCCGATTGAGTGGATGAATGTTTCAGGTACTTTTTCAATTATTGAAGGAACTATCTCCATGTCTGTCACTGAATTACTGTTTGTGCCTGTATTGGTATCACTATTTTCTTTGGTACTGGACTTTGATGGTGGTCGAACGTAAGGCTGACATATCCACGGCGGAAAAAGTAGCTCAAGAGCATTATCAGCTTCGTTGGAACTCTGAGGACGAGTCCATACTAGTTCGCCTAAGTAGTATGGTTCGAATCTTCGTTTTAGCTGAAGTGACATATCTTCAAACTCTTCTAGGCTTGTCCCTTTGGCGAGCAAATTTCGCAAATCCTCATTTTCTTGTAGTGCTAGCAGATGATGATAAAGCTTGAATAGATGCCCTCTTGAGAATGACAATGGGCATTTGTATTTCTTTGCTAATTCGATGTATTCGAGTCCAAACTCCCACACGGGATGTTGCTCACCGGTGAATAACCCGGGGTCATGTAGGTTTCCCTCTGTAACCAAAGCAATAAATAGGATTTGCTGAGGTACAATCTACAGAAAGCTGAGTTTACCAGCACTCATGACACCGTCGACGCCCGTAACTTCAATGCACCTCTCCACATCTCTCAAATACTGAATATTTCCGTTAGCCACGACGGGCACTTTGACGGCACTCTTAACTGCCTTGATATGTTCCCAACTGGCAAGTCCTACGAGTGAATAAAATAAAAATAAGCGCTGGCATAGGTTTTACTTGATCCTAGAATTCATCACATACCAGTCAGCATGCCCTTTTGATCAATCCTCCTTCCATGTACCGTCAGCATCCAGGCCCCAGCTGCCTCCAGCATTTTCGCATACTTGACTGTCTTATCAATATCTTCAAACACACGAATTTTACAGCTGATTGGAATGCCAACTTCTGTTGTTAACCTCCGTACTATTGTATCCAAGAGTGGCCATTCATTTTGCAAGAATGCACCATAATTCCCACGCTTAGCAATTGTTTGAGGACAACCCAAATTGATATCGACACCATCACAGACATCTTTGACTAGCTGTGCCGCCTCCACCAGAATTGATGGATCGTTTCCACAAAATTGTGCAATCAGTCCTCTGTCTTCAGCGAGTACTTGTGGCATATTGTCTTTGCGGTATTTATGATCTTGCACAAAGTTCTTGGAGTGTATCATCGGCGTAAAACACAACTGGGCATTGTACCTCCGTGAAAGAATTCGCCAAGCTGCTTCTGACGCGTCGACCATCGGTGCCACAACGTACTTTGGGCTTCCCAGCACATTCTTCCACCAGTTGTCAATTTCTGGCTTCGAGAACATGATTGCGACGAACTGATGCCTGACGCACGATGCTCACCAGTGATGCGGGCAATCCCGAGTACCACACGCTTCCAACAATTAACTTATCAATTATCAGAAAGGGTCTTCAGTCCAGGACCTCCAGAAGCGAAGTAGAGACCAGGTTAGCCAGAGAGATGTTTTACGTGCACAGTTATATCACGGAAAATCACTGATTGAGAATTAAGAACTGAGCTGCTTCTGACTTTATGTATTCAATAAATTGTAAAGCATCTGTACTTGAGGGTTGAAAATTTCGGACCGTTAATCAATCGTATCAATCGTTAATTTAACTTCATTTCATCTGAACTAAAGCAATGTCACAACTGCACATTACACGAGGCGTAAGTTGAATTCTAATTTCGAGCGCGCAATCAACGAGTTGAGAGATTTGTGAGTCTCAACTCACTTCACCAACAAGACTACGCTGTAATGATTTATAAATTAATTAACTCACAGGACAAGTTGACCTTCATTCATTCTTGTTTGAAAGAAAGTAATAGTTAGCATCATTCTGGATGTATTTCGAATATTAATCTTGACGTGTTGATGATTGTTCCGATGCACATTCAACAAGTGGTGAAGCTCTGATAATCATGGCCAGGC
Source organism: Mesaphorura yosii (assembly GCA_009869945.1). NCBI lineage: Eukaryota > Metazoa > Arthropoda > Collembola > Poduromorpha > Tullbergiidae > Mesaphorura > Mesaphorura yosii. The sequence continues at coordinate 147,008 of WIXG01000033.1, forward strand.
AAGCGGAAGCGCAAATACGCGAAATTAATGCAAAACTTTTGTCAATTACCGTTGGGGAAGCCACCGTGATAATCTTCCATCTTCCTAAAATACGGAATCACATTCTCGTACGTCCACTGATCATCCCCCGTCTTGTTTGCCCAATTGTCGTAGTCCTTTGGATGACCTCGCATGTAAATCATGTAGTTAAGATTTGATGTTCCACCAAGCATCTTGCCCCGTGGCCAAAGGACGCTCTGGACAGAAACACAAAGTGATACTGCTGGGAACACCAAAATCGTGTAACTCGCACTTAAAAATTTACCTGATCATAGAACGCATGACAGCAATCTTTCTGTGGGACAGTTTTGTGCATCCAATCAATCCAGCCCTGATTTGAGAAATGTGGGGCCAAAACAGGAACTGAGATTAAAGGATGCGGATAGCCACCAGCCTCCAGAAGCAGGACTCGGTTATTCGCTGACAGTCGATTGGCTACAACCGATCCAGCTGAGCCGGCTCCAACTGAGATCATACGAGAGAAAAATTGAGCAAACCGCAACTCCTATCACACGCGTGAAGCGGCTGACCAGGTTCAAGATGTACTCACTTATGATGAAGTCGTAAGTCTCGACGTGGTTTGAATCGCTCGCACTTCCTCCAAACAGTCGAAATTGTAAGAAATCGAAATAATAGAAAAATGCCGAGTAAATTACCACCAGGACCGTGATTATTACACGAGCCCCCATTTTTGGTGCTGAGGATCCAGGAGAAATGAAATTTGGGTAGACAATGAGGTACACAAAGCACAACTACTGGAATCAGCAGCACAGATAATTCGACGTAGAATCGTCGAATGTCAGAGTTCACCGGGACAAAGACACGATGACGCTGCGGTGGCCGTTGCTCCCCGTTGCTGCCAAGTAGGAGATAAACTGATGAATGTTAGTTAATGAAGACTAAGCACATGGATTTTATAAACATCAGATGCGAAGAACGAAGATCATGATCATTCAAAGCTCAAAGAGGTACATCAACAGTGTTTACACGCAAAATGTTGGGCTGAAGGACGAGCAGTTAGCATATCAAAAGTGAGAGTAGTCAGTCAGTGGACGAGGTGAATAACGCACGTAATGCATTGCAATGATTCAAAAGATAAAGGTATTTTCGCAAGATCATTATTACATAACGTACAACACTCTTCAGCGCAGCATACCAGGTACTTGCTTCGAAATGAAGCTTCCGCCACGTTGCTGGGAATGAACACACGTTGATCGTAGTGCATAGTCTCTCGCACTCAAACACGTTTTAATGAGTTCTGAATTGTTTTATAAAATCGGACTTTCAATTGCACCGTTTGAGGATTTCCGTGTGAAATTCATTAGTGCGTGAGCGACGTCTCGAGTATGGACGATGTGTCTAATGCATTTAAAGCTTTCACTCTTTTACTCTTTATGTACTTTTATAGTTTGTGGTTCATTGATCAAATTGCCAGCCCTTTCTGGAGAAAGCTAAAAAAAACTGCCATGCAAATTTGGAGACATAAAAAACTCGTATCTTTAATGAACATTTAAATCGTCATATAATAACTCTAAATAAAAAATACATATCATCTCGTCATGTCAAATTCAAACTTAGGAATTCTCTACATTCGGAAAACACGCAAGAAGGTTAACCGTGACAAAGGAGCTGACATAAACCCTATGTGGTCATTACTAATGCTTCCACTCGTAAAACCACCGTAGTCTGATTTTAACCCAAGTTCACATGCGAGGTCGTTTATAAAATGTATTCCAAACTCCACTAATCTGTATTCTGTTTACACCTGAAGAAGGGTGAGGTGGTCACCCGAAAGCTTGTGTTAAATAAAACAGTGGTTTTATGGTAATGTTTCTCCATACATCCCGTCTAAACAATGGAAAACTCAGGAATCTTTCTTGGGGTTGATATCGTTGCCGTTGTCCTCTACTCCAAAGAAGTTGTTTTGGACAACGAACCTACATGCTTGGAGTAGATAGTTGCCTTCCCTCTCAATGTCGTCAGCCAGTAACTGAAACAAACACAGCAAAGAAAGTTGAATTATTGTTTAATTGGAATAATAGCAGTGCTTGTTCGTGATTACAGATTATCTGACCTTACCCTTTCTAAAAGTGTTGGTGGGCGCCAGCGTGGACGCGGTTTTAGTTGAGGTTTCACTGCCTTGTTTCCCGTCCACCCTTTTCCGCTTTTGCCAACGAGAGGCGACAAATTCTTTGCGTGAAGTGGTTTTCCCTCTTCTGGATTACATCCCACCGATTCTCCAATTTCCAACGATTCGCCCTCAACTTCTTCGTCATTTGGACGCAGGGCAGCATTACTTAATTTCTTCTTAAGTGCCAGTTTTCTAAGTTTCTGTGCACGTTGATGTTGACGTCGCTTGTTTAATCTTTCTTTCAATACGCCAGGATCAGGCTGATTGTCCATTCGCTCTCCCTGTGCATTCTTTCCTTGTTTAGAGTTAACTTTAGTGGCAGTATTAGATGACTTGGATTGTACAGGGCGACGCTGAGCTTTTTCTTGCACTTGAGCATTCTGCTGATAATCTCTTTCCGATGGGGATTTGTGTTCAATTTTCATTTCATCTGGCGGCTCGTTATCTGAATCTGAATCGGCGATTTCTCCATCGGACTCAGAGCCTGATCCATACGTCAGCAGACCAGCAAGCCCTACTGATGTCTTATTGGCGGCAGTGGTCGAGGCCTCTGCAGTGATCGAAACTGATGATTCCTCCATAAGTTCACCTTGTTTTGGCGTCATATGTCCAGTAGTCGGAGTGTCCGTCCTCGTATCAGCCATTTCATCTTCCTCGTCAGTGATGGAAAGATTTGTTTCGTCATGCTGCTCTTCTTCATCAGCCGAATTATCAGAATTTTCTTCTGGAACAGCGACCTTTCTCACAGTCTCCGTCCACCGCGTCAGCTTTTTCCCGATCAGTTGTCGTTTCTCTCCGACTTTAACCAGTGCATAATAGTTTTCTAGCGTCACCATTGGCGATGTATTCTTGGAATGGATGTAGTCTTGGCCGTCATACTTGTTCACGTTCGTTAGCGAGTTATGCGTGCCTTGATACACTCCCTTCACGTTTCTCCTCCTGTTATCCTTGTTGTATTTATCCTTAACTTTCTGTGCTTGATTAATGGGGTATCTAAATTTTGGGATCCTAGGAAATCGTTCCCCACGTGCTTGCCTTTCTGAAGCAGCAGTCTTCTTTCGCTTTAAGTTCGTTGCGGTTGGAAAATTCTTTTTACGATCATCAATCCATTGCTTTATTTCATCTTCTGTCTTGTATCCATTGATTCGGTGGAATAAGTTAGTTGCATGTTGCATTTGTATGTGCTTCAGCACAACCTTAGGATGCGCAGTGAACATACACCCGTCAAGTCTAAAGCCAAACACCGCTTAAATTAAGCATTTGAACATAACGACATAATGAATCCGAAAAACGACTTACTTGCAGACTATATGCTCAGCCTTATGCTCGTCAAGTCCCTTTTGATTAAGACACGTCTTATCACAAGTATCACAGTAGAAGATTCGTTCTGACTTAGGTTGGGAACTTAGTTGCTGAATGAAATCAATAAAAATTTAATCAATTATCGATCCCAAGGTTCGCATGCCTAAATATCAAGTTTTCCTTACAATTTCATAGTCGAATTTTGCGGCATTCAATAAGTTAGCGGTTTTCTGTCGCAATTCTTTGAACTCCTGCCATTCCTTAGGATTTCTTAACAGTTGCACCCTCTTTTGTAACACATTCCTTTGGCGAATCATTTCCTTTAACTCTGGAGTAACCCACGGCTTATCATTGTAGTGGTTCTGGAATCGGGGTCCTACATTATTATTGCGACAGTGACGAGGCTGGTAATTACTGGCGTGCGCTTGGTACGGCTGATAGCGATGGTTCTGTCTGCTTGGAAATCGCATGTTTCCAGCAAATTGGTCGAATCCGAATCTTTGGCGCATTCCATTGAAATTCCAATCGCGTGGTTCGTAATTACAACCATTATTTGGACGCCAAGCTCCACCATTTGCAGGAGGAGAAGTACAAGTTTGCTGTTGAGCCTCAACCTGGGGAGATTTTCTCTGCTGCTTGTGACCAGAATTGTTTCTGTCGTTCATACGTGGTTGTAAAGTTGTATTGTTACCAGGGCCATTTGTTAGTGCAGAGTTTGGTGCTGTTGCTGTCCACATACTTGACCTTGGCGGTGAATTGAACGCACCGTTCGTGTTCGGCTATGATTTATAACATTAGATAGCATTAGTCGTTAGTCTATCTAACACTTAACTTCATTCATTACTCCCATTATCATCATAATACTTACGCTCTTGATTACAAGTCTCAATTTGCCATTTTGGAAAGGATATCGAAATGTTGGGGCTGCAGGATGCATATGACGAAGTGGACCAACTCCAGGCCCACCAGCAGCAGGAGACCCCATAATTCCGCAATTCGGACTGGACGCCAGAGAGATTTTCTAGTTTGGATTTAGACTGAAAAATTAATAACAGATTTTGTAAAACGCTTTAACTTTGAATATTTGAATAGGTTAGGTTGAATAAATGAATACTCCATTACCTGGTAGAACTGCTGAATTACACTGATTGGTTGACATTCAGTTGATTGTGGATCAGCGGGTTGGTGGACACAAAGCAGTACTTACAAAAGTAAAGTAAATACAAAGTTAACTCCGAGCACTACAAAGAATGAAATGCAACGCACATGCGTCTGTTGAAGTTCGTGCTGAATAAATTCCGCCTCCGTGAAGAACCCAGAAAGGATGCAACACAGGCTCAGAAACAAAGGAAGAATCATTTACTGCATTCTTGTTAACAGCTAGTTTAATACGTTTCAAGCACGAGTTGTTTCACTGTTTCAGCTTCCCGTGCATTCAGCTAACAATCAAGAGGATCTGGACAATTAATTCTGAGTCCCTACATCGAAATTACAAAACAGAGTAAAATATTTGCAAGAGAAAAGCGACAGGTTGTGTTGCAGCATGCAAAGGCACAATTGTATCATCGCCGTAATTTTAACTTGCCATGAAACGGAAACGAACATTCATGTGTTCCCCTGCTGCTATGCTTTAAGCAGCTAAGTATCCATGAAGTTTTCAGAATGAATGAAAACAAGGTGGGCCAACTGTAACACTGAATTACCATTACAATTTGCAATGCAATATGTAAATCAATTGTGCACAGGAAAATGCTAGACTAGAAAGCAACAACGGAACAATGCAGTGGCAACAATGCAACTCAGCAAAATAATATGCGATCTCCTGAGTTGAATTCGACAGACAAGAATTTCATGAGAATCATTCAGTTATTCAGCAATGCGGAGTGCCGAGTAGCTTCGAGTTGCAGTTGTGATTTGACTTGAGAGTTGAGTGTTGTCCGATTTTAGTCTAAATGTGATGTGATTTCCACCAATTAGTTGAATTAAGGAGTCTGGAACATCGAACATGTGAGATTTTTGACGGGCCGAGTGCGGTGTCCAAAATGATGGCAAATGATGTACAACGTAGGATTTGAAGCATTTACAGCCAAGGCTTGAAATGGACCGTCATCGCCACCGTCGGAAAGTCTTAAAGCGTAAGTTTTTCATAATCCCATGCCACCTTTTCTCAAACTATCCCGATTATTAATTACAACAACTCATTGCATGCAACAATGCTGTGCTTTGATTAGTTTGAACGCGTGAACAAGGAACTTGACACTTAACAGAATTCTTCAACGCGTCAAATTCATTTGGCCGTTTTGTCCTCGCGCAGCACTCAGCACCCCTTCCTGTCTTTGTCTTCTAAATCTCGAGTCCTAATCTGAATTGCGCAGATATTTTGCCTCTTCACCTGGATTACAATGCCAAACAGACAAGTTACATGCGAGTATTATCTTTTAGGAGGTTAATCGGTATTGTCTTTCCACATATTGTTGTGTCCTGTTGAGATTCGCAACGGTGCGCATCAAGATCAGACAACAATCAAATGCAAGTGACAGTTCACGATCAAGCAATACCAGAATTAGCGCAATACCGAACCGTGTTCATAGTTCATGGGCACGGTGACGATGCGTGCGCACGGGATATTTTATTGGATTATATAACTCAACACTTTGTACGGAAGGACAGGAAAATACAATCAGACGAAAGGCAGAGTTCTGCCTGCGCTTTATAGCAGCACAATTGAAAGCACTGGCTTGGGTTGTTGTTGTTGTTACGTACTGATTAGATGAGAGATTTCAATGTCGACACTACTGAAAAAGGACTCATGCATGTGCTCGAGATTCTTGGGAACGCATAGTCCAATCCGCATGAAGGATTTGAAGCAGAACGTGAATTTGCAAATTTGATTTCCTGTGTTAGTTGGACCTGAGCCTTTTACGCATTGCTAGTTCAATCAGTTCAACGCTCGCCCAGCTAAGCTAATACTCATTACTTTTATTACTTTAGACAATTCAACGAATGATTGACCCTCGTACAGGAAAGGTGCGTTAGAGATGAAATACTGGAATTGTACAGCGGCGGTGAACATCCTTCCAGTTTTGGGTTTCGTTCTAGCCTACAACAATTAAATCCAGTTCATCCGCGCCACAATCCTGCGAAGGAAAAGCTAATTACTCCTCGCTCACGTGTATCATTAATGATCACTGATGCTCTCCTTTCTTTTTGAGATATAAGATCAGATCAAATATCAATTCGAGTAGAATAGTTATAAATTCTTCGTTCCTTTATCAGTCTAACTTACAAGAAAAATGTAAACAGAGAGAAAAGCATGGCATGATCCATGCTGGGCACGTCATTCTTGTTCGAATTTGTGTTTATTCATACAGGAATTAGTGCACATTGTTCGTGCCCGCAATCCGCGTCGTACCATCCCGCAAAACGCGAAAGAAATCAGCCTGCAGTCATCCTCCGTGTCGTCTCTTCCCGTCTTTTCTTCGCTCAGCTTTGTTATAATTAGAATTAAGGAAGACGAGCTCGTATACGCGAATAATGATTCTGATTCTGCTGCTACTGAGAACGCGTTCTCAGATTTCCTATCATTCCTGTAGGTAGAGTCGAGTGTTGTTGAAAAGACCTCAAGTACCATTGCCATTGTTGCATTGCCAAAATGAAACTTACTGTAATTATTCAATGCTTGAAATTCTTTGGTCTGTTTACTTTTATTTACCATTCACATACGCCCTTTGTCATTGGCCAATTGAATTACGACTGTGACTGCATACAAATTCTTAATTCGTTTCAGCGCTGATTCTGACGCCCTGTATGGAATTAAGTGCGTGGTTATTTTTTTTAGTGTCGATAGCCGTAGCACAGCAGATATCTTACCGTAAAAGTGTCAGTCTCACTCTGTCGATCGCGTATTTATCAGCTTCCACTTTTACGTTACAAAGCCAGGTTGGTTTATAGCAGATTCCATTTTGCAACCAGAAAATTAAGTGTCATCGGCAGATCATCGATTGTCGTTTTCACACTTCAATGCCAGAGTTGTGTGAATTTTACGTGACACGCCGTGTGTGACCCCGCAGAATACAAGTGTGGCTGGCAGTTTTCGTTCGATTTGAAAACATGGAATGCGGAAAACCCAGAATAGGTTTTGTGAGTAAAGCATAGCGTTCTGCCTTTAATTCGGAAAAGTCAAGAATGCCTTTGGAGTCAGAAATCCAACTTCGATTTGGTGACAGGCAAAGGGTTAAGAAGAAACAGTGCTTAAAATGTGAGTCAAAACTAAAATCCAGTCCATTATCTCTTCGCCTTGATTAGAAGTTTGTTATTTGCAGTATCCCTACGAAAGCTCGTTAACTGTAGTAGTGAATTTTGGCATTTCAAGCAGAATGAAAATTATAGTTTACAGTTGCAAACTCATTGCTGAATGCATGACAACGGCAAAATTTTGAAATGCCTGTCTATCCAAAATTAGCATCAAAATTGGGCATAAACGCCGATATACATTTGCTTAGAATAAGAAGTAGCAATTCACAGAGAGACGTGGCTCATAATCGTAACGAAATTTTATGCTTATTTGCGAAATTGAAGCTATTAGGCATGAAAGTAACAATTTCATGGATGGGCGACGTTTAGCGACTTTTGTTGACGGTATTTATGTAGCAGTACATTTACTATTTACATTTTTCAATCTGCTTAGAGCTTGGCACTGCACTACACTGCGACTCTTCAAGGGGACCCTAGCCAATAAATTATAGTGAGCACGTGTATCTTACGAACGCGTACCGATTTCCGGCCTTGAATCGTTCTTGGCAGCATGTGGCCAATTACCAGAATGATTTTGATTCCAAAATTGGCTTTCTTTTGACGTCTTTTTTGTATTTCTTTGTCTTCAGTTTTAAACATAAACAACTTTCCATTTATGTTTACGCTTACAGTTATGTTACACGGTCATATCCTTACAGTCCAGTACAATATACTTCCCTCTATATCCAATTTCCATTTCTAAGAATGGAACACAAATTCAGTCGCACTGTTATTGGTTTATGTTTATGTTGCAGCTCACGCTTGCCCTGGCCATAATGGAGGTCGACCTTGCTTTCACCGAGTTTTGGAAGAAAGACAACGACAAAGATCTTCTGAACAAGCAAGCATTCCGCAGACACGGACGGTGCAGAAATGCGTCGGTATTGAAGATGCTCTGCACCCAAACGCTTATTATCCACCCGAATTACTCGGTATGCAATAGAAACGAGCCAGCCCTAAATGATCAATTAAAGTGACCACAGGGAAAATGTATCATGCTTCAGGTTTGATTGGCTTTGTTTCAGGTGTGGACAAAAATGTTGACCTTCTGCCAGTGCAGAGATTCACAACGGAGCCGAAAACGTCTGAAATGGTAAGTTGCTTGTCCACCTTATGCCATGCGGTCGAGATCATTCATACGCTTCTAGCCAAGCTTACAATGCCAGAATGCTAGGGCAGTCCAAGAGGAAACGAATTAACCCGTAATTGACATTGATTGTGAGCAAGCCAATTATGATAACTGTTATCGTATCTTGATCAAATCCGGGCCCTCCAGACTTTCGCCTTTCGTGCCTCAACTCAAGAGTTCATATTTCATCCAGCCAGTTATTTTCTAAAGTGCTAAAAATGACAAGCGTAATCGCTGGACTTTCTACTGGCCCGATTTCTGGCACGCTTCAACGCTGGCACATAAGCTTTCTCCTTGAGACACGAACGCAGTGATTATTTTTAACTTTCGTGGGACGTGCGTACACAAACGGCACGGCACTGCAAGGTTTTGACCTCCAGCTCAGGTTTTGCAGAGGACGTGGCCAGTAATGACCATTTTTGCAAGCTGCACCTTTCAACTTGAATCTTGAGTTTTGCATCTCTGCGTCAGCGTCTAAACGAAATCATAGATGTGGTAATATAATGTAATTACATTACCACGGTGGGTCATGGCAAAATGGATTACGCGGGATTTAACTGAATAAGACTCACGTTTTGAAAATGTACAATTGAATGATAAATTCATCTCACGTTTACGTAATGCCGATGCCGTCGGACCAAGTTCAAGTAAAAGCGAATTCAGGTGGGGTGAGAATAATGCCTGATAATGGCCATTGTAACACGAAAGCTTTGCGAAACGAAACGGTTCTGCGAAGGAATTTCAAATGTTTGAAGTTTATACCTGCTCTCGCTCTGCCTAGCTTTTCTCGTCAAGTCGCATTTTCTGTTCTGCCCGACTCTCTCGAGAAATTATGTAATGATCCAACGCAGCGCAGAACGTGGCTCTCCAGCCCTTTTCACTGCTTTTACTTTTGCCGCATTTGTATTCTGCACGATCACTTGCTATGGCTTGAGGGAAGTTTTCTTTACTTTACGGGAATCTCATCTATCTAAATTTAGTGTGCCATGAATTTGCGGCGTACTTCATCAAACGTTGGTAACGCCTGTGGTTTTATATGTCCGTCTACGCTTCTACGCGTTTGTGTAACTTTGTGGCAGATAAAACGGGTCATTTAGTCTCTAAAAATGATTTTCCGATTCATAAACGCAATAATCAATGAAACTATTTTTGAAAGCGACGGAGAATCTCTTTTCTTATTCATGGGACTTTCCGCTAAAAGTATGTGACGGTGGCTGTTTACATTCAAAAGAATGAATGCGACCATGATCACGATAACGGCCATGGCAGGTAGACTTGGCCGGTAAACTGGACTCTGGAATGAACTTTGGACACTAGCAGAAGGAAAGTTTCGCCGTAGATCTTCCTGATATCTGAAAAGAACCGTAGTATTGGCGTAGTATTGCACTGACATGATATGCGACAGCTTCGTAAGCTTTTAGGATAAATTCCTCAGCTTCTTTCGGAGCCTAGCCGGAGAAAGTGGAAAACTATTCCAATTTCAGTATGTTGCTGTTTTTCTTCTTGCAATTTGACTTTCTCGCTGTCTCGATGTTCGACAACTTAGAGCATAGAAGTGGGAATTCTTGAATGCTCAGGAAAGAATTTTAGGACAGGTATCCGCCTGAGGAGTCTTTTGAACGTGGAGCTTAAAAACTAGCATTTATGTGCTGCCGTACCCCAAAACAGCGTTTAAAAGACAACCGAAAGTGAGCACTTGCAGTCACTTCAATTATCTTGATTAAGATCACTTCAATTCCCTTTACAAATAAAATATTTCATCAAAAATATGACAAGTGAAACTCAAGGTTTCGTTTGTCGGAAGTGGATGACAGGATCTCCTTAGTCGAAAGTGAATCATGTCAGAGAAGTGAAGGGAAGAAGTGGTGCACTCTCGGATTTTAGAAGTGTTGAAAGCCTCAATCAACTTAAAATGGACGATGCATTTCATAATTCGTATAATAAAAGTCAGTTTCTCAAGACGAAGCGTGTCAAATTCATTTTTCGTTACTAAAAACACTAAAAAGCGACACAAATCACAAAAACCAAATGAGCTTTAACTATCTGAACACCGTTATAGCACTTACCACGCTGCACGCCTGGAAAGTTATAACCTGACTGTGATGGTCTTGTAGAAAGAAGAAATGAAGCGAGTAACAAGCTTACCTGATTTCCAAGAATAACAACGCCCGCTACGCAACCCGTACTTGGAGCCATTAACGTGTAAAAGATAAGAGCGCAAGTTCGTTGCTTGCGACTTGCACTCATTCATGCATACAAACAGCAAGCAGTAGCAGTAGTAAACAGCACAGGAGCACCCTTGCATCATTCCCTACTTTCCACGACAGCCTACTGGACTACTTGCGAAAATCACGGCAATACTGCGATGATAAAGGGCTAAGACCGACTAGCAAAGCAAAGACATTCGCATTCCGTTACAAGCGCCGGAGAAAGAAAAAAGGTGAAAGTAGACCGACCAGTTCGTCTCTGCCCTGATTCAGGAAAAGTAAAGCGTGTTTTCGTTTTCGCCACGCCAACTTACGTATTCCACGTCGTGCTGTCTAATTTTGACAAGAGGTGCAGAACTCTCAGGTATTTGATACTTATCAACGACAGTGATATGAAATTGCAAGTAGGAAGTTTTTGTCGCACAAGTTTTGAGAAATCAAAAATGTGTTTGTGAGTTTGCTGTCTCCTGCTTCTGTTTTCTTTCCGCTGTGATGCGAATAAGATTTTCGTACTTTTCTGGCGTACGCGTACTTTGACCGGAAATGGGAAAGTGAGACAAACAACTTCCCTTCACATCTTGGTGACGGAGCGTCTGTCAGTTCATGTACACAAATACACGTTTCATCTAATCTCTGCTACGCTCTGGTAGAGTGAAGTTATAGCTGGAAGACCCACATCGGAAGTTTAACTTACTTGAATAGTTCTATTCTGCGTCGAATTTACAAATATTAAGTGGCGCATATTCGTACACACACCAAATTGAGGACCACCTAGGCGGGATAAAAATGTGCAAAATTATCGGAGTAATTGGGTGATCGCAGTGTCAGGTGAATAGTGAAATATTTCATGGACGTATTTATATTGGCAGTAGCAGAATGAGAACATGCACGAGGCTGTTTGTGCAATGCACTGGCGAGTGAGTCAAGGTAACATTTTATCTACCTGGGCTGAAACTGAACGGGCACGGCACGCGCATGCAGATTTGCGAATTTGCAGATTGAAGGTTAATACAGGCGGCCCAATCTGTAATTTCCGTGTTTTCCCAAAATAAAAATAAAAGTAGCACCATTTTCTCAAGGTGTAGTACGTCCTCCATTTCATTTACGGCGAGAACGCGGAGAACCGTTACTTCTTTATTCCAATTTTTACGAGTTTAATCAAATACACGTTAGATTCGCAAATTCTCAAACATGCAAAGTCGTGCAGAGGCGCGCTGGTTGGAATCTTGGCTACTGATATCATGATACACCCTTTTCATGCATACTAGAGATTACATTAAAATTTTCGGTCACGAATATTAAAGGTGATTAATCACCAGTTGTATCTTTTGAGAACCTTCATTTTATCAACGAATTGATTGGCAGACATGCGGAAACAGAACTCCAAGATTAAGATCAATTAATTTGAGCGCATGGAAAGGCCACGACGGCCGTGCCCAGTTAAAGGCACGGCCATAGCATTAGCTTGAATACCTTCAGTCTAAGAAATATCAGAGCAGTGACGGGGCACAAAATGCAAATTGAAATGACGCGATTTATGCAAGCTCCTCTGGATTCTGTTATAAAATGCTCAGGAATGGTTCTATGCATGACCTTTTGGAGCAAAGCTCCATTATTCAAGTTTCGCTCGTGATAAAATGACCTTTCCATTTATTACTGGTACCCAAAAGACAGAGATGCATGCGGGAAAGGGCAAAGTACAGTTACCGGAATGGAGGACGAAGCGTCGAATTTACAGAGGGACAAGCGTCGCCGCGTCGGGAGTTTTGTTAGGCAGTGCTTTAAGTGCCTTTGGGAACAAAATCTATATGGGTGGCTCAAGATTTTCTGGACAGTAGAGAGTAGGAAAACTTATGCAAACTATGCATACTTAGCTTATTTTCATATTCATGTTTTTTCAGACAAGAGGTATGGCGGAGGATTTTACTGACATGACATTTTACATTAGCAAGACGTGAATCATGACTTTGTACGATAACAATAAGGCCCTGTTTTGTATTACCCAATTAATTTAGTCTTGCTTAACAGCTACTGACCAATGAGTGGTACGGTACAATTTGTTTGCACTGGCACGGCTGACGGGACTTTTGGTACCGCGTATGCTGTAGACTCGGCATTGCGTGACTATAGCACTTTTTGTCTCAGACAGGCACTCCATAAAGCACGACGGGCAGTACATTACATAAATTATTACAAGGCCTTATACATGGACGCTGGTTGGTGAAAGCTCTTCGGCAAAGTAAAATCATGCTTTTATGTTTCACCCAATCCAATTCCATTACACTGTCGTTGTTCATGTTTTTGTTGGCACTAATTGGTCATTTCACACTCAATTTGCATGCAGAGTGCAAGACTCAGGTTTTAAGTGTTGGAATAATAGTTTGCATGGTATACGCTTCAACTGCATGGCACCAGGGAGAAAGCCCCTGATGCCATTTACTCTTGTTTGTGAAACCAGTGTTTCACATTTGTGCAGGTCTTCAATGATGGAAGTGTTCATTAATGCATAAATTAATGATCTCATGGACTCTGCTCGTTGAGCTGTATTGATTTCCTTCAACTTTTACCTGCGACCGATTTATTGAGACGCCGTAAAGATTCTCAGTTTTTGTGACTTTTACGCATTGTCTAAGCTAGAGTTAAGTCTGCATGGAACATCCAAAAGTTTGTGATGGTGATATTAGCGTTAATGACGCAGGTATCTGAAGATAATGACAAGTCTCTAAAAATACTGCACCGTATACCCGTAAACGAGACTCACGGCACCATTTCCACTTTCACTACAAATCATGCTAATTAGACGAGATGTCGCTTCCTCAGACAAAAGATTGAGAATCAATAAGGGACTACGCAACACAGCAAGCGCTCAAGGAATGGAAGAAATCGATGCAACAGCTTGTTAAATCACACCGTTAACGGTGCAGGTGTGTTTGCAAGTCTGAAGCCTACACACGAAATGGAACTTGCTTTACCTGCCTGTAGTTTTCATGCTAATTTTGTTTTTGTAATTATTTTCAGGAATGTCAGCCAACTAACGCGCGACTGGATAAGGACAATGAAAACGGTGCCCAAGACGATTACGGATTTCTGTCAAGAAACGCGCGTCACACAATTGCATCAACATTGAAAGCAACCAAGCCAGGAGATAAGAAGTGCTCACCCTTTGATTCAACTCAAGGGCAGGTGCAGAAACCAATTTCCACAGGTCAAGGCACTCAAGAATCGACAGCCCTCAAAGCAGTCAACAATTTGGAATATTCGTAAGCAGGCGTTCATTCCTTTCGTTTTGACAAACTGATGTAACGTTTAATTATGCAAAGAGGTTATGCGAGTGACTGTTTTTTTTTGCTGAAAAAAAAGTCAGGCGTGGTTCAACGTGGAATCCTACTTCATACTTCAGGAAACCGCTTTAGGCTTCATAAGCTCACAATCCGCAATCCACATAAATGTGGAATTCGAATTCGGACGTCATAAAAAGACAGGAGCGAATATTCGCAATTCGCGGTATTTGCTCTACTCACGTACTATTCACGTACATAAAGTTTTCTATTGTTCAAATATACCTTGACGCATACTTTCCACCTTACTTTTACTGCCACAATCACAATCCCCTCATTCAATTGATTCATTCGAGTGAAAGCGAACTCGTGCGAATTTAGCAAATAGCAAAGTAAGATTTGCTTTTATATTCTATTTTTATTCAGTGCCGCGTGAAAAGTGTCCGTCCATCCGTAGTCTTAGGCTTGTCCGTGTCCACATCCATTTCATTTCTTGTGTATTACGCAACGGACAGACAGCAGCTTTCAGATTTCAACCCGAACCCGGCTCAGGTTACTCATGCAAAGCATGGGCACGATGGTAATACTCCGCACGTCATAAGAAAGCTTTCTTATGACTACTGACGTCGAAGATGCCATTACTCTCGCATTCAATTTTCTTGGCATTTCTTCCCGTACATTTGTCCATGACAATTGAATTCCTTTATCTCTATCCTGTGTCGTAATGCGCTTAACGCCTATTCACGCACGACAAAAGAAAGATATTTGAGCGGGAATTCCACCGTGAATTGTGAATACCTTCAAAGTATTACGACATCGCTGTACGCTTTGCTCTGCGCTGCAAGCTTTCGGACTTAAACCCTGCTCCAAGTCAAGGTTTTAGTGGCCATTGAGTTCATTTCTGTTGTCTGTACTTATAATTATTACACGTTCTCGTTCTGTTCTTTCAGCTGGTTGGGCATAGATTTAGACATAATTGATATTCCGATTGTGCAAAACTTTCACTTCCTTCTCCTTCGCCTGAAATTTCGCCTGCTTTGAGAGTTCGAGTCGAAGTGTAATGAATTGATCTACAAAGCTCGCACAATAATTTACAGGGCATTAGCATTTGAAGTTCCGGGACAGCTTGTACAAATTATGCATATGATTTACGCTTCTAACAAAGCAATATCGATTGACATGGCAAGCCTTCGGCAATGCGCATACGGCACGCTTGAGCAGGCACAGCTGGATTTTGTTACTCGGAACCCATAATTCAAATTCGCAAACTCTAAATTACAGAAAACTTTAACCCAGTCTTGGAAATCGGCTCATTAATCTTGCGAGCTGTGAAATTATAACATGGATTCACATTCCCCTTTGCCTGCCCTTTGGATAATTTGTAGTTCTCGACTACTACGCAATACGCAATGGGCCTGGAGGACCGATTTTGTGTGGGCAAGGCCATGCTTAGAGAATCCTGCGATCATTTGGCAATTTCGTGAGTTTCAGTCACAGGGAATCTTTGTTTTTGCTTTCATTTCCCATGTATTCGTGAAGAACTTGATGGCAGTTCGAAAAGCCGAATTTAAATAAATATTCTCACGCTCTGAGTCGTTTCTGCCTTGTTTTGTTGTTGCTTAATGTATTTTTAATGCGATATGCGAATCAGGCAGGCACGGGGTTCCTCTTATAGAATTTGCATTAGAGAAAGTGCTCGCTTCCCGCTCTAGAAAAATACGAAATGCGAACGCGAAGGATTAAACGGACAGAAGCTTCCAGCTTAGGCTCGTGAAACGAGTTAATGCAGGTTGGCGTTCCGATTCGTGTAGAAAGCGGATCAGCTCCTGGCTGGCTTCCCTCAAGGGCTATGCTGTCCTCATAAGTGCATAATCTTATTTTGCTTGTCTGATTTGTGTGTTTTGGAATTTAGGACGTCATCGGGCAGTCGCAGCGACAAGGAACTCGACAAAAGTACAAAATTACGTGGAAAATACTCGGGAAGATTGAGAAGAAAGGCGGCATGTTTTCAGGAGAAAAAGGACGTAAGTGTGCATTACTTTAAGCTCGAATGCCATAATTACTGAACGCGTAAAGCAAAGTTTCGCAGTCATTCGGATGGTTAACCTTCGAGACCTCATTCATTTATCATTGATCATAAAACATTCAAATTATATGCAGAATCTAATGTAATAAGCGAGCACAGGGCAGGTTTAGCAATATGGAATATGGAAATGTCTTTTTATCTTCCCGCAAGTCGCAGCTGACTCTTTTCCCTGTCTGCCGGTGAACTTTCGCCATAAATACATCAGCCTTGATGTTTATGTTGCTGTTCTGCATGTGCGACTCGATTCGATACGCGCGCTACTTTGCCTTTGCTTTGCTTTCGATTAATTTAATTTATTTACACGCGCTGAGGTCTAATGCTAACGCACAATTGTTGCCTGGCTTCCTACGAAAGCCCGGGCCCATTCATAGCCAAGCTTAAGCTTGCACGAGGAGAGAAGGCCTCTACGTCTGTCTGCGAGTCTGAGCCGTCTGTCGTGCCCGTGCGTTGGCGGCTCGCCAAAAGTGTACTTTATGTTATTGGGAAACGAACGGGAAATTGGTATTGGTTCGTGGCTCATTGTTATTAGATTTGAGGCTCAAATATTATGAAAATATGCACTCTATGTATAAAATATCCAAGTCTCAGTCTGGGTCCTAATTTATTGGCAATTCCGCCAGGAATTAAGTGTCATATCCTTGTCTTTGTCCGTTTTGCAGGACAATGTCATTGCCACTTTGATTTGATGCATTGTCTCATTTTTTCGGCATGATTTCTACGTTGTTCTTTCCTGTCAATGATTAGCAGATCTCGTCATTCAAATACTTGATGGTCGAGGGTCAGACACAAAGGAAAGGTCATCCAAAGCATGCACACGTGCTGCATCATTATTTTCATTATGCATAATCTCTCATTCATTTAGAG
This sequence comes from Mesaphorura yosii, assembly GCA_009869945.1. Classification (NCBI taxonomy): domain Eukaryota; kingdom Metazoa; phylum Arthropoda; class Collembola; order Poduromorpha; family Tullbergiidae; genus Mesaphorura; species Mesaphorura yosii. The sequence goes on from WIXG01000033.1 coordinate 164,337, forward strand.
CACGAGCACAATGATTCTTTGTTCTCTAAGCACTCTTCATTAATTATCATCATGTACTTCTAACATCTTCAAATGTCTTGCCCTCTTCAACTGGTCCACTCTAGTCCCACAGTCCAAAGCAAAGTTTAAGCGCCTCGTGCTCAATCTTCATTGACACACACGTTTGATGACCGCCTGTGCCTGTTATGTCAAAGCTCTGCTCTACTGGGAGGACTCGCCTCCTCTTCTGCTCTTCGTGTTGTAAAATGGCTCAATTAATCGCGAAAGCTTTCATCCATCGAAATCGCGAATTTTGGGAGGCGCGAGCCTCGAGGCTTGCCAGGCACCAGGCACGGAATCTTCGTCAGCATGACGATCGCGACGTTGACTTATTTGCGTAATTGCTTTCTCAAGCATGATGGTGTGAAGTCTTCACTTGACTTGCCTTACATTTCAGAGTAAGACTGAACACTGCGCTACGCTTGATGAAGTGAAAATTGTGAGAAAATTAGCCAAATTAGAAAGACTTTACGAAACGCTTGATTTTAAACGCACGAGATCAATTCAATCGGAACTGCGGCCGCGTTATTCGGCGTTTCATTGTGTTTGTAGTGTTTGTTAGCTGACACTGAACTCTTGTCTCCGTCGTTTCATCTGGTCATCTTTTGCATTATTATCGCATTCTAACTGACTCGGGTCAGTGCCCCCTTGGCAGAATCGGTGTTCATTGAAGCAAGCGTAAAGAAATTCAATCATTAAATTGAAGAAATTGCAATTGCTGATGAACTAGGCGGAAGGCATTATACAGCCTACTCGTTTTTTTTCAATTTCGTTTTTTACAATCGGATAAAAACTTAATAAAGCATAAATGATAAAAAATTCTTCATATTTTTCAGAGTTTTGTGCTTTGTGTTTAAAGGAGTACAGTTGAAATGTAATAAAACAGTAGCCCGACTGGTAACTGGTCTGTTGTGGTTTTAGCTCCTAAAGAAATAGCATAAGTAAGACCTACTATACATTCAACTTGTTTGTCCAGTTTTCTTTCATGTCCCGTCCTATCGTACTTTCTCATAGTTCCCCACGCGTGGTTCACTGCGTGGTGGAACAGCGTCCGTCCGTGTATTTGTGCTTGATCTCAGTCTCAGCGTGCGAGCACCGCGTGGAATCGATTTGAGCTCTGGACCTGGCCTGGACTGCTTTCGCTTTCTATTGCATCACGCGGGTTTCACATTCACGGCTCACACCACGTTTCGCTGGCGAAGAGAAAGTGAAATGTCAGTCACATCAGTCGGCATTTGTAGGAGTTAGTGAAAGCATGTGTATAAACTGTACTGCTGGTTTTGTCAGTCTATCGTTTTCGGCTCGCAGCAGGAATACTAAATAGGGTCAATTGCAGATGGACGCGAAGGGGCACGCGGGTCCGTCTCCTGCATTTACGTTTACTCACACGTAACAAAATGCAAGGCACGTCGTGTAAATTAGGTCCATAGTGCACTAGGGTCGTGTAATCGTGGCGTGTTTTTGGAAATAATAGCATTAGTGTACCAATAGCTAATATTTTACTCCACTCCAATTCCAAGAGGCCAGCGTGCCGATGTGCCGAGGGTGAGCACGGTGACGATTACAAACATTGCGGTTTAGGATTCCTGCACGCAATTCAATTCCTCGAGAGGAAAGTGAGAATTTAACGACAGTCTTGCGAAACGTGGTCGGCCTTAAATTCTTTGGTTAACCATGCACTGCTTTTAAAGAAGAATATGAAAGATTCCACAGTCATATAGTGGACTTCGTGCTGTGAACTGTGAATGTGATCAGGAAATACTAGTCATGCCTTCATCATCCTCGTGCAAAATTAGTCCAGACGGTGCTCGGGAGGATTTCATGCGATCAGCCATGCAAATCTTCCTCGTAGTTTCACCTCCAGGCACAAAAATCCAGGTTACGTTCGGTTCTTGTTTGCTAATTTGTTGTGAATCTTGATGTTGTATACCGTCACCGTGTACCGTGTTGACTGTTGACGTTGCATGATTAGAAATTGAATGTCAAGTGTTCAGTGTCCCGACTTCTCAATCTGCGTACGGAATTGAAAGCCAACTGTTGACCAGAATGGGCTTGTTGGATTTACCGCTGTTTACGTTCAACGTGAGTATTTGTGTCTTCTACCAATTTAATTACGCATTGTGCGCTTGCCTTGCGCATGGGTTGGCTTTTTGTAGCTGGATTAAGAGAAGATGCTTTCTTGAGGCCGCACAGTACTGACTCGTATAAGATGACCAGAAGAATGTGGCCTGCCTGTGCTTGAGGAAAAGTACTAAAATTCAATGTGGCATGATTTATTGGTTGTGCGGGGTTGCGTTGTTCCTAGAGAATGTCGACTGAGATAGCTGATGACTAATTACTGCACGAGACTTCACATCAGCGTATAGCGTAGATATAGACTGAAGAGTAACAAGGCACGGCACGAAGCTTCTAAATCTTCGAGATCTTGTCGTGTCGGACCAAACCGTCACGTCTCGTACAACCCCAATTTCCAGACACCAAGCTCTTGAGCAAAGAGCAGTGTCAGTGCCAAGTTGCCAAGTCCAACTTGGAACTCGGCTGCATCTGCATGACCTCAGGCTTTCACTCTAACTTTTCCTCGCCATGGCCAAAGTCATTTGCCGAGAAAAAATTAGGCTAGCCATTTAAGACTTCGGGCTTGAGGGCTCTGATGCCTGTGGAGGATTCTTCTTCCTGAGCATGAGTTTCAAATCTGCTGCTGTTAGCCAAAACGCCAAAATGTGGCACTCTTCAATGCTTGCTTTGCATTAATTGTAAGAAAAGCATAAATGAACCTTGCAATGATGCTGGAATATTTTTACATGAGTGATGACAATGGTGCTTCTCAATCTCTCTAGTGCCAGATTCTCGACTGCGCTGCGTAGTGCTAGAGAATTCGATTAAGCAATTGGCAATGGACTTAGCGGACAGTAGACACAGAGACAGTACATGTCTCGTGCACGTGCTGCCAGTGCCTTTGCACTCGCTCGATGACGCCGACGCGACCATTTATCTTGCTCACACGGCCGACCGTGACATATTGATAAAGTATTGTCACTAGCAATTTATTTGGTCAAAAAGTTGCTCTCAAGATGAAGATTCCACTGACTGAGATAACCCGGGCGGCACGAATTGTAAACTGGCCGACCCAACTCGGTTACTCAAGTAGTGTTTCGTGCTCTGTTTTTGCTCGTTGCATGCTTGCCGCTTGAAATATTTGTAAATAACCGACTTCAAAAGCGAAAACCAAAGTTGCAAAGGGAATCGCCAAATTAACTGGTCTTGTTTTGCTTGCACCTTGGTAGGGTCGCTCCCGAAGCCTGACCCACATTGACAATCTGGACCCGGCGATGCTTGTGCGAAATGAAGACATGGACAGTCGATCTGAACCCGATACATCGCACGACCAGTACTTGGACGTGCGGCATGACGCTGGCAGTGGCAGCAATGCCAGCAGTCGCGAAAACAGGAGAAAGAAATTGGCTCGATCTCAGGTAAAATATACGAAACGAATTAAATTTGCAATCTGCGCAGTGAGTTTGAACGCAGTGGAACAATTTAACACTCCAGAAATAGAAATCATTTGCTTTATTGCGTTCATATTTTTCATTTCAGGTCTCCAGTTCGGAATTTTTCAGCGTCTGTTTTCAAGGTCCAGGCTGCGGAGGTGGTGACGATGAAGGTGGAATCGAAGAATTTCTTCCCGTCACTCGTGGAATCTGTTTAGGGTGAGAGTTGGGTTAATTCGATTTCACAAAGAAAGACTTTGCACTCCTGTGCAATTTTCTTTTGCTCGGAATACTCGAAAGCATACAGCATAGCACAGTAGTAGCAGGTAGCAATTTTATGAATGAGTTCCACTTCCACTTCAATTTCTCTAAAATCGCATTGGCACTTGCCGTTCACCTCGTCTTCATTTTCATCTCCGTCGTCTCGTCTCGCATTTTGTAGCGTGTATGATACAATTTATCAAGATTAACCGAAAGAAGGCAAACGCTACGACACTTTCACGAGTTCTTCTATCCCATCATCATGCTTAAAAGACGGAACCTTCTGTCTGCTCTAAAATTCATTGCTGGGACCGGTAGCAGCGCTAGTGTTTCAACTAATTTGATCACTGCACTCAACCAATCATATAAAACAAGATTCAAGACAAGATTCACACCGCCGACGTGTTCGTCCCTCCTTATTTCCTCCAGGCCCGGTGCTCGAACCTTTACTCAATGCGGCTATTCAGACCGCTTCGGCAAAAATGTTAACGACGAAATCGTCGTGACGCTTCGACTTCTTTACATTCCAAAATCTTTAAAACAATTTCAGCTTGGAAATGTTTATTTGTTGACAATCAGTGGTGATCTAGCATCTATTCTGAAAGCGTCTCGATTTCATTAACAAAAGTGGACACGCGCCTGAGACCCAGTTCGGTCCATCTAAAGGTCGAAGAAATCTTAAAATATCGTGACCGGCCATCGCAGTTGACCGGCCAGAGTTGCTGCATGATAGGAATTAGGTACACACAAGCAGAACGAGCACGAACATAGCGATCCACTTCTGACTCCATAATTTCATTTCTATCGGCAAGAGGCTTTTGCTACTCGTTTCTGTGAACTCTGATATCACGTTTTATATTGAAACTCTTCGTGCGTAACCGCCGGCAGTGGATTCGAGCTGCAGCTCCATTTGGTCCACGAGTCCTCCCAAAAGTTTAACAACTTCTGTATGCCAAATTGGGATTAGAAATTTCGTAGAACAATAGATTAGCTCCGTTGCAAAATTTATTATACCGTACGCAAAGCCCTAGCAAAGCAAAGGAAGTGACTTGCCCCCAAATAGTACGATTTTGGTTTAAAGTCATGGACACGTCTGGCAACTAACAACTTCGCGGGAACCGAGAACCAGTAGCCAGACGCAATGACGCGAGAGGCGAGACTCGTACGTATTTTGTAGTAAACAAAGTTATCAAAACAAATACAGAAGAACTTGAGAAGAAAAATGAGAAACTCTTTCACATTCTTCGTCCACGCCCACTCAAATCAAAGTTTCGATCATTCTCATTCATGCCCATGCAGAGCTCACGGGCAAAGTGAATGAAAGTGAAAGCGAAGGCAATGAATTCAGAGCAAAGGGGCTCGATGATGATGAGCTTCTTGTTTAGTTTACTTCTTTTCATGAACTTCTTTCATAAAAACGTGAAAGCAGCGGCAGCAGCAGAAATTGAGCGACGAATCCGAAAAGAGTAACTCGTAGACGGAAATGTAAAGCGATAGAAAAGAAAAATGGATTTGATGGATTATTTTCCCTGCCCCGCTTGTTTATTGTGAGCCGCGCTGCTGCTTTTGCGAACGCGTAGGCCTTTTCATTTACCTGCGCCGCTCCGTCGTGCTGACTCGTCAACATCGTCAACTTTAGTAACAATTCCGAAGGTGGCAGAGATCCGTGCCATGAATCTGTGCGTACATGTCAGCATTCGTACAAAGTTGGAAACATCAGCAGCAAAATAAAACGAAGCAAATTTATATTCATAACGAACGCCTTCGCCTGCCAATTCTCCTTCCCTTCCGCCAACGCCAAACAAACTCGCTTGGCTTAAATGTGCTGAGCCGTGCTGTGCTGGTGTTCCACTGTTCGAAATACTGTAATCAATAATTCTGCCAAGTGCCAAAAAATGTATGGGCAATCTTAACAATACGGATCTGAATAATTGAAGTCGCCATTTTTATGTAGTAGTCTTTTGTAAAATCATAAGCTAAATGGACTGATCGATTTGGGAATTCGCGAGTTTGAGTTTGAATTCGCTTTACCTTTTATTGCATTACTCCAAGTACTTGACAGTTATACATATTTATGATTTCTATAAGCATACATGACGAGAAAAAGACAGAAGGCGCGTTGTGGCGTGGCGTAAGCATTTGCGTACGGATTAAAGCAATGTTCAGTTCGTTCAGCGTTCGTGCTATGTTATAGATTCATAGGAAAATTCCCAAGATCACAACATTTGTTTAAATATTCATGCGAATTTCTCACTCTTGTCGTGCACCTTGCTGGAATAAGAAATAAAAATTCTTATGTGCTCTTCAATGTCTTAAATAACCCAATTCAAGAAAAAGCATCACTCGATGGGAATTTTGAGTTTGGGTTTCTTATCTCGTCGTAGTTTCTACTATTCTATTCCAACAATACGAAAAGAGTCTGACAATAGCCAAGAGGACCACAATCTATGATGAGCGTGACGGCAATGTAATACCATTGGCAATGGCAATGGCAGAGTAGTGGAAGGAGAAAGTGGCAATAATGTCAATAAATCATAATATATGTACACAATAGACTAACGTCCCACGTCATACGACCGGCCGTTATGCGTTATCTACAACGGTATCATATAAATATTGCATTTATGTGCGAATGCGAACACGAGTGTGAGTGTGAGTACGAATGTCAAAATATTACAAGTTCAAACAGCATGGATATTTGGGTAGATAGCAGATAAGAATGACAGGACAGGATCCGTCGCACGTTTACGTTTTATGACGTGGGCTGGGCTACGCTTACGTCGAGTCGAATGTACTCGTGAATTATAAATGGATTTACTGTACATTTTGCAAATTCTATGCACTTTTTAAGGTAACATGAATTACTCGTGCATTATGCCTTTGTGCGTTGCGCATATCAAAAAATGTTTACGCGGGCAGACAGGCAGGCAACCCGTGCAAGTGGAAAGATATAAACTCCTCCGGTAGTAATTGACAAGAAGTACCATGCGCTTGACCAAAGTATGTATAAGAATGTATTCAGACCAAAATGAGATACAATTTACTGAATACTTGATTGCCATTATTGCAGGTTTAATGTCCGCTTTTCCTGCAATCCATTTTTAAAGAGAAAGTGCATATTCCCAAGAGCATAGTACCATTTATATGATGCTATGCAAATTTGATGCAAGATACCAGTGTGCATAATAAGAATAGGAATCGTGGCGTGCCATTATGCCACGGGTTTCTACCCTTTGCCCTAAAATTTCGTGCGAGGTCTCACGTCACGCTATAGCTGTTCACTGGAGAGCTGTGCTCTGGGTATGATAGGACGAGTAAATTACCCTTATTTCATACCTTTCTTTTTACAGCGATGCACTTCGGCCTATATTCGACAAACGAAACTTGTCCATCTCAAACGTGAACATATTCGTGGACTCATCGAAGACACCGCTTCCGAGCCCAGCCAGCACAGACACTTACTTTGTCGCCGGAAAGAATCTAACTATCAAAGGTGAGTCTGAAATTCTCGACACTTCGTCTTTGATTCAATTACGAGCAAAGGAACACTACATGAACGATTAATTAAATTAACACAAGTGAAAAAGACATCAGAGGAGAGCGACCACGCTTCAAATTCTGTAACGTTCTGTAACGACTTTCACTGTTTCATGCATTGTTGTACCTTGTACGCGGTTTAGAACTCTCACAAGAAAAAGGTTGATTCGTTTATACTTCGGGCTAGCTGCTGCTGCACCGCAGCCCCAAGTTGTGGTTTGATGTATGGTTTTCTCACTCTCAAGATATTTGGTATTTGTGCACATGATGGATGGCACGTGTTTCGTGTTTCGTGTGTTGGTATTAAAAGAGGAACCAAAATTAGATTTTAGGAAAGTCTTGGCTCTATTCTTTCACCATGCCGCTTTCCTTATTTAATTTGTTGGGGTTTGGCAGCTTGTTATGTAGTGCTTGGCTTTGACTCGGTGACACGGTCTCCTGGTCTCTCAGTCAGTGCCAATGCCGCTGGTGTCGGATCTCTTTAGGAAATGCAACGCGGGTCGGGGCTCGAGTGAGTGACGTTCGTTGAGATTGGGGCAGAGACAACAATAGAAGCGAAGACTATGATCCATGTAATGGAGAAAGGAAGCTTGAGCTTGTTTTGTGCCAGCGCCAGAACATTGGGTTTTTGGGTTGAAATCCTGGTTGTTGCAAACTATAATATCAACCAGAACTGTTGTATTTTAAGTTCCTACCAGCGTCTATAGCATGGCATGATTTGATATATTATCTTGAGTAATAATGGAATGGATTTGGCCAACACCACGCCACTTCTACGTAGTAATGCGAAAGAACACGGCAGCACAGAACGTTCACTCTCACGCGTAATTGAATATAGATTCTCGATTCTGGATTACAAATTTAGGAGACACACGACTCACGAAACGACGAGGCACTAAGGTCTCCGGCTCTTTATTGTAGCCTTCGATGATTTTGAAGCTTTTCTTTACTTTACAGTGAAAGAACCCACTGATTCAAAATTCCATTCCCGATCATTCAAGCAACCGTCAAGAAAATCATCAGCCGTAAGTTCCCTTTTGAACTTCTTTGGTTTATGACTCAAGTTACATGCTCATCAAATAAAAATAAAAATATTGACACCGCAACCGCAATGCGCCAATGTAGTGCAAATGCAAAGTCAATGTCACATTTTGGCATGTATAAATTGCATACTTTAATAATAGAAATTCTCCCGTTACGTCACAATGACAAATCCTCCTTGTATTGACGAAAGACAGCGGAGCTGAATGAGTACCGACATTTTGGCAAAACGACAGACGAGAAGAAGGAAACTTTTTGTCTCGACAAAGTTTATTTTTGTTACAGATCCATTCTGTCTAGGATTTAGCTTATTGTGCGCTGTGTGGATGCGGAGGCTGAGCCTGAAACCCAATTCTGTATGTTGCCACGAAGATGTGGTGACCCTCCCGACTTTTCACGTACGACGTGCGTAATGGACTTTGGCGAATCTCGTCGCGATTCGTGAATGAGGCGAATCTCATTCATTCCCATTCCCTTGATTTTGCCTTTGGCTTAGTTCGAACGCAAAAGCACCGCATAGGCATAAGCCTACAAAAGCCGTTGAAACGTATTCGAAAATCGGAGATGATAATAAAAGAAGATTTTTTTGTCTTTTGTCGGTGGGCTAGCTGGCTCAAAATAAAATTAGTTTATATTATCTGATCAAGAAAAGCAAGACACGCGCCGAACCCAACAAAATAATTACTTGTGACTGTGATTGTGGTTCTTGTCTTTTGTTCATTCCAAAGGACAGAGATAAAGTTTCCCAGGCGGAACCCAAAGTCTGGCCGGCCGACGAAGCAATTCTGTCCTCTGTGCCTGAACTTATGACTTGTGGGCGTCCATGGCTCGCGTCCAGCTTATTGCTTGACTGATTTGCATACTTATTCCGTATTTTTCCGTGCTTCCAGAAACAGAAACACAAGTTCTTCAGTGTGTCAGCCGAGGATACAAACAACTACTCCGACGTATCGACGCTGGGTTCGTCCACAACCCTCGAGCCAACTCAGCATGGAAGTCCAGGCCACCAATCTCACCATCCGCATCTGCAGCACTTGACTGGATCCGGGTCCATTTCACATGAAGGATCACTCAAAGTCAAGTCAACTGGAAAACAGACAACGAAATGGGGCGGACTTTTCTCCAACTCATTCAAGGTACATTTAGACACATGCCCAAGCCCAAGAACCATGGAACCAGGAAACCTAATTCTAATGAGATTATGGCTTTGACACGCACATGTCAAGCTCAATTAAGCCTCCACCCTTCATTTTGAGGAGCTTTTAATTAGTAAACAAGCAACCCATGCAATGTGGTTGAGGTTCAGGCACCTTGTAAATGCGAACCACACCGACCGAAATAACAGGCTTAATTTAAACAGTTTAAGAACAAAAGCTCTGTTTGAGATTGAAGTACCAGGAAGTCGAATTAACCTTGGAGTGCAAGGTTTCACTTTCTCTTTCGCATGGAGAAATTCAAAGAAGTTCAAAGTTCCCCCATGTATTCTACTCTTGTATGCCATTCATAGCATTATTTCTGCTGAGCCGAAGGTGAATAGTCTATAAGTTCACCGAGAAGCTGTGATAGTAGATAGAAATTAAGTTAATTTGAGAGTTTGTTTTTAAATTGTTTCGAATTAACATACCCGAGTATCTTTGTTCCACTGCATTGATGAGGCTGACATTAACACAAAAAAGGAATCAGGATTTGCCTTCTCACGCCATTCCATATATATTTACATTGACTAGATATGATATCTTAATGAGATGTACTGGGTTTTACGACCTTGATGTAAAATGTTACTTACAGGACAAATCTAAAATGGAGCTTCTCGCCGAGCAACTAAACTCATACTCGCAGAATGGGACTCCGAAGCCAAGTTTCCTTCCAAGCGCCGATGAAAATGAATGTAAATCAACAAAGCACACACTTTTCTATGCCGTCAGTGGCCCGCTGATTACAAAGCATATTTTGACACTGAGCTGTGATCGCAGTGAAAGCTCTTACGCATGGTTTCTTGAAAATTTTGTGGTAAAAAGTTTGTGATGCTGTCATTGCAGCTCAACTCACCCTCGAGAAAGATTGGAAATGCATTGTGCATGGTTGGAAGGACATGAGCGAGCGAAACATTCAGCAGCAGACTGCAATTTGGGAACTGGTTGAAACTGAAGTTGTGTACTTGCAAACGATCAGAGTCATCACAGACGTAAGTTATATGGGCTTTTGGACTTCGATTGTGAAAATGACAACGAAAGAAAGAAGTTTAACTTTGCGTCTCTGGCTTGTACTTCTTTTTCAGCTCTTTCTTGCGTGTATCTACAATCTTCAAGCAGCCAATATCTTGAATGAGATTGATCGTGATCAACTGTTTAGCAACATTCCTGAAATTTACAAATCAAACCAGATTTTATGGCTCGACTGCATTCTTCCAATGGTGCAAAAAGCACGCGAGACGCATCTGCCGTTGGAACCAATTGAACTACGGAATGGTTTTCGTAAGGTATGAAACTCATTTTCTATTGCGATCGTTTCCAGTTGAACCTGACAAAATGTGTAATTGTAATTGGTTGTATGTTACGTTTCTTTACATAGTTTGGCACCATTTGTCAACCGTACACGAAGTACTGTCTCGATCAAACCAAATGTCAACGATATTGCCGAGAGAAGTATCAAGAAAATGAATACTTCAAGACGTACTTGGCGGTAAGTTTTCTATATTCGTGTGAATATTTTATCCATCTACAGTGTATCATTCGTGTGTTAAATATTAGCCAACTAACAAACTCACCGTGCTACCACTGGGCACCAGATAGAACTTTGATTAACTGGACCAGAAGGCATCTAATAATTAGTGCTTGCGAAAAAATTGTAGTTTTACCTGCGTCGTCTGTGCCCAGTGTCCATTCTGAAATTCCTTTGAATCCAAAAGTTTAATGGCAGTTTTTGGCTCTGGGATACGATGACACGAACACACAAACTACAGATCTTATAATTTACCGCAATTTTAACTTCCATGGCTAAATTAACCTCGTTGAATATTGATAGTTGATTTGACACATGTATTTACAGTCAAACATTCTGAGAGGATCATTTCGAGTTGGCTAGTTTGCTTAAGAAAAGAAAATCATCTCCACCATTCTCTTAACGTCATGAGGCTAGGCCGATGTAATAAATAGAATTTCAAATCTGGAAGTATAAATCTCGGTACTATTGAATTGAGCGCCGCGGTGACGTGAACTTTCGCCTTCACATTCTCCGCGTATGCGTCCTATGCCGCTGTTCTTCATAGAAAAGCCATGGGAAAAGGTCAAAGCCAGTGTAGTTAGTCTGAAGTGACTAAAATCTGTGGAAGAGCACAATACGCAGTGCCAGTACGTGATTCTGTCTGATTAAAACTTCATAAATATCCCCGTCATCGCTACCTTCTTACCAACGAGTTTCCATGCTGCACAAAATTTCGTTTTGTTTGCTAAAATTATATTAGACATTTTAGCGTCCATTCTCGGTGCTTCTAACAATAGCTTCTTAACATGTCTTGCATTTCTCAGTGGTGTGAGACAAGAAAGGAGTGCAACAGACTGAGACTAATGGACATCCTGGTGCGACCTATGCAACGAATGACCAAATACTCCCTACTTCTGAAAGCGATACTCAAGCACACAGAGGACCTGGAACAACGAAAATGTATCGAAGAAATGGTAAGCGTAAGCACTTCCAAATTGCTCACGCATAAAACCGCGACGCAATTCAGAATTTACGTCACCGGCATTGATATGATTGAATTTGGTCTTGATAGATTTCAAGCGTGGAAAAATTCGTCCGCAGCGTCAACGGCGCACTGCGAAGTCGGCAGGACGCGGAGAGACTGCAAGGAATTGCGGAGCGCATTGAGGCATATGATGCAGTGGTGAGTTTCATCTTCATATTAATGAAGTATAGCAAGATCCGCCTTCACAAGAGGCTGGCTTTGATGATTTTTCACACGTGCGGCATAAATCTCTCCAAAACGCTTTCACCTTGCACAGATTTTCCAGATTTATTTCAATTTATCACATTTGGGAGACTACTTTACGGTTTTACCTCCTGAAACTGCTGACTATCACGGACGTGCGCGTGGAGAACGGATAGGCTTATAAATAGAACAGACTTGTTTATCACTTCAGCTGAGCTCAGAATGAACATATATCAGTTGTAACTGTAACGGTTTAGCCCTCATTTTACCCATTCTAATTCAATTTGTATGAACGCTAATTCACTCGCAACTTACAATGTACTTTTCTACCTGTACAGGAAACTCGCGAAGATGAATTGGAGTCGTTAGTGAAGGCACATTCAAAATTAGATTTATTTCATCCCATGCCCGGCTGTTCTGCATCAAAACGATGGTTAATATTTGATGTTGATGTCAAAATAAAAGACTCATTCACTTCCAAGGTAAGTGACGCGCTTTGCTGGTGCCAGAGCGTGCCTCTAAGCGCAGACACGAAGTTTATCCATGCTTAAAAGCGTAAATATACATAGCCAGCAAAAGAAAAGATTAATTAGAATTAGACTCGAAATACCCAGAAAAAGGCCTTCGCCTTCGGCCTCTTTCGAATTAGAATCGCCTGCAGACTTGCTGTTCATTTAAATTCTGTTGGAACTCGAATTCCTTTTTACGCCTTAGAATTTTAGCGTAAATTAAAAACAGACGCAGATGTGTGACGCAAGTTTCTTTTATACGAATAAGTCATAAAACATGGCTTTCTCCTACTCACTCTCAGAACCGTGAATATTTCTCGTCTCAAGGTTAGAGTAAGTGTAAGTTTACAACTTTTGATGAAACGTGCTAAGTGTGTCTCTATCTCTGGCCCTGCCCCATAAACAAATGAACAGCCTAATTTAACGTAGGCATGTGCCGAATGCTGAAATTCTAAAGCACAAAGGATTGTGACGACATTGAAAAGGCGTAGGGACTGAAAGCTTTCTTGAGTCTTGAAGTTTACGACCGTCTTTTTAAAATGCTTTCTTCTTTAAACCTGAATTTTATGTTATCTGGAATAAAACAACGCTTTTGTCTAAGAGAATTCACTTCTAAAAAGCCAATTAACTTAGAGCTTCAGGGTTTTTTCATAATTTACCGTCTTAAGCACCCAAGCTAATTAACGCCATGAAATTGACGAACTGCGCAGCTTGAAAGAAAGCTGTCTCATGTTCCTTTGCAATGAGTAGCAAGGATTTGACTTCCTTCATATGTCAACGTCAATTTTCAGAGTAAACTGCGACTGCCCTTACAAATAAGTAATTAGTTTCAGTGAAAGTTCGTTCGTGCATAGAATTCTGTATTACCAGTATTACATGATTACGAGCCACAGGCACATTGCAGTTGTTAGCCTACGCCAGTGTCGCAAGTACCGATGTCGTGAAATGAAGGCGAAGTGAAAGAAAGCCACTACTTTTCATAAATGCGGAGGATTAAAATGTAATCCTCCTCCGCGGCCAAGTTTGTTTTGATTCTCCAGCCCAACGCTCAGCGACTTGGCTTTCGCCTTTCTGATCTTTTGATTACTGCAAGGATTTAAGTTTTATTGCTATTAAAAATGGTCTTGTCATGCTCGCGAGTTGCGAGACTGTAATTACTTTTCTCAAATTGCGTGCCTCAACAAAGCGCGCGCGGCGCCTGCTGCTTCCAAGTCTAAAGCCTTGTTGTTTGTCCATTTTTCAGATGGATGCGCACTGCTTTCTTTTCACTGACATGCTCCTCATTTGTAAGCCACTGGGTCGGAGTAAAGGCGAGAAGATGAAAGTCATCAGGCAGCCATACATCGTGGATCGTCTCATAATAAAAGAACTGAGCAAAGACCCATGCTCCGTCGGCCTGGTTTACCTTAATGAATTTGGGACAGCGTCAGCAGCACTCTCGCTCCATTTTAATGAACCGAAATTACTTAAAGTGACGTTAGATCATATTAAGAAGGCGCAGAGAATTTACAATGAGGTGAAAGAAAAGGTAAGGAATTAACAACTAAGAACTAAGGCCTTGCCTGAGGTGAATAGAATGTACAGGCTTTATAAATTAGCTAAAATGCCCAGACACGTCTCACGCCGTTGGAGCTTTTTGAAATTCTTTCATTAGTTCAAGTTGCTACTATTAGATTCAAACTCACTTGTAGGAATTCAGAGAAACATTTTCATCTCATTTTAGGAACAAATGGAGTATCAAGGTGATGAGGAGAATGGTGTGATGTTGTACCTGAATCACCATTTGGGTGGCTCCAGCAGAGGAAGTCAATTGTCCAGTCTTGTCCATTCGCACAGGTAAAATCTACGTTCACTTAAAGTCTGTTGGCATGCATATGACATGGCTTGGTTGTATTGTGATTTACAGTGGATCAGTGGAAATGGAAGCTTCAGTCCTTTCAAGCCAAGCCGTTAGTTTTGAGCACGAATTACGTGGATCAAGCTTAAGCTCCGATGAAGGTAACATCAGCGAAGCTGCGGGGATAAGCTTAGTGAAGTCACGTTCCATGAGCTCCGAGACTGGGGCGGGAAGGCCGACTTCTCCCAGACGAGAAAGGTAATGAATGGGATTTGCATTGGGGCAAAAATCGACAGAAGCCAATAATGTTTAATTACTCTGTCTAGGCGTCTTTTTTTGTCAAAATCCCCAAGCCCGAGCCCCAATACGCTCACCGTGCAAATTCCTATCCCAAATTTGTCCGGACAGTCGTTGCCAAATCTCACAACCGCTTCAGAGACGTCTCCGCCCACGTACGCACACAATCTCTCCCTGACCGTCCCGAAATCGCTGCTGAGTCCTACGCATCGCGGGGTCTCTTATCCGCCGCCATCTCCGAAAAGCTTAACAAGGTCCTACGCACTTCTCCAATCTCGAAATCCGCCCCTGCAGAAATCAAAGAACATTCTGGGCCCTGGGACAATGAATCCGGAGAAGACTGTTAGTCTTGATGTGCAAGTTCCAGAGATTAGAGGTTAGACTTTCTTTTCTTTGTTTCTATTCACAGTTCACACTTTCACCACACCACAATGAATTCTTTCTTCTCAGAGATTAAGACGCATAATAATAATAATCGTAAAGCTTTATGAAACAACGCAAAAGACATTCGCGCATTGTTTCGCCACAATCACACAGACGGATTTATTTTTATTAGGTCTGACGTATGAACCACAAGATGCTTACGCTGATTCAAGAGCCAACGACGGCATACCAAGCAGCAGCCCTACGAATTGCTATTCACCACACGAACTTAAAAGGCCTAAAGAGTTCTTTCCCTCCAACTTTGATGAGCACAATGTAAGTTGCCAAACTGAGACCGAGCCACAGCCGACGACGGATTATCACTTCACGCGCTACGACGTTTCGTTCCCCACGACCGCAAGCGAAAGTCCAGGCTTTGGAAATACGAAGCGATTATCTCGAAATGAGCGTGTTGAGTCGAAGCGCTATCATACTGCTGGAGCAATCGATGATATGAGGGTAAGATAGTCTAGTCGTATATTATCGTATATTATTACTTATGCGAACTTGTGCCCTTCTTCAATTCGCAGAAGGAAACTAGCAAAGATCGTGATTCAGCAATATACAAGCGACTTTCTTGGAACTGTGGACCTCAAAAATTGCAGGAGCATCAATCCTCGATTCAGGGCCAGTACGATGCGTCAGTGCTGTCAATCAATTCTAAATCTACTTGGTAATTATTAATTACTATTCAATATCCGAGCTACTTGCCGAGTAGAGTTTTAAAACCAGTCGCTTCTAAGCGCCTAGCGCCTTGAATTTTAATTTGCTCATGAAAGCTTGATTTGATTATTTTAAAGGGCAATGCTATTTTTGCTTTTTTTTTTATTAGTGAAAGCATGGCCAGTATTCGTAGCTCTTCTGGAGTTTCGTCAACCAGTTCGCTTTTACATTGTATTAGTGATCTGGAATCTAATTCGACGTCAACCGCGTCGACCACAATCACAACTCCTTGCGGCGTGACCCCAACTCAACTGCCGTATCACCCGTTGCTTCCCGAACACACACCGGGGCCTCCGTGCACGAGTCCGAGTGCTGCAAGTGGAAGTAACGCTAAGCAGCTGCCAAATGTCCGAATTGCGTTGTGTGAGCCTGGCGAATCAGAACGAGTTTTACTCAACAATAAGCAGGATTTGGAGTCCCACCTGCAAGAAATTTCGAACCACATCGAGGCGCATTTTGCTGAGGGCGCCCAATGCAAGACGTGTTCCTCAACTCCTCAGAGCCCGAACCATAATCAGAAGGAGGGGGGTTTCAGAGTGCGGCCGTCGATGTCTCAGTCTTCGTCCTACACCGGTGCAATTATGGGACAGGGCCCTAGCTCTTCGCCGGACAAAAACAACTCCCTCCTGGATTTCGTCCTGTTGGACTCCTCACAATCATCGTAAGTTGATAGTCGAGAAATATGGACCCTGGACCCTTTTTCATGCAATGCATGCTAATTATGACGTGTTTGTTTACATTGTAGGGAAGTTTGACCGGAGTATCTGCCTCAATCTACGCCGAAGACAAAGGTTCGGAATTGGTTGAGGAGCAAATTCGATAGCTTTAAGAATTCGGGTTAAATCTTGTACGCCAGCAATATTTTCGATGACTTTAAGTGCTAATAGAAGTTTATGCAAATATTTCGTCTCAGCGTTGAAATTATTATGAAGTAATTTTTGAAGAACGTAAATCAAGGAAGTAATGTGAGGCGTGTGAGCATATTATTACGATTATTATTCTGAGCCAGAGATTATTAGCAAAATGTGATATTCACGAAATACTGGTGTAAGTCTAAATTCTAATCATAGAGCACAAGAATGTATGTACAAATAGTGCTATTTTGTGATTAGATTCCTTGATGGTGCTGTGTCAAGTGTCTCCTAAATCATCGGCCTATTTCTTCTAAATGTACGCTACATTTGCTAGTTTAGGTGTTCAACATGTAATAATTTGTTTGCTTTACGTTTTAAGCGACTATTACTCGTTACTCGTACTCTGCTTTTTAAAATGTGATCTAGCTATGCAAAACTACAGTATTAAAAACGTGACATATCCTTCGAAAAATGAATGGACAAGCCGGCAGTTTTTGCTCAATGGTTATTTTGATTTATTCGAAGAGCTATGAACGAGCATATGAACAAAGGACGTAGTGAGGCTTACAACCGTTGTTTTTATTCTTAAATGCTTAAAATACACAGCCCACTCTTACAAGTTTGGCAGTACCATCCGGTATGGTCCGTGTCTCCGCTAATTATTAGATTCACATCAACCTTAACTAAACTTTAGTGTTAGGTACTGTTAGCTTTATTTGCGATTTACAAAATACTACTTACAGCTACTATGCTTTGTCACAATTTACCCATTCAAATTCTTTTCCAACCGGAAATGAGACTTTGCGATATTATCATTACCTATGTTACATGGAAAAGTAATCGTTTTCGTTTCTCTTAGGCCAGACGTTCCAAATACGAGAGAAAGATGGCCGAGAACAAATTTCGATACAATGCGTTAAGATCTGACGAGTATGAATTTACACATTTGAACTTACACTATACTTAGCAAGCATGAAAACAGAATCAGAATGCGTCCATCTTATCGACATCTAAATTCCTGATTAAAGCTTTTGTAATAATAATACATTTTGTATCACATCTACTCGCTTCAATCACACACTTTAAATTAAGGTTCGAAGTATCACAACATTCACAGACGTTAAATTCACAGGTTTCAATAGTACGGTTTGGAAGGTACATTATCTCTACTATGTAGTATCTCAGTTTGTGTGGTATGATTCGTTGGAAGTTTCCAGCAGTTCCAGGAATAAAAATTTCGAATAGCGACTTATCGGTTAGGTTAGTTTATCTTTCAATTTAAAACCTATAGATTATGTACAAAGCGAGCAGATCAATCGAATATCGAAATCTCTCTGCACGGTTTTATAAGGATATCGTTTCCCCTTTTACAACTATGAATGAGTAACCTATACGAATAATTCCACAAAAGTGGTCGTAAACAACAACAGCTAGTCTACTACTTAATAATTAGTAATTCGAAATTTTATTTAATCTATGGAATTTCTGGCGCATCCAAATCCTCAATTTTGTTTTGGGCGTAGCTTTAGGTAACTGATCAATTTAAACCTCACTGCAATGTTAAAAATGTGTTAATTACGCATCCCAATCAAACAGATCATGGAGTATTACAATTACAATAACTTACGAGGCTTCCATTGATGCGTCCGTTAGTATAAAGTCACGAATTAAGAACGGCTCTGATTTGCAATTTGTTGCGGTTGCAGTTCTTGTGTCCTCACGGTTGCATTCTGGGGATCGCTCCTCATCGTCTTCGCCTTCATGAACTGTATGATTCACTCTTTGGCCTGTAGTTGAGTTGCAATTCCTGCACTGATTCCCTTCCGCGAAGTGGACTTCGATATGGTTTGAAATTTCATGCAAATCGTTCTCAATTTTGCTTGGTTTGTTGGTCACGAACACCTTTGACGGATCCGAGGGCGATTCACACAGCGCAATGCGAACGTTTGGCAATTGTTTACAGGACGCAGCCACAGTTGGGCTCTTGACCGCTACTTTTGGTTTCAAAGCCGGTGGGGGCGGTGGATCGTGCTCGGGTGGCTGCTGATGATGTGGCGGTATGTGCTTCCCAGATCCAATGGAGCCAACTGTGGTGGCGACAGATGACGAGCAAGGCTCCACGTCACTAATGCAATGCAAGAGGGAACTGGTTGAAGAAACTCCGGATGAACTACGAACACTCGTCATGCTTTCACTACTACAAAAGTAAATCATGAACAGAAAAGAAAACAACATGTAAAAATGATTCGAATAAAACATCAAAACGCTTTCTAAGCACGCACACAACACAACATAAAGAACTCAACCTCAATTTACATCCTCTTAACTCAACAATAAAAAAGTGGCAATTGCATTATACCTGAAAAATTGCCTGCTTGATGGAATTGATGACTGATTCTGGAATTGTGCCTGCTGCTGTTGTGGGCCATAATTCCAGGATAATCTTTTGTGAATGGCTGCGTCACGATTGCTCTCTTTCTGTTGACGTACAATCAAACAATCGCTTTACTTCTATGCAAAGTGGGCGAAAATGGAAACCTACGCGCGCCAGGCGCCAATTAAAGTGAGAAATCGGACCTTGATGTCTTCAATGACTCCAGCCGTGTAGTAGCGTTTTGTGTCGGTGCGGTCATTTCTTGCGAGGCGTTTTGAAAGGGCAAAAGCCGTGTTACTACTGTTCATTGGATTCGAGGGGTCATGAGGGTGATAGTAATGATTGCCTTCAGATTTGTCACTCTGGTGCAAAATTAGAACTTCGTCGTCACCATCTTCGTTCTCGTGTTCGGCTTCATGCATGTCGTGGGTTTCCAAGTACTCCATGCTGCCATATTCTTCTGCACCGGAACCACAACCAGAAATAGCAGACGTCACGGAAGGCGTTGGCGGAGGTTGTGGGACCACAGGAGAAACATCATTGCTTGGTGGAATGCCTGAAGACAAAGAAAGGAATAAACACGTTATTAAGGTAATTATCGTGGACTTTCCATGTGCATAACGCACGGGCATTGAGTCAGAAGTGTAGTAAAATGGTGCTCATAAACCTTTACAGCCCGTTATAAATATTTATACGCAAAGAACAAGGGAATTGTTGCTTAACCGCAGCCAAGTTGCAACTATTCCCGATGGTAGTTGTATTTATGACCTTGCTTTTAACCACTTTATGACAAGCAAGCAGACTTATGCTTAATGCTTTAGACACTCACCTCTAATCTCAGGAACTTGAACATCAAGATTAACAGCTTTTTCCGGACTCGTGACAATATGTTTCGACTTTTGCAGCGGTGGGTTCCTGGATTGTAGCAGTGCGAAGGATCGGCGTAAGCTACGTGGCGATGGCGGTGGATATGAGATGCCGCGATGAGTTGGGCTCAACAGCGACTTTGGAACCGTGAGTGAATGGTTGTGGTGTGTCATGGTAGGTGGGGATGATTCCGAGGCGGTGGGAATGTTGGGCAGCGACTGACCAGACAAGTTTGCAATTGGAATATTCACGGAAAGTGTGTTTGGGCTGGAAGCTTTCAAAACCCTCCTGCAAATAGATACCACGTTATAGAATGTCTCTAAATTCGATCTGACTGCAAAAAATTGGGTCATTGGAATCTTACCTTGGCGAACCCGGGCCGGTGTCCGTGCTCATGGACCGTGACTTCATCAAGCTAGCTCCCGTATTACTGCCTCCAACTGATGATTCGTTCCCATTTCCATCGTCGGAGCTGAGACTTGACCCTCGCAATTCGTTCTCGAAGCTGACTCCACGGGTAGAAATGGAAACTTCATTCATTTCAACGGATCCACTGAAAAAGAATGACGGCATTCTTGCTTTGTTTGAACCAACATCATATCGACAATAGAAAGAGCCAAGTTTACCTGTGGGAATGAATTAGACTTGACAGCTGGCTGGTTCGACTCGAACCAACGCGTCCACTTCGGGAATTCAAGTAAACGTTGTCATCCTCATCGTCGGGATTCTCCATGTGCTCCTGAAACAAATTCATCAATAACTAAAAATGCAAAAATTTTAAGAGCATCGATTACAAACCTTTTCTCTGGCTTCCAAGAATAGCTTTTGTGCTTTTTTCATGTGATCAATGAAACCTTTTACCAGCTTAATTTCATTGAAATGTAAGGAGAGGGCTGCTGAGGCGGTGCCGTACTCGTTCAGATAAACCAGGCCAAAGGAACATGGATCTTTACTCAATTCTCGCGTGATGAGACGATCGACCACGTATGGTTGGCGAATGACTTTTACCCGCTCGCCTTTACGACCGACAGGCTTACAAATGAGGAGCATGTCGGTGAAGAGAAAGCAATGTGCGTCCATCTGAAATAGAAAATTGGGCAAGTCGTGGTTCAATTTCTTGCTGTAGCTTAAATATTACATTTAGCCAGGACTGGTAAATTCTATTTTCAAGATGAAGAGACCAAATGAAGTACTCATTATTTTGATAGAAGGAGTTAATAGAAATAGCCAAAACAAAGGCGTTCATCCTCCTCCACATCGCCAAATGCGCTTGTCGCCAACATCAAAGATCAACTTCAAGTATGTCTAGTCTCGTCTGTTGTTTTTCATCGTAATATGTACAGAATTAGCATTAGTGAAGCTGAATCCTGAATGGAGAAACTTTACACTTGATAATTTGAGATTTGACACCGTCGCAGCTGCCCGCAACGTAGAAAGGTGACAAAAACAAAACAAATAGGCAATTAAGGCAATGACGCCAGTCAATCCAGACATACTCAGGCTTAATCAAAGAGTGATTCAAATATAGACTGGATTGAAACGTTAATTATGCGGTGGTGTCACCAACAATGCCCACGCATTATTGAATGTTTACGTGAAAGGTGAAATACTCGGCTGCTCTTTGGGCAATGCGTAGATGACTTCGCATCCACACTTGCACGTGTAGCACTCTAAAATATGTCACGCAGTGGCGTGACATAAGAGAAAGATGCAAGCTGTTGACAACTGACAAGTTCAATTCTCAGAACCTTACATTAAGTTCAACTTTCTACGCGTGATACAAATTAAAATTTTTCTCAGAACTTTTCTCATTTCGCTGTAGTACGACTGTGCTGTCCCTTGCGTAGCATTCGGCGCGGCGTATTCGTGAAAAGCCATAAAAAGCATGGCTCACGGTTCAATAAAACTTTACTCCACTTTCACAATCAAAAGATGGAGAATAAAGACTCGTAGACCCGTATTTAGATCATCGCCTTGGACAGACGAAAAACTCGACGAGACCTCGAGACAGAAAATTGCCGCTAAAATTGTGGAAAATTGAGACTGCGTTTTAATAGAGTAATAAGAATTTGCTTAAAATACTCCGGAAATTCGTCTTTGAACCATGCCACTATTTATTGCCAGCCATCGACTTACCTTCTGCTTTCTTTACGGTATAAATCCAATTTCTCACTTAATTAAACGGCGTATCGCGCACAAGCCATTTTACGTACCTTGGACGTAAACGAATCCTTAATTTTCAGGTCGCACTCAAATAAAAGCGACCGCCTCGCCGAAGTACAACCTGGCATCGGTTGAAACAGATTTAATCGAGAATGTGACTTTACGATTGATTCCAATTCATCTTCACGAGTTTCCTTTAAATACGCAGTAAACGTTCCAATAAATTTCAAATAAGTCGCATAAATATAAAGCGTGCAACTTTCTCCGCCGAAGGTCAACTAGAACTTACCACAACGTCATAAGCTTCAATACGCTCCGAAATTCCCTGAAGACGTTCGTTGTCTTCCCGACTCCTTAGAGCGCCGTTCACACTGCGCACAAAGCGCTCCACACTCAAAATCTATATAATAAATTGGAAATACGTATAATTATAAAGATTTCTTCAAATCTGACATTTCCCCCAACGCCCAGCGCCACACATACCATCTCCTCCGTACACTTTCGTTGCTCCAGGTCCTCCGTGTGCTTGAGTATAGCCTTCAACAAGAGTGAATATTTGGTCATTCGTTGCATTGGTCGCACGAGAATGTCCATCAATCTCAGACGATTGCATTCCTTTCGAGTCTCGCACCACTTTAAAATACAAGCATAGTTCCTTTAGTATCCAGCCACGCTCAATTTTCTCATCAGAAGCCACGGGCACAAAGCCTTGCCAGAATGGAACTTACAACTAAATACGCTTTAAAATACTCATTTTCCTGATACTTCTCACGGCAATACTGTTGACATTTGGTTTGATCCAGACAATACTTTGTGTATGGCTGGCAGGTACTTCCAAACTGTATAGAACACAAATTTCAGTGTCAGTCGTAATTGCAGTGCCACCATTCAACATCGCCTTTCACTTACTCTAAGGAATCCATTTCTAAGCTCCGAGGGTTGAAGTGGCTGTTTGGTTTCACGTGCTTTTTGTACCATTGGCAGGAAACAATCGAGCCAGAGCAAATTGTTTGATTTGTAAATTTCAGGAATGTTGCTAAATAATTGATCACGGTCGATTTCGTTCAGGATGTTGGATGACTGCAGATTGTAGAGGCAAGCGAGGAAGAGCTGATGGGCAAATAACGAATTTAGATGTTAGCGCTAGCAATAGCAATAGCTTTATGCCTTTTTAGATTGGAGGTATTTTACAATATCAACCTCCTGACAATTGTAATTTTATTCTATGCTATCTATGCACGGACTATTGGCTGCAGCGCAGTGACTTACATCAGTAATGACTTTCACAGTTCGTAGATAAACGACCTCGGTTTCCACGAGCTCCCAAATGGCAGTTTGCTGTTGTATACTCCGCTCACTCATGTCCTTCCAGCCCGGAACAATGCATTTCCAGTCCTCCTCGATGGAATAAATCGCTGTGTGCAAAGAAAGAGAAGAGTTCATAAATATTCCACTAAAAACGCAGACAATTTGACTTTGTCGGCTGCAAATAGCAAATCTCCACTCCTGACCCCAGAAATGCAAATGCAAAGGTCAGAAGCCTTCAAAAGCGTTCATTATCCACATTCTACATCAAAGGTCTTTTAACCTCACACCGCGCAATCTTAA
The DNA here is from genome assembly GCA_009869945.1 of Mesaphorura yosii. Taxonomy (NCBI): domain Eukaryota; kingdom Metazoa; phylum Arthropoda; class Collembola; order Poduromorpha; family Tullbergiidae; genus Mesaphorura; species Mesaphorura yosii. Next base: position 188,289 of record WIXG01000033.1, read on the forward strand.
ATGAGATTTAAAATCACACACGAACTGCTCAACGGTGTGTGGCACGCCACATGCGGCGTGCAAAAATAAACGACCGGAGCCTCTAAACTCATGCTTCAGTCTAACTACTTGAAGGCGAGGATGTAGGAGAAAGAAAAAGAAACTACTTCAAAAATCAGAGAAAGCAAGCGCGTTTGAATGATTAATGCATGGATTATCAAGAGTTTGGGATTGACACGAGGCACGGTGTGGTTTGAAGTTGCAATTTTCCATCCTACCAATGATTCCATTCGCTAAAAGAAAAGACTGACGTTATTCCTCGCCTAAATTAAAAACGACAGGCGACACGAAATTCCATTTTACAGTCTTTTTCCACTTTTACAAATGGAAAATTACGCCTGCCTTTTCGAGTGTTTACAAATCACACCACAATTAGGATTAAAAATAGCAAAACAGAAACGGGACGTAACTTACAATAGCGCGGCGTAAGCGTGAGAGCGAATCGCACGCTTAGAATTTTTGCTGTCGCCATTTATTAATAGCGTTTTGGTATATTTTCGTAAACACGAGGACGGAAATGCGCATTACTCGTATTTATGGACATTTTCCCATCGCGGAGCTTAAATCGGGAAATTTGTTGGAAATGCAGAATCCTAATAATGAATTTGGTCAATGCAATGCTAATGTCAGATTTTATAAACTGATCTGAAATGGGACCGGCCAGTTCTTGGAATCCTTTAAAGCAGATTAAAGTTAGATAATTGAATTTCCTAATCGGATCTTGCCGCACGCTTTCCTTTTCAGGTACTGCTGCCCGGATTTTATCCGGCATGGCATGGCACGAGCGCTCATGTAAAGAGAAAGTCGAGTCCTATTTATACTTATGCTAGAGAATGCTTCGAGCCAACCACCAGGCACACGATGACGATGATTTAGGACTCGCAGGCACGTGGAGCAGATGAACTCCACCAGAAAGGCCAAAAACAAATGGAAATTCATGTTAACGTACTCGTTCACTTGTTCTCTAACCCATCGCTCTGTAACAAATGAACCCTATTTGTTGATGGAACAGGAACAGTATTTTATATTCAGTGCCGCCGTCTCGAGTGCGGGCGGACACCGGAGCCCGGGTCTCAGTGCTCAGCATTCAGCAACTGAAGTGAAAGCAATAAATCGAGGAGAAAAGACGCAAAGAGAATTAATGTGAAAAATGTTTGTACTCTTTTAAACCCGAGCCCTTTTGTGTGATTGTGAGATGCGATGGAACACGGATGGATATTTATCATTGTTTAGCGTAACCTGTGGACGAGAACAGAGAAGATAAAATCTGCTTTTTGCTGCATGATTCTAGGACACTTTCTTTGCATGAGTAAGCTTAAGCCCCGTTTAGTCCCGTATTGTTTAGTTTCCTCTTACTCACTCTATACGTAATTTGCATCTCTCATGATTCGCAACATACGACTTAATGACCTTCATCGCTACTGCTTTGCTTCCTCGGTGCGGCTTAAGTTAATCGCATTTTAAAACTTATAAGATGAAAGTGCTACGATCACTTTGTGCTACGTTATTGTTGCTGAAAGACAGCTTAAGGCCAGGCCAAGATCATTTCACCAAGTGGACTGGATAGGACAAACTTGTTAATTCATGTAATAAGGTCGCGGGTCGAGACCTCCATGCAATGAGAACTGACATGAGAATGAGACTCGCCAAGCTACTTGTGCGCGGGTGGTAAGGGCGAAGTTTAATCTCTGTCTGTCTCCAGCTTTGCCCTGCCGACGACGAGACGTGATCTTCTTCACCCAGTGCAGTTCGCAGTTCTCAGTTCTCTTTTTGATTTAATAAAAACAGCCCACGCACACTCGCTCCTTTCTTTCGAAACTTTCTTCTCGTTCTCGTTCTAAACTTTTGACCGGAATGAGACGTCAGACAATGAACGAAGAGTAAAATTTGTAAGTTGTAAGTAAATGATAAAGTCATGTTGAAACTGCTCACGATTACGAGATAAATGCTTGGTAATATAAAAGTTTGTCGGTCGGTCCTTCGGGCAAGGAAGGATGTTGACAGTTTGACGACTTGATTACGAGAAAAGTTTCCGTCGTGTGACTTTCAGTGGAATTTCCACCTTCCTTTGCTGTCTTACGTCAAGTGTCCATGTGTAAATTGGCAATTTAGTACGCACAAACTTTTGATTAATTGATCTTATCGACTTTAGTGATCATGAACTCGTGAGTTCATTTCCAAATAGAAGAACAAGAGAGCTAGAGATGCTATGCATGTAAAGTGTCTTACATTGAATCTCTTCTGTATCGGTGGGGAGAAAACTTGGTCTTGGGATTCCGTTGGTCGAGTACGAGTTCAATTGCTCGACGAGCAGGTCCATTTTGGAATTGTCCTTGAAGGAATTGGAGAAAAGTCCGCTCCATCGGTTTGTGGATTGCTTGGTACTCTTGACTTTAAGCGATCCTTCATGGGAAATCGATCCTTGGTGGTGGTGATTGTGGGAGGCCGTCGCTGAGGAATTCGGATCCAGAGACGCCGAAGAAATGAGGGTCGGTGACCCACCAGAATTGCCGTAGTTGGAATCTTCGGTGGATGAACTGAAGAACTTGGACTTGCTGCTCCGCTATAGGTGTCACGAACGAAATATCTTTAAGTCTTGGGCGAATAACAAACCTCAAAAGCAAAACGCTGAACGAAAGACAAGGCAAGAAGCAAAAATCGTCGCGTCGATGAACTTACGTTTGATGATTTCCGTGATGGTTGTTTGAATGACCTCGAATGGAATTTATGATACGGTTCCTTCACTGTAAAGAAATACAAAGCAGAAGCTTCAGTTATGAAAGTTCTTACTTAGTATAATGCTGTTATGAGTTATGAATTACATAACGAAGCCTATGAAGTAATTTCGACTTTCTTAAACTAATTACAAACTAATTTCTGCTTTAGATTGAACCACGCAGATTTGTTTACGATGTGTTGCGAAGTTGGTGGAACCAGCAAGTCGCAATTTACGGCCACGGCACTGCCAAGATCGCATACCGCAATAGCACCTTGCTCACCCAAGTGTGGGCTTTGTGCTTGGCATTCGAAAAGTCATTAGTGCATGCAAATTATCAAGAAAGCGCAAGAAGGAAATTGGGAACACGAAAACTTTCACCGTGACCGTAGCTCAACTCGAATGTTGCTGGTGCTGCGCGCGGTACTCACATCAGAAATTCAATTTCAGGCCAGCTAAATTTAATATTGATATGCTAAAACATTACACCGCACTCTTGGGAGTTCGGCTTGACTTGTTTGCCGCATCCCTCCATCCATCATTCTCGCAATCTGAATAGACTAACAAACAACATGATCGCGCAGAGAAGAAAGCGAGAAAAGGAACGCGATGATGAAAGCCTTTTAATGAAAAGTCACGCAAAAATCAATTTCTATTTCTAGTGTCAAGAATCGCAACACTAACGCGAAACGCAATTCAAGCAACACGGTGAAGTTTCTTTCTCTTTTCCTGGCCGATAAAAAGCTTAAAGAAATCGAAGTTCATTAGAAAAGCTTTTTTTATTCGGTGATGGCATGCTCCTTGCATCTTGCGCGCGATTACATTGCTAATTTGATGTATTCAAAGTTGAATGAACACATTTCGCCTTGCATAATTCGGCACGGCATCGCGTTCCAGTATTCATTAGCCACATTAGCTTGCTTAGCCAGACAGGGCTTTGACGTAATTGAAACTAATCATCGCATCGAATTACACCGCTACATGGCCACACCGAGCTTCACCGTAATCATTCTTACCTCTGACAGTTAGGTTCTTCCCTGCAACGAAGTGTGTGTCCGTGCTTGCTGGCGATGGCAGCGGGGTCTTGGAGGAGTCCACGAATATGTTAACATTTGAGATATTTATGCCCTTCCGCTCAAACAAAGGCCGGAGTGCGTCACTGAAACGAGAAAGTGGAAAGCATGTAAATCAGGTGAAGTAAATACCAAATCTGCGACTTGGTGTGTCAGAAGGATTAAAAGTTATAATCGCATTGCTCAGATAGAGAGGAAGTGCTGTGGCCAAAAATAGATTGCCCTTGCATGCTAAACTCAACGCTCAGGTGACTGAGCTCTGGAAAGCCTCACTTGACACTCATGTTCATTGTAAGTCTAGACACGGCAGGTTCATAGTTTAAGAAAGAAATCGGTCACGCATCACGCCACCCGCCATCGACGAGATGAGAGGATTAAGATCGTATGTCGCCTCCCGGTTGAGGTTCATAGTTGGCAGAGCATCGATTCATGGGACAAAGTTCGAAAGTTCACTAGTTCACGTGAAAGTCGAATGATAATCTGAAATTTATATTCTTTCAAACAGCTCTACTATACAGGTATGTTCATTGCTGTGGTAGTCAGCAATTCTGAAGTTCCATCAGCGTATGGTTCAGTAGTTTGATATCTTCGAAAACTTGCACAGCAGTTCGAATTTGAAACTGGATATTACGTTTACACGAGAAAGCAATAACCCATTAGCCACTCAATTTTCTCGTGCAAAGTTCATTTCAGGACCAACACTGCCCTGCATGGCGCATGATATTGCTGCGATTACCGGCTCTAAAATCAGGAGTTTACTTGTGCAATGTCCGTGCTTCATGAATCAAGTCGATATTGTTGAAACAATCGCATCAATAAAGCATATGAGTATCATATTTCGTCTCCAGAGGAGATATACACTGCTAAAAGCTGCCTGAGCATAACGCAAACGGATGATGGCAACGGGCGAATGTACGACGATTGCCCCCTGCGTCAATTGCCCCCTGCGATAATTGAACCACACTGCGGCAACATCCTAGCAAAATCATTAGTCACTGTCGAAGGACACGCATAAGTGCGTATCTTCAGATGAACTGACTGAACAAGATAACGAATCCATGACAGAATACCTCTAACCTAACCTAACCTAACCTGTTTAACATGTTTTGTCACGGGCTCGAACTAGGAGCCTTCAAAGCCGAGTTCAGTCTTCATCATTAGCCACTAGATCCACTGTCCAGTCTGTGGAATAAAAATCTTTTAAATCTGTATTCGATCAAGTAATTTTTGATGTTGCCGCAGTGTCGTTCAATTATAGCAGGGGGCAATTGACGCAGGGGCAATTGGCAGGGGGCAATTGTCGTAGGGGCAATCCACGAGGGGCAATCGTCGTGCTACGCAACGGGCATTGAACTGTGACAGCAAACAGTACTACTGAATACTTCCTTGTATGTGAAACCTCAATGGACTTATGACACTTCAGCTGTATCTGCGACTTTTGTATACGGAATTCGAGCTGGAAGCTATACTTCAGCTATTAACAAGTTGTTTCATCGGCTGCTAACTTGGAAAGAATGCACTTTCGCATGAAATGAATTAATTAATTAAAAGAATCCCGTTAACTGATTCTTGGTATTTATGGAATCGAGTTCATTATCCAGATCTCGCATTACACCACACACGTGCATAACCTATAGTATCATCAGATTTCAATCTTGCACGTGTATCGATTTTAATTAGCTTGCATGGCCCTAGAACGTCAGTTTCTCGAGTACGCCAAAAAGTAGTATGCAACAGGGATAGATCTCCTAACCTATGAATGAATGAATGATGGATGCATGCATGCAAATCAATCGGGCCCTATTCTGTAGTCGAGTTAAAGTGCAGACCTCGAGTCATAAAAGTCAGTCTTGACGTACTTTCTTTCACGTGTGCATGTACATGCGGTTTAAAACAAATCCAATATTTTATTGCATGATTTATGATGGATGCCTCTATTTTAAGAATTGATAAATGCCAGCTGCGGCTCGGCTGCGGGATTCTTTGCGGCTCGTAGGACGTGCGCGTGACTGCGGTTTTCCCCCCTTACATGTTCCTGAAGGCCCAAGAATTCAAAGCATGACTGGTATTGCGTTACATAATTTACTGCCTGCCTGCCAGCGCTCGATTGCCAATGCCAGTATTTACGACAAATTCTTCTGTCCCACTTCAATTAAATGCAATGTCAGTATCGAGGGTGTGTACTTCGTACGTGAGCATTCGTTGCGATGCCTGAGTGCTTCAATTTCTGGATCACGGACCTGCCCGCCTTGCATCCATGCCCATGCAGTCATGCACGCTAAGCAATTAATGAATTCGCCGAAATGTTGATAGTTTCGTCCATGACATCACTGGAAGAATTTAACTTGAGCTGTTGCTGACGTAAGAAGGCAAACAGCCATTCAGGTCACATGCGGACGGACCGAGGACATGAGCCGATAATCACGTTATCGGATTATTCTTGTTATATAAAAACTTTTGACATTTGTCCACGTCGTGAGGCCGGGAGCCGAGGCTACGTACTTCATACTACGACGATTTTCACGTACGACGTCTTCCTGTATTGTTTACCACTACGTGCCCGGCTGCTAATTTGTCTCGTCCCAGAATTCATTTATTTTAATGACGTTGTATGAAGTATATCGACGCGAGGAATCGTCATAAATTACTGAGCAATTTGTACAGAGTCCTCGTAATTAGATAAATCTATCTTCGACAAGAACAAACGCTGCTGTTACCGTCGTTTAACAAGACTAAGAAGGAAGACTCAAGGAATAATAGAAAACGGAGAACAGAGACTGATGCACCAGCAATCAGCCTTAGCCTCAGCACGTCCTTATCCTTACCTCAAGCTGGTTCCATGTGTAACGGGTAAAAATTCTTCGATTCCGGCTCCAAGCTCTCCTTCGAAACTCACGCTGTAAAACTCGTTACTCGACACCTGCGAACAGAAACAGATATTAGGCATCAGGTTTATGTACGCTGACATGGAACGATGTTGCAAGGTGATCGAATTAGAACTCGGATTATGGAAACTTTGGAAACTCAACTCCTTAAAAACCTGCCATGTCAGCCTACATGACGAGGAAGCGTGACAAAAGAAAGGTCACGCCATTCCTAAGTCGGTTACCTGAGATCGAGTCAATTTCTTCCTGCGAGCATCGCGACTTTCACTGGAACCGGTTCCGGCGTTTGGAACGTAGAGTAATTGGTCGTGAGAGGTGTCTGGTTCGGATTTGCTGTCCATGTCCTCCGCACGAAGGATCATTGCTGGGTCCAGATTGTCAATGTGAGTCAGGCTCCGGGAGCGGCCCTGGAAATGTCAAATAGTAGCACGTTGATTACTACCCCGTCATACGAACAAAGCTATAAAACAAACGCACACACAAATTAACTTCAAATACACTTTCGGGGCCATGAACTGGGCTCACTTATGAAAATTAGCACATAATGCTGCATCCTTTTGTTCCTCTTATAGGCTTTTCATTAAATAATTGCATGTGATTAAATTTCCCGATGTTTCCAGATGAAACCGTCTTCAGTTAACCGGCCCTTCGAGGCGACAATAAGTAAACTACTACATTCGATTGAAATGATGCCAATCAAATGTTCAACAAATTGAAATACAACATTGAAAAATTGTGTTATGCAACTATAATAGCAAAGTTGATCTCGCTCACGTATCAATAGTCTTGTGTACTAAATGTATATTCCATCCCGGCGAAAGAAAAAGAAATTCCTGTTGCGTATTCAGCATTGCTTCCAATGCCATTCCAATGCCTTCCATTGCAATGCTTCCAAGATACACACGAGATGTGAATACGACCTGCCCCACAACGTGATTATGGTAATGATGAAGAGATGCAGCCTGGGCCACTTTCTAGGCTTCACGCTACGCGCAATAAAAAAGAGACAGCCGACAACTGAAAGGACCGTACCACAGATATCTGTAAACAGGATCTGGTAAACTTTCTCTCACTTTACAACTTCTTGCCTGACATTTGTGGTTGAAGTTGTGTTGTGCTGTTGACGAAGACGATGGCAACTTTTAATAATAAAGAAAGTTTCCTTTCACTCAACTCAAACGCGACAAACAATAAGATCGCAAGAACATGAAGCCTGCATCTCTTTGTGGTGCGGCGCGTAACCAAATCCAGCTACGGATGTAATCAAGACGCTGATCCCGTCAAGTCAGGGCAACAGAACACAATGACAATACAACATATAAAGAGGCTTAAGTAGAAGCAGAAGGTAGATAAATAAGATCTTGACATAACAAGAGTACAATGACATAATACATTATCCACGTCGATAACGAAAACGTTATAAATGCATATCGCACGAATTGCACGTGCCCGGTGGAGTAACAATTTCAAGTGCGTCAAACTCTCCGACAGTGAAGCGAAAACATGCCGCCGCCGGCACGGTGCAGGTAAGTAAATAAGCGTCCTCGTCATCGTCGTCGCATTGTTTGTCCGAAGAAGAAAGGCAAAGGAATACTGAACACAAATACAAAGACTTCGCTCATAATGCAGAAAGCCTTTAGCAAACAAAAGGTTCAATTTTGTGACAGCTCACCAAACTTACGAGTCATAGCCTTCTCTTGCTGAGCGGTTATGAAAATGAATTTACGCTACACTCCAGTTCATATTAATGACAGCTTTCACATTACAAAAGCTCGAAACCTACCTTGTTCTACCTTTGCCCTGCCTCCGCCGAACAGCACTGGATATGAAACTGACTTTCAGGATTAATTCTCCTCACCCTTGTCGTCTCAACTCAACACAAAAAGAGGGATCCGTCTCAACGTCTCAAGATGACGTCTTGTCATGAACCAAAATCTTGGCCTTTAGACCTAACCGCACCGAACAGATTAATGTTCCAACCCTTGCAAGTCTTGGTCATGGTCGTGATTGACACTTTCAATTAAGTGCTCAAATCCGTAATTCCACATCCAACTAGATCAAAGAGATGATCAAGATCAAGAGAAAGAAGAACTGAAGTCTGAGAGGAGAAAGTTTGCTGTCCACTTTGCCTTTCACGCTTTCACCATCGTAAATTATTTGGAATTTCGTTCGCTCTTGATTCCATTAATCGATGCCAGTTCATCAGGTTTCTTAAGCTTTTACCACATTGCTTTCATTGCTTCGACCATGCACAACTTAAATCTGTATCCCATCCCAATCGCATGTATGCCAGTAGATCATATTGATATCGATAGCTCCTAATTCCTATGTTTTGACTCTAAGGGAGTTCGGACCTGCGAACAATATGCGTCAACTCCAAACAAAGCACAAAGCCCCAGACGATGACGTCTGACACTTTCACTCTTGCAATGCTTGCACAACAAAAGAAGTAATAATTATAGCACGTGTGAAGTGTGAGCCTACGCGAGACAATAATAGAGTCCAGAAGTCTATTTCTGTCACGATAAAACTGGAGAAAAAATTACAAATCCTTTGTAAAAAGCTTGAAAAGTGCCTAAAAAGTGGGGCGCAAAAGCTAAAAATAATATTTATTCATTCCTCTATCGGAGATAAAGTTGGAATCTGAGAAATTCTCCTTTATTCCGGCGTGTAAAGTGTGAAGTGAAATCAATAGGTGCAGTATGGGCCTCACAAAAAGCTTAATGCAACAATGCACAGTGAAACATTGTAATGTTTCATGGAATCGAGCTCACGCGAGTTGGAGTTTACTCAAGCCAACACTACACGCAGTAGTTTATTGACTTTGAAGTTAATTGATGATGACGTACGTCATTTTTCCAATGATTCTATAATTATGACAAGAAATAGAAACTTTGCATGCTCTGGAAATGATTGCAAATATAGAACTACATAAGCAAGGCTAAGCGGAGGGAAGCCATTGCCCTGACCGACCGGTAGGTAGGTCCGAGAGCGAGTCGAGACCGTTGGACTTGGACATAGACTGGACTCGACTCGAGTCCAGTTATTGGTTGTTAATGGTTCTCAGCTCAGCAAATAAATAATGCCATTAGTGTCATGCATCATGTTATGACGTGGATGTAGCGAAAATGTGTGCATCGTGAATCGCACATGCCACCGTGCTGTGCAACACAAACAATCAACCTAAATCGAGAACTCACGTCGAGAGTAAGTAAAGAGAATACTTCCAGCAGGCCAGTCTTCCGCATGTCCATTTTCACTGCCCACTGCTGGTTCCAAAGTACCATGTCCAAGATTCAGGATTCCATGGATGAAAAATCGCGATTCGCGAATCGTCAAAAGGAATCACATGCAAATCACAACACCGGCATGCAGCCCAACATGCAAGGGCTTATGGAATACTTACGCTAAAGAAAACACTACTAAATATTTCAGTTCACAACAACACCAAGATACGAGAAATGGGAGAAACTGAATAAGTAAGAGTATGAACCTGGATCTTCGTTCCGGGTGGTGAAACTACGAGAAAAATCTGCATGGCTGACCGCATGAAATCCCGGTGGACACTGTCTGGACTCAGTTTACATTTCGTTGACGAGGGCATGACAGCATCAAACGTCAGCAACTTCAGCTGGGAACACTTTCAGGTCAAGCGTTTCATTGTTTACAGCGAACACAACTTGCAAATGGCAAGGATGGCCAAACTAAGAAACGGAGCCGTCGAATTAACCAATTGTCACAGAGCCTTTGCATTGTAAACTGACTTAAACTGACTGTAGGTCTTGTATTGGCCTCGAGAACTTTGGCTTTAGCTTTAGCTTTGGAGTGTACATCCATGTGCACATGTAATGTCTAAAAATATCCACTTATGCAATTTTCACTGTCACCACATCCGCATTGAGCAAAGTACTTTCCTGCTGTTCTGTTCTGTTTTGATATTTCTACTGAATGCGACGAAGTTCACATGAGACGGCGACCGCTACAACATAAAAACGGTTATCTCAGTTCCATTCATTGACGCTCCTCTGAATTATAAATACGAGCACGAGTACGTGGCTGTCCTCGCATAATTCACAATTCACGGAAACGTTGTGCGGGTAATTACACAAGCTGCTCCTACGTTCTTTCCGTATAATTTCAGTTGACTAAGCGTTAATTACGAGTGAAGACAGTGAGAATTATGAGGGCTGACTTTTGCACGCGAAATATAGAACCAAGCTCAAGCGTGACTGAGACGCTGCTTGCCAGAGAAAGCCAAACGCGTGTTTTCACTTTGTCTCACAAACGTTGAATGCCGGCTGGCTTTGCCTTGCCTTGTCTCGTGAGCCAGAGAACCGAGGGCACAGAGCGAGCGGGAGAAAGAGGGATATCACTGAAACGTTTCAAGGCACTTGATTCACCATGAAACATGTGCAAAATTCTGGATCTTTGAGACGCTGTGCTATACTGAACGACATTTTCTATGCTAGTAGGCTGCAGTCGCACGAAAGATGAGATTATTAGCATGCAGACTAAATATTAAAATAATCGAATATGAAATTTTGTTATTTATCCCCTAATAATCCTATCAGAACTTTTAATGCCGCAATAATGGCAAAAGCAATGGCAGTAAGTTCGTCGGAGTCTTTGGTTAAATAATCTTCGGAATTTTTTTATCAAGAAAATTTTAAAATTACTTTCCTAGCAAATTCTCAATTGTACTCGTGCTGTGCCGTGACTAGGTCTCGGGCAGAGATTATTTGAGACAATGGACAGCAGCAGCGAATTGGCCCACAATTCGGATATGAAGATTGATGACAATAAACAAAATAATAGGAGCGCGTCTCGTACTTCTGGAGCACGTTCATCACACGTACGCCGCACTGCAATCGGCTTATAGCTTACGAGTTATTAACTTTTCCGAAATCGATTCCCGAAGTATTATTAAGTCATTACAATCTCATATTTCAATATAGCAGCGGTAAAGCAATATCGAGACCATTTACCTCGAGTTCTCATCAACTTTCTATAAGGTAATGCCCAAAGGACGTAATTTATTTGTCAATCTCAAGGGCTGTGCTCGAGCATTCTATTTTCTACGCATTTATGGATTTATCTAGACTTGCATTGGGCAATTATCATAAAATTTTCGTGATACACTGCCAAAACTAGTGACGAATATTTAGGGCGTTCATCAGATTTTTTTAACACAGTCTACATTCTCGCGGTGGTGCATGGAACTCATTTCTAGGTTTCCATCCTTTTAAAATCACCTTTAAAAAGCCGTAAAAGAAGTACCACAAACAGGTTAAATCGTGGAGTCCGAGCCGTTGCGCAGACGAGATAAGATGAGAACCGAATATAGGCTTAACTTTTTTCATCTCATCGCTCTCCGCCAAAAACTTCGACTTAATGATCAATTAGCACCTTCACGAGTTGGATCGGTGCTTGGCCGGGCCGGGTGCGATTTAATGAGAGACTGCAAAGTTCTTGGCTCTCGGCTGGAACTTCAATTAAGCCAATTCATCGTCTTGCCCTTTGGCTGGGAGCATGGAAAATAATTAACCCAATAAATTGCACGTTCATCTGCGAATTAGAGGTCTTCAATTTCTTTCACGATCACCGTTCGTGATTTCTAGATTTATAGAAGGCTCGCACAAGGCATTTTCCATATTCTAGGACTAAATTGTATACTCGAACCAAGCCACAGTGAGTTAACTTTGGCATTAATCCAATTTAGTTTTATGCACATCTGCGTTCAGCTGACAGATTGTAGTGCAGGGCAGCAGTTACGTAATGAATGGGAAGAGTGATAAACTTTATGGCTACACACAGTCGTAATGCGTATTTGCAGATGAGCTTCATTAATCCACGCTGATGCTGAGCTGTAATAACATGAAATCTGTTCTTGCAGGGAATATTTCTTATTTTCGACTACAGAATGACGACCAGTGACATGAAGGTCACTAGATTGCAGTGTGCGACGACAAAATCAAAAGCAATAGCAAATGCTCAAAACTTACGTCTTTCTTCTCGGCTCGGTAGCAGGCCTTCCTTCGTCTTAGTTTTGAGGAATGTTTTCCGCGTGATGAGGATCCTCCGCTTGAATTTGTGTTGTATGCAGTGCTGTTAAGAGAATCATAAAAGAGAAAGCAGGTTAACCAAAGCTAACGCTTAGCAAGGTGGTGCACGTAAAAATGCTATGGCACGCGCATCTGCCTTTCTCTTCCGCTGGGATTAGGATCAGCTGTCATTTCATAGTTATAGCCTTCGTGCTAATGATGCAACCGCGGGCGAACTGCGAACGGACGGACTATTTCCCATGCGGACTTGCAAAAGTGCGGGAAATTTTTACTCATTAAAAACGCATTATGGAGAAATTACACAACGCGAATGCAGACGCGGGATCCTCATACGCTTTATTTTCAAATTTACATTTTGATGAGCTTACATTTTATTAACGTTGTAGGCATACAAAATTCGAACTGTCTATCACCGATCTCCCACGCTGCGCTCCGCTGTGGAAAAACGGAGGGGCCAGGAAAGTTAAATAACTGTTTTTGGTTGTGTGCTCTTTTTCGTTTACAATTAACATCTGACAGGATGAATTGAGCAATATTGACCCTTTGACATTGTCATTGCTGACGCCAGCAGCAGTCGCTTCTTAACTGTTTCGTAAACGAAAACAAAAGGTATCAAGTTCCAGCATTTCGTAATTGAATCGTTCTTGAGAGGACGTCCCTGCCCCTGCTGCTTTGTCGACAAAATGGACTAAATTTTTCCACTCATCACCCGGCACAGAACATCAGTGATGCCGGCAATTCTAATTGGACAAAGTCCTTGATATCGTATGATCAAAGTTCGTCATGCAGACACAAGGGAATAGAGTTCGAGTCTCAATTGTTAATTGAACTTTACCTTGCTCGCAGAGACAAAATATTATTATTACCATTATTAACATAAGAGCCTCGACCAAGTGCAAGCCAGACCCCAGGCTCGGTCATGTCATGTTTACATTTCTTGCGAGCGTAAGCAACGATAATGACAATGGCATCATTGCCTGCCATCTAATATTACAAAACAATGAGGATCCAGTTTCTCATTTGTGATGTAATTCCCAACTCCAATTCCCTCACGTGAGCACTTCGTACATCATGTCTCAATTCATTGACATTGGCAGAGCTGTAGCAAAGCTCTCCGCTCTGTGCTACTGCTGTGTTGCTAATTAAGTTGATGCAAAGAAGCAGAGTCAGGCAACCAGAATCCCGCTGTTTGCCGAGGTGACGTCTTTTGATTGACTTTAAATTCAATTACAGAAGAAATTCACGTCATTTCTCGGCTTCGGCTTGGCTTAAGCAAAAAAGAAAATGCACGTACGCTTACGTCTACGTCATGTCTGGCTTGTAATTAAAGTAATTCGAACTAATACAGACTTTAATTAATGAAGAAGAAAAGGGCAAGAATCAAGGAACAAATTGTTCTTGACACTGGCGAATGGCGATTGACCCCAACTCGCGTCCGCCTTGAACGTCAATGCCTATGGCAGCATTCGTCAACGACTTGACTTACGTTTTTCCTGAAGAGTTTGTCCGCGTTGTGCTACCGCCACAAGATTTTGCAGTTCCGTAGTAAATACTTTCTTCTTCTTCTCCGTCGTAGTCGGACAGGGATGAGACGCGTTCTCTGTTTGTGCTGGTGAAAGTTTCAGTGAACGAATCTCTGCCATCATCTATGAAGAGGAATAGAAAACTCTTAGAACTAGGAGCCATGAAATGGAAACAGGTGTTAGTTTAGTTGCTTGTGGACTGTCTAGAGCCGGTGAAAGTTGCTGCTGCTCGTGCTCGAGTTCTCGCGTGCTATCGTGCCATGCACGAAACTTTTCGCTGTTCTCACTTTCCTCAGCACCAAAAATGGGACGAGACGCTCTCGTCACGAGTCAAGGTCACAAATTCTATTTCAAGCATTATTTATTTTTATTGGCTCGCCTGATAGCTCGATCGGTTTCGCTGTCGTTAATTTCGACCATTTTGGAAAAATCATGCCTGGCAAACAAAGGAAATGTTCTATTTCGAGACTCCGAAACGGCAAATCATAACTTTAATGGATAATTTCATGCGACGCAGGCGGATTTGTGCATCAAGAGCGCGGAGCCAATGACGATAATGAGCAAATTGGCCCAGAAACTGAATGTAAGGCGAGCATAACGTGAAATTGCACGGCTAATGTTTTATAATTTATACACGAGACAGGGACACATTAATCATGCTTTATTTCACTTCTCCACTCTCCATTGTTGTTTTTACTTTGCTTTGATGCAAGAGTTGAAAGGTCTCGGCAGTTTTCTTTCACGTTGCTTCGTGCTCAAGATTCGAGAGGCACAAAAATCAAGAAATCAGTTCAACATAAACAAATCAGGTGAATCATGCGTCACGAGTCTGCATTTTCTATTGCTGTGCTCATCAACATCACATCTCACTCGAAACGGGATCTATTTTTAAGCTTTCAACGTACATAAACTGCACACACGCGACTTATTTGACTCTGACAACCAGATGAAGAAATCGTGCTGAGGGCAATTACAAATTAGAATTGGAGTTGATGTTTTCAAAATGCAATTCGCAATCGTGCGATCTTACCTTGTACTATTGTTTCGGCGGAGCTGTGCGATGGGTGTGGAGACGCAGGAAAGTCATAATCTTCACAGTAGTTCAGCTGGCCGTGGCTTGCCTGCAACAAAAATGAAAACAGAGATTATTAGCATCCTCACGTATGATCCAAATGTCAAGAAAGAAACAAGAAAGCAATGACCATAAACGAAATTTGGGGTTCAGCGCAGCGAAGTAGGCAAGTTTTGAATGACCGGACAATCCGAAAAATTCAGACTCGAAAACGCGGAAACACAATACAGAGGGGCGGATGTTTTCAATAATTAATAAGAACTTCAAATGTACGCGTTTAAAGTTTGCACACTTTGCTTTTCTATTTCCGCCTAATTTGTTTAAATAATTGAAAAAGATGTCCAACAAAATGATGGCTTGCCCAATAGAGGCTTGAAAGCGAAAACTTTTTGCTTGTTGCTTCTGAAGTCTATGGGCTACTAATAAAATATTCATCTTAATCTACATAATTCGAATTATTGTAAGCACTAATTCGCGAATACGAATGCGAGCTCAGCCCTAAACCAGCTGTCTGAATAATGGTGAAGGCAAGACATGGCAATTGGCAATGGCGATACGATGCGCTGCGCTGGCAAATATTCCTGGAAATGGTACCCATGGCCTTTGGCTGCCTTGCTTTCCTATTTGCTCAAGTGCAAGGACAACTTGTCCTTGCGTGTAGTATTGTGTGTTGTGCGCGATCAAGACCGACCAGGACGAGATTGAATATTTATTCAGTAACATATTGGAATTGAATTTGAATTTGAACAAAATTTACTTCTCGCGTAAGGTCAATCTCGGAGTACCACATCGTGTCCCGTCCTCCGTACAGCCTTCCGCTTCCCCGAAATCCATTATTAAACGAGGGCGATGGCGACACTGATTCACTTTGCACGAGTTTGTTTTTGTGCTTGGACTTTTTCTCACTGTCATTTGTACTTGTACTGAGCTCCATTTGACGTTCAGATTGCGTTCTTCGCTTGGACCATATTTTCGAGATGGTACCCGTTGGATATTTTACAAGTGACTTTATACTGCCAGCCCTTATGAATATTCCATTGTTGCTCGAATTGCTTGCACTTGATTCATCATACTCGTGATTGTAGTACGAATTCTGGTTTTTTGTTTTATGACTACGGCCAAGTGTACTGAACTTAAAATTGGCTTCTCCCGGAGCAATGTAATTGTTGTACACTTCGTCCTCGTCAATTCGCGTCATTGAGATCGCCTGGATCATGGAATCGTGGAAATGTAGACTCTCCATTGTTGAGGTTTGAATGACTAAACTGGCTAAGGTCAAGATTATTCACTCAACTCGGCTAAAAAAAAACACTGACAGCACTGCGCTTGAAGGCAGCATTTCCACACTGAATTTCACGTCATTTGTATTTTATGGTGTTCACAATTCAATGAAATCGTTTACTAAACGGTGGGCTTTCGCGGTGGTAGAATTTGGCATTGATGAAGGTGCTTCAAATGAAACAAAATAAACTGACGGATTGACTAGCTTGGGTCGTCAGTCAAAATATTGCGACAGCTGTAGCAATTTGCCATATCAAAGGCAATTTTTTCTGTACTGTATTGCTCTGTATGATATGCGATTGTAAACAGAAATATGCTCCATATCAGAGTGGGTGAAGAGTGAAGACTGAACCATAATTTTCATATATATGTGGTTAGGTTATTAATTGCAGAGCACACAGGTAACTGGTAACAAGTTCAACCTATCTAATCAATTGTGTAATGCAGGTGAGGTACTTGTGGAAGGACGCGACTCGGGCGTCCGTCGTCGGTATCAGCCAGAACAAGCACACTTGAGACATATGCTTCCTTGCTCGTTGCTCCGTTGTTTGCTTTGCCCATTAACGTCCTGCTGCTTTGCTTTACGCATCCCATCTCCCATAATAATCATAATCATATGTTTTGTTCCATTTTCTGTTTGATTTAACTGTACAACGGTACAATTACCCATATTAAACGCCGAGACTCGTTGGAGCAATTTCCCACAAGTCGCAAGCGGCAGGCGCCACGCATTCTTGCGTTGGAGAGAATCCCAACGAACGCAATACACAACAAAACACAGCGCAAGACGATTTGAAAGGTTTCCTTTCCACTTTTACCTCAATTCTCCCACATTTATTGACGGTATTCACTGAGCGTAGCGTGCTGTACGGACGCCGTATCAAATCCAAATCAGTTTCGACGGCTCGAGACGCGAGTCTCGAATTCTTCATTGTAATCAACATACACACGCGCACCAAAACATCGCACAAATCAAGCACAATGGCATTATTTGTGTTTTCTTGACTTATGCGAAAACTTTTGCAACACGCAGCACAATGAAAAGTACAAAACACAAAAGGCATGGCACACAGGCTCGCAAATGGTAAACATAAAGTGAGATCTAAATATATACTAGAATGCAGGCCATTCAAGAAACTTTTGCGTTTTGCAGACTTTGCAGGCAATTCAATGCGAACTCAATAAGTGAGTCTTATTATTGTGATTTGTGAATAACATCCCCCGCACATCGTCCCGCTGTCAATCTTTTATTCACTTCAGATCAAATTCACTCTCATTCACCGTTGCGCTGAATACAACACATTTCTGATGAAACCTTCAAAATGACGAACCGAGTTCGACATTCCACACGTCGAGTCACCTTTCACCTTCAGGCACAGGCAGATAGGCAATCTTGAGCGCGGCATTGGAGAATTCTTCAAAAACGATTCGATTTCGCAAGTAGACGTGAGCTATCTTTACCCTGACTCATTTTCCTATTACATCAGTTTGCTCTGCATCTCTACATCTGAATTACTTCTTCAGCATTTCAGGTCAGTAAGAAGGAAAATCACACTAAAATTAATCAGATGCAGGAATTTTAGTCAAAGTAATCTCAATTTCATGTTTTATTATCTAGAGCGCAGGTTAATTTACGGCTGTCCTGATTTTAAGATAAATGCACGAATGCATCCGTTTCGTTCGCAAGAGGAAAACAGTTCTGAATTGCAGTCGCAAGCCCCAAGCATCAGCACTTGATTAGCATAAGCCATTACGCTTCAAAGAGCAATAAAATGGCCTCAGCGAGTTCGAGGCTTGCTTGCTCGCTTGCCCTGCATATGGAAGAGAAAGTGAATTCTTATCGGTGCGATATCGCTACCGCGCCGTGTTTATCCCTCAACGTGCCTGTTGTTCGTGTTCAAATATTATCTGAAACTTAATTGCAATTGAATGATACAATTTCTACCGCCGCAACAGCTCATTAGCATCAGCCGGCCGCGTTGTGCGCGGGTGCAGCAGTCGTTGACTTGTGTTGTGAGGACAGGCTTCCTTATAGTAAAAGAATACGTCGTTAGGCCTGAGAGTCATTGCGATTGCATTCCAATGCGAAGTTGTGTGCGATGTGATATTTTCTATTTGCCATTTGCATGCATGCTTTAATTATGAATTTCATAACAACGAGTAAGTTACAAAATTTAATTTTAGTTTCACGAGTGGAATTCCAATTTGCTGCACGTAAATAGAATGTTCCTTTTCTGATGAGTGCCCTGTATAATCGCTCGTGATGGGTGCTCGTATGGCTAAAGTGAAGCGCTACAAAGTCGCGCGGTATGTCTAATTACGCAATTGAAACCTTATCAGAGCAGTTTATCAGAAATTGCCTCCGTGCTTGGTGCTCGAAGTCCCATCTGACTTCATATACTACCGAAAGCACTCACCTGAATTACCTGGATAGATATTTAGCGAATGATTCATCAGCGAGAAATTTAGCAAATAGCGCAAGCACAAATCAGTATCAGCCAGCTTATAGATCCCGTTGAACTCTGACACTGTAAGAACAATGGCAGAGGATTTCCATAAAGACTGTTCTACTTAATGCAGCCAGCCACGGTCTCAGTCTCAACGAGATATGATTTAATTAAAATTCACCATTACAATAGCAAACGGGAAACATGAGCGAGATAAATGTGATTTATTGACAAAGGAAACGGAAAGATTACGTATGCGGTGGGATGACTGTTCTTGCACCACTTAATATGCAAGCCAAGTGCTTTTGCTTTGTCCGCCGCGCCTCGCCTTGGTTTATTTATGTCATTTTCCATTCCAATTCCCACCGTACCGGATTTCTTCATTGGGACATATCTGCAGCTCGGCTATGGCATTCCACGTCATCCACGTGTCACACGATTTGCTATTATTGTCGTCCAATTAATTCGAACATGGACGGACTGAGACAGTCGGTGAGGAATTTTTCTCACCTTTCTAAATTAATATTTTCCTTAAACCTGTCATAAAATGCATAAACAGGCTCACAGGCGATGCTATAATTGAAATTAATGTGTTTACTACTGCATTATTTAATCTCTAAGAATAAAATCTCATTATGCATTACGCATCCGACCAGACACAAGTCAAATGCCGGAGTGAATGAGACATGTCTTCATTCACCGCCTCTGCTTTTGCTTTTCATTAAAACTGTCTCGGCAGTCGGTTGGCAGACCACGAAAGACAAATACGAGCCCATTTCAACTGCTGATAATTAAAAACCTAATAACTCAATTTCAACTTGAATATGTCACTCTCTCTTTTCACATTTCCATATTGTTTGAGCCAAGTGCAGCAGTCTGTATAGCTGCCCACCGTCTGCCGTTCGTGTCATAAGGGCTCGCTGAGGAGGCCGCTTTGTGCTAAGCATATGGCTGTGACATTTTTTACAAGATTTTCTACTACTTAATAAGTGTCTTTGTTCTGCAAGCGACTAGAAACTATACAAATGCATTTTCTCAGTTGGCGTTGGCGTGGGCAATTTCTTGAGTGCATCGCGCCGCAACTCAGCGATAGTGGAGTTTTTCTGGTTCTCATGCTAAACAAATATGCTCGGCTCAAATGGAAAAGGAATTTTAATTTCAAAATAACTGATGGAAATTAGTACAGCCGAAGTAGTAGCGGCAGCGGATTGCACTGCACTCGCTCGTGTTTGAAATGAAGGTCTAAATAATTAATTTTTTTGCCTTTGCAAAGGCTTGGCAAGGCATTGGAGGCAAGAAACAAACCAAAAAGAAATTACGAGCTAAACAGTAAACAGAAAATGAACGAATGTGTTATTCTAATTTTTCTCATCCTGTGTTTTAGAAAGAAGCAGCTCACGAGTCGCGAGTTGCTAAATTATAAAAAGTTTGCGAGTTCATTTACAGTGTCTAATGGTTTTCTCTTTTCTGTATTTGCCATCCGTTTGAATTGACATTCGTTTCGACTGAACAAACGCACGCCGTACGCTGCTCGCACAAGTTCAACCCAATTCACAGACTAAACCCATTATTAACTTCCTTCTGGCTCTTCTCAGTCTGCGCGTGCCAAGTCCGCATTTCTCATTGTTGAAAATGCAATCAGCAGGTTTTCCTTTGGTACGCATACCCTTGGCCTTTGATTTCTTGCAATTGCATGCCAAATATTGGAAAAGTGCAATTAATTAATTAATGTAAAAGTTGATTGTACAAAAAAGTAAGCCGGAACTTCCCCAAGTGTTTTGCGATGACAAAAAAAGTTCAGGAGATAACGAAACGACACTGTAAACTGTAAACTTTGCTTCAAGCACTTAACCTTTCACTTATTGTGAATTGTGCGAGATAGGATGAGGAATTCCCGGAAAAATCTGCATTCCATTTCGCACGCAAGAGCAAGCTGAAACTATACTTGTAATCAATCAAGTCGGTTTTCTGAAGCAGAGTGCATGCCAAGCAGCCATGCATTACAGACTCCTGCTGCATGTCTTCAGCAGAATTGAAAACTGATAAATCACTTTGCATACATGTGAGTTGTGAATAGAAGATAAGCTTTGATTTACAAACCTGTGATGTCTGTGAACCATTGCTTAGAAAGTGAGTCACATGCAAATCAATTACGTTACTTCGCCTGACGCAGAGGCAGAATCAGATCAGCGAATAAATCATTTGGCTTCCTGCCGTCTGCCGCTTCGCTTAATTCAGTTTAGAGAGGTAAAGGTGGTCGCTTCCCTTCCTGTTCTGTACTGTCTGGAAAATCTTTAAAACTAACGGACCAAATTGCAGCTGCAGCGTGGAAAGCCAAAAATCCATAAAACGAATCAAATCTCGAATTAATTACGTTAAATGGTCTAGAAAATGATTTGCCAGCAGTCTATTTTGGGAACCATGCAATAAAAGAGCTTTATACAACATAAACCGAGCAACTCGAACCAATAAACCCATAAAGTACGAGTGGGATTCGTTCTAAATACCACGCCATGGCATGTCGAAAGAATTGTACACTGCACCGCGTAATTGCATCCGCCGTCGTAAAGAATGGGTGAAGATCACGAAATCATCCTGTGTCATGCAATAAAAGCCGTGTCTGTTGTCCAACGCCCGTAAAGCGTAAAGCATGTGAAATCCGTTCGAAGCAAATTGTTCATTAAAATGGAAGGAAAAGGTACAAAAATAGAATCGACATTTCTTCTCTGAGCCTGAGAGTTTTTTGTTTTTGTCTCTGCGATGATCGTGATTTGGGTACATATAAAACGACGACGACTTTAATGACTTCTTGTGCTGTACCGTGTGCCGCACCGCGCAGCAGTAATATGTCAACGATTAAACTTAATCGTTTCTCTCTTATTTTCTTATCATGTCTCGCCTAAAATCTTTACCTTCGTAGAATGGCCGCATGCACCCAAACATAAATCTCACATGGCAAGGCAAGGCAGGGCAACGTGTGTCTTCGGAGAAAAATCAAACGTCAAGAACAAGAAAGTAAAAACTTCGGAAGAAGTGCTTAATTGTCCAATCAAATGATCCTTTATCGTTTCTTGGATTTTCGTTATTGGGACGCCTTCGCTTTCACCTCCAAGCGAATAGTCATAAAGGCCAAAAAGTAGCAAAAATTCGTGCTCAGTCGATCGGATGGTTAGAACACAATACACAAATATTTGGCTAGCCTCATTGACATTATGATGCCGCAATAATACAAGTTGTTGTGGGTTGTAAATTTGTGTCTTTTCTTGCCCTTTACAGCACCAACGCTAACGCCAACGCCAGTGCTCCGCCGACATGGATATTATGTTGACATTTGCGTGCATGTAATTGTAAGGATTCGCCATTCGCAGTGACAAACACAAAGCTTGTTCATAATTACTCCAGGACAAAGCGACGGTAAAAGAGTTGCTCAGATTGCTCACTTTTGCCCTGACTTGGCGGGGTTGGCATTTGCAATGTTTACGAGAAATAATGGGTCTGCCTTTAATTATAGCTGGGCCGTGCTCTTGTTCGCTTGACTTTGTTTGATTTTCATTTTCGCCTAGTTGTTTTGACCGGAGGACTGAGTACCGAGTACTCAATTGGAAACAAACGCTGCACTAAAGTAAAGTGGTTGATGTTGAAGCAACAATTTGTAATGTCACCTGGAGAAATCATGAGGACAGGCGCGGCGAGACGCGACGCGAAGGCAAGCAACGAACAAGTGAGTTCATGGTAATGAAAGCGAGTGAAGGTCTTGTGAGTTGTGAGCATTACACCAATGCAATGACACATACCTCCAGATTCCAGGAATCGCAGCAGAGCGAAAGGCGATTGAAAGGACAAATTACATCACCTGACACTTAACGACTTACACAAGTTCGAAAAAGCAAGCGATGGTCTGCAATATCCCATACCTGCCTGTACCATGCTATTTAGTTTAGAGTTTAGGCGTCCGTCCGTCCTTTCCACTTTCCCCACGTGGCAAAAAGCCATTATTCGGAGCGACGGGCATAGATTTTCGGTGTCCTTCGATTACTTTACGGCAAGGTAAATGCATGACTACCGAGAAAAATTATCCATGCATGGCACTAACAGAAATCGACCCGCGGCCGAAGATGTCCATTCAACAAATTACACGTGGATTTTCACAATGGCGAGGCGCGAGACCCTGTGGACTTAATTTACCCTTTTAGCTGAATTAAATTCGAGGTGTACATTTAAACTCGGTGTTGAATAAAATTCGAGAACAAGACGTTTGGTTAATGCTTGGATTCAAGCTACGTTGCTGAAATTGGTGCGCTGAATTTGGTATTCTAAAGTCTAGTTGTCATTGCATATTGAAATCCGCTTTTCACCAGTGCAGTGGTCCGTCCTGCGGTGCATAAGAGCAGAAGACCAATGTCTTCTCTTGACTATTCTTACACGTGGACGTGTGGCTCAGCTTGATTTGATTTGCTTGTTCAGTTCTGTTCCTGGCACCTTTGGGACATGCATTTATCGCGCATTGCATCACACTCGCACGTGTCAAACGAGAAGCGACCAAGGACGGACGGGAAGATACAAACTTTCTTTTCCTTTTCTCGAACGCGTTCGTAGTCGCAATACGTATGGGCTAATAATATGTGTAGCTACACCACATGGATAAGACAATTGCAGAGTGATGTACAATACAATGCATAGGCAATGAATCTCTGGATTTGAACTGTCGATGTCATGACATTTATTGACAATACACCGCCTGACCGTGTAAGAAATGCCCGAATAAATTCACACGTGGATTCGGACTCGTTTCATTCTCGTCTAACTCGGATGGAACTGTCTTCCTGTACAGACTTCATAGTTACACGCACACGACAAGGAAAGTCAAGTCAAAGTAAATGTAAAGCAATGGCATCCATCATGATTATAAAGGAATTTGGACTTCTCACTTTTACACCTTCCTTCGCATGCTCGATGCTCGCTCACCGTGCAGTGCACAGAGCTTCGTCATTGTCGTTGTCGTATCGGTTGAATAAAGAAAGGCTTCACAATGATTAAGTATCACCTTCAGAAAAATATGCATCTAGAACACGGCACAAGCTTCAAGCTTGGTCGGTCGAGAACCGACACTATAGACAGACAGAGCACAAGGACATTTAGATACTCAAATCCATATAGCATAGCAGTATAGTATGGCACCGGTACCGATCCTGATGTGATTTGTACTTTTTTTGCATTCCGAACCATGAACACTGACAGATTGCACTTCTGACTTCTCTGACAACGAGTCTACGAGTTCCATGCATACATAAGCCAAGTATGGCGCTGGCATGAAGCCGGAGCTGAAGCGCTGTCTGGTCCTCCGGTAGGCAAGACGCATGGTAAAAATATGATTGGTCGTACGTCATTTGCAGCCCCAGGGAAAGGTGAGTGAATAAGTCCAGCCAGCATTCCCAGCATGGGAGCCAATTCATGAAATTGGAAACCCGAGTGGAACAATTTACTATTTTATTACAGTCGCCCGTCGTCCCTGCAAAAACGCAAACGCTGTGAATCAAAACTTCTTGAGCCGGTCGTCCATTCATTTGAACGATACCATTTTGTTATGCATAATAGTGACCGTGATGGCGACATCGCTGACAGGGTAAGAACGGTAAGTAAATGGACTGGACTAAAATTGGCCAGGCGAAAGCAAATATTGACTAAACTGAAGCAGTAAGCAGAGCTGAGCATTGTGCCACAGCCACGTCCTTTAATCATTGAATGAATTAGAATTACGGGAGGTCTTGTCCTTATCATTCAAAATGATAGAGACAGTAATCTGAATTAATAAATTACAAGCCCTTTGCTTTGAACTCGACAAATTTCGAATCAATCAATCAATAGCGACCTAATCCTATCTACCGGCTTACGCATACTCATTATCATTAGCAAGAATTCAATTTGGATTTATCATGCACACAAGTTGAGAACAGTTTTGCCATATTTTCTTATCTCAGTTGAAATAACCCGGGCGCGGCGGAAGTGAAAGCAAAAGCGAAAGCAATATTGATGAAAAAATTCAAAGGAAGGCATTAAAAGCTGTACTAAAAGCACTAATACATAATTTCTCGGGTGAAAAGATGCTACCTCTTCTGCAAAATGGATCCCATTTGGAAGGCTTCACCATAACAACTCGGGCCAAATGAGAAAGTTATTCCGTAGGAGTTATCTGACGAGGTCAGTCAATAACACTGCACCGGCAGCCTTCGCAGCAGCAAAGGTTGGACGCGAACTTTTTTGTTCTCGGCTACATCAGGAAATCAGACTCGTGTTGGTCGTGGAAGGAGTTCGAGTTTCTCAGTCTCAAGAAGTAAACACTTCACGTCACTGAACAATGTCTATGCATGGGTTGAGTAGAAATGCGCCAAAATGGACAAAAGAACTAATCAAGAATAGAGAAACATGCCGATATAAATGCGGAGCAGCAATTTATTTCTGTATAGCACATATTTTGCCCGTCAACGCAAATAAACCAATAGCACAACGGACAGAAAGTCCGATACAACACAGGCGCACGCAGGAATTCGAGCGCGAGGTAAAATTCATCATGTGAAGGACGTTGCACGGTGGAGGAGCATTCTTTAATTAAAGGCTAAAGGTACCGAGAAAAGAAAATAACTTCCGAGGCCAAGCATTTTCTCTTATCGTAAAGTAACGTGTCCATTTCGCATTGCCGAAAGAGGAAATCAGAGGCAGAATTACTACGTGTGCATTGGCCTCACCTTGAATTATCGTTCTTCATTCAAGACCATTTTAATTTGCTTTGGTTGCAATGCCCTGAATTTAAAACCAAAAGTTGCCCTTTCTCTATTGCGACTGCGATAAGACGAGCATAATGACACATTTCTTGTAACGAATCCGCTAATTTAGTTTCAGGTTTATGAAAATGAGACGAAGATGATGACGATGACAGGGAATGGAAAGCAAAAGCGCCATGAAACGGAACAATGGAGAGTACATTTCATCACTGTCAGATTCATAATAAATTCACGTCTTACTCTTCACATGCCATGCAACAGAGTATCTTCTCTTGTCCTGTCTTGTCATGCCAGCGCTGTTGCTGGCTGTCACAGGAAGATAATAATATCTTATCAGATTACATGAAAACCGCACGTGTTTGTTGTAAAAAAATGTCAGCACTGGTGAGGCCACGGCCAAAGTACCCGTATACGTACGGTGTACATAATAATACGCTGCTGTCGCACATGTTAACGTAATTATAGCATTCAGATCCCGTAAAGCAGTATGCCGATGCCAGTACAAGAACTCGCGGACGCGGAGTCGAACTTTCGAACCGAAGACAGCAGCGATTGTCATTGCCAAAAGTGAATTGCCTGCCAAAATCATTAAATTTCTTTAAAATCTCTTCCATATGACATTACGACCATGACGCTGGCTGGCGGTGATAGCGAAATCACCTCATCAAGACTCATCCTATCAGGGTCTACCAGGACAGGAGAGCACTAGGATGCGCCGCGCCTGTACCAACGCCCGCCAAGCAGTGTCATGACATATGCAACACACATGCAATCCGTCTGCCATTTGGCACACACATAAGCGGTAGGACAAAGCAACCTATTCTTTGCAGTTAACCGAATGGAACAATCCAAATCCAAAGCGTCTTATTTAATGAGATGATGAATGACGGACCGAACAGAGACACTGCACTACACTCTTTCAAAGCAAAGTCGAATGTTAAATTATTAACCGCATTTCGGTCACAAGTTCTGACATACGAGAATTCGAGTATACTAACGGCGAAGAATGAAGAGCGAAGGAGACAGAAAGTCTGTGCAGTGCATTGCAATCGTAATACGATGGAGATTCTTATGGTGCTACGACGTAAACGCGTCTCACGCTAACATCTGACTACGACTCCAAATTTAATGGTCACAAGGATCCAAAAATTGTTTTACTAGAAGGAGGTAATTAATTGGTCAAATCAAAATGCGTACCTTGTCAAATCCGGACCTCACGTCAGGAAACAAAGTACACTTAGGCGTAGCAGAACTCTTTGGCACACAGCATTACCGGACAAAAATCTTTAATAACTTGTGGAGTTTTCCTTTCGCAGTGAACTTGCACTTGGAACTGGCTATCAATTTGCAGTTGCACTTTTGTACTCTTACTATAAGAAACTTTATGGGCAAACGATGAGATCATTTCTGGGCTTCCTCGAAAATATTTTCCAAAAAACCTTTTATCTTTTACAAGTAAAGTCACAAGAGTGAAGAGTATACTCCTCAAATATGTGAGTAGAGTCAGCGGAGTGCACACGTGCAAGTGTCGCGTCGCAACTCACGAACTGGATTGACGATTGACCATTCACAACAAGAGACAAGAATTACAAATGTGAGTTTATCTGTCTCAATTTCCTGTCCGCATCCGGAACACACTCATCGTGCTCGTGCTCTTGGGCTCATGCTTCCTCAAACTATGAGGAGCAAAAGTTATTCTGAAATTGATTATTTCCAAGCGGTGGCGGCGGCTCGTCTAATAAGAATGCGTCATACAATTGCACTTGCACTGTCTGTCTGCCTTACGATTTCCTAAGACAAGACCGACGACGCTTTGCGAAGGAAACAGCAAGAGAAACAGAAAGCAATCGTAAACTTTTGTCAGATGCACATTTGAGAAATTGGATTTGTTTCTACCTTTAATCCAATTCATATTCTCACTTGTTCTTATCACTGCACTGAGACTGTGAGACATGAAATCTCACATTTCAAAATCTAGTTTTAGTTTTCCACTTTCCGAGAAGTTTGCTGTTGAGAATTCACGATTCAGACTTCACGTCGGCACGAGACGCGTCTCGTCTAGCCTCATTCCAATTTATACAATTTCTTGACTTCAGTTTCAGCGCAGCTCTACTTGAGATTGATTCTTGTCGTGTTAGACGCGAAGCGACTGAAATCGGCGTCCGTTTTTGTGTCTCATATCCTTTGGGCTCTAAGATTCTATTGAATTGCATACCGCTACAGGCATACGTTTAGGGTGGAAAGGTATGCCATGCCATGCCAAACCATTCTTTTCCCATTTGTGTACTTGCGCTCTGCCACATGGAACACGAACATGTACCCGGTTCTTCTAGTCAGCATGATTCTAGATGATAGCGTTCAGTGTAGTTCTAGCCGACCAGTAAAGTAAACTATTAGCGCTAGAACCCAAGCTAAAATCAAATGACTCATGCTCTCCACGCTCTCTCAATATACATTTCTCGGGAAGTGCTTTTACAAGTTTAGCCTTCGAATGCTAATAAATTTCACTTAAACACGAATAGTCGATGAAAGAGCTTTCTAATTTTCAGTGATGAACCACACAAAAGGAGCTTTCATCAAAGTTCTTGTTCTATTAGGACCCGATCACGCACCACCTGAAAAGAATCAGGTTTATTATTTCGTTATCTCTTTGTGGCGGCAGTGCGGCGGTTGGCAGTTGGCAAGCGGTAGTCCCAATCAAATGGCAAATTCCTGAGCCGGCTCTTCACTAGTTATTAGCTTAATAGCAGCACCGGTAATAATTCTTTCACCAAAGTAGATAACGACTTCCGCGAACGGGAATTATAGGAGAAAGAACTCGTTTGATTTCAGATGCACTCGTGGCTCTAATCCAATTGTTTACAAAGGTGTATTTCCACAATCAGAATAAATCCATTTCTTCTAGCCCATCATTTTTGTGCATCGCAATTTCCCAGAAAATAACATATTTCGGACCACGGG
The DNA here is from genome assembly GCA_009869945.1 of Mesaphorura yosii. Taxonomy (NCBI): domain Eukaryota; kingdom Metazoa; phylum Arthropoda; class Collembola; order Poduromorpha; family Tullbergiidae; genus Mesaphorura; species Mesaphorura yosii. Next base: position 217,127 of record WIXG01000033.1, read on the forward strand.
CCTTGGCGAATCATGAAATTGGAAATTGCCATCGTAATTTTCCAGAGTTTCCCGCAGAGCAAATGGAAATTGCAAAGCAAGACGAGAACGCATTTATGGCGATGGTGATAATAAGAACATTCAGCAAGCAAACGAAAATCTTTTAGACATAAGTCCACAAGGTGAAGATTCATAAACGTGAAGAGTATCTCATTACACATTACACCCGCACTTTTGCAAGTAAAGCTTAAGAGTGAGACTCATTCAGGTTGAGTGCCGGATGCGTAAAAGTATATACGTAGTCACTTGAACTTTGGACTTCTCGAACTTTGTGAATGAGTCCAAGGACCCAGTCCACTTTCCAGAAAGTTTGCTAACAGCCTTCGTGACTTTCTTCAGACTAACATGCCAGACTTTGTCAAGAACTAAATTTACATTGTCTGGTCTGCAAAATCTTTGGTGTTGGATCAGCAAAATGCTAATTTCCGACAGAACACTCTCCCACAAGAGCGCGTATGGCAGTCTTTTACAGCGACTAAAAAGTCTAAAAGGTGCTGGGTCATAAATTGGGCATAAAATGGAGAAAGGACAAAGGCCTCGAATGGGAAGCCATCGAAAGGTTAAAGCGTCCCGGGGTTGAATACGCTCATATCTTCATGCCAGACACCAGACAGACAAAATGTAACCTTAAAACAAGGAAGTTATCTCGAAAGGAGTCATAAAATCAAAACCGAGTAGTACATCCAATTTAAAATCATGTTCATGAAGAGTCGGTCGTCAAATCAGCGCAGAACAGACTACGAGCATTGCCATTCATCGGATAGCTGGAAGTGGAAGTCAATGCCACCCGTCACCCAACTGCGAGATTCGGCATGACATGTCATGTGTTTTATGACAATGAAAGCTTTCTCCGCGGATGCTGGCTGTCACCGATACGATAATAAAAGCAGATTTCAGGTTGGTTTTACTTAAAACCTTAAAGTCTACCTTTCAATTTCGGTGATACTGACTTGGCATATGCCATCTGAGAGCCACTTATCATCATGAACCGTCGGCACAAGGACGAAGCAACGGGTTCTTTCCTCGACTTGCTTGCGTGATTCTGATTCCAAAAGTCACTGATATTAATAGAAATCCTACATGCATTCGTGTTTATAAGTGGAAGTTGAAGGATGGACAATTATGCCAATAATGCTGAAATGTGAATCGATCACTGCACGTGGACATGAAACGCAGAAGAAATTGATTTATCATTCAGTTGTTCGTGAGCATGTCCAGAAAACGGAATTGATGGATTGCGACGTACCCAACATGAAAGCACTGTTTACAAATATGAGGACAAAACAAAGCAACGTCGAATTACCACACCGCTGTACTATGACTATCGTGTTTATCTGTTTACTTTGCCAGAATTAATTCGATCATGACTATTTTGGGCACAACAATGCAGTTACACTTCCACAAATACACACTCTTTGCCAATGGTCAAGGGTCAAGACCTGAATGACATAAATAGCTTTGAGTGTTCAAAATGAATAGATAGTTTGAGGAACTGTTGTCTTACCTGGCTAGACCTTCTTCCGGCCCCATTGGAGTACTGATGATGAATATTGTCCAGCCTTCCATTCCGCCCGTCACCTATAATCCAAAGTCAAAATCAGTTGTACAATTTATTGTACACCGAAGCAAAATTATCATCCAAAACTCTATGAATTGCCTTCTAGCTCACCGTGTGGGGACATTTCCGGAGGTAGCAAGTGTATGTTGGGATGAAGCGAGTACTGCTGCTGGTGCAGTTGCTGCTGCTGAAAGCAGGGTCCGCCCGGGTGACACACATGAGCTGCAAAGGCACAGAATTCAGAAACGTTAAATGGCTGCGTCCACAAGCTTCCTTCACCAATACTTGGCTTACCCTGGACACATTGTTTCTTTTTAACTCTCACAACTGGGATCATTACGAAAGGATCAACTCATTAACTCGTATCAAGATACAAATTCTGACTGACTGCGGGTGCACTTTCAAGATCAAGCGTAGTCAAAAATTTAAAGGACACGAAGCAAGCACTAAAAGGCACAATAGTAGAGCACAGTCAATCCCAATAGTAAAAGTACCGTAAAACTGCAAACAGCGAACTGCAAAGATTGCTTAATTTAATTGTAATCGACTCAAAGGAAAGCCAGCGCAGCGGTAAAACGTGACTGCGACTACACAGCAGTGGCAGCAGATGCTTGTGCTTAGCTTGTGAATTTGAGTAAATTATACAAAAAGATCACAGTATTTTATTTTCAGGTTATGAAACTCGTCCGTCCCGTTCACCCTTCGTAAATTAAACAATAAAATTCGTTAAATTAAACTCTCTCAGTCTGTGACGAAGTGTGCGTACGGAATAAGTGAGTTTATTGACGACAATAGCGTACAGTACTGCATGTGAATATATTATTATGTACGCTGGGACTGGCTTTAACTCAAGAATAAAGTAAATACAATTACTCAAACCGTATCATCGCAGTTAGCGTTCTCAAGATTAACAATCTTAAACAATGAGACGACTCCAAGCGTGTGGAGTTTAGTTCTTCATTCGCATTTGATTCGGCACCTTTGAGCTTTTATTAGCTTCAAGAACGCTAAATGCACGATGTTGAAATCGGTTCTTCATGGGAGAAGTGACATCCCAGGTGATCCGTGAAGATTCGGCCCAGAGTTTAATGAATAATTGCTCGGAAGATTAGCTTGGACTAAAATGCACTTCAGCAATTACATATTTTACGGACACGAGGATAATTATCAAATTATGTTGAAACCCGCCTTAAATTCGCGGTCGTGACGTGCCTCCTCTCATGGCCGCATGGCACAAGAACGTGCGGGACGCGGGCATGAGGTGCGTCCTCCCACGATTTTTGAAAGGAACACATTTCAGAACAATTCGTATCTTACTCCTTGATCATTAATCACCTCATCAAAAGATGAAGTTGAAGTCACAGACAGTTTGCATTGATTAGCAAATTTAGTCGAGATCGTAAAAGGTCTTGAGTTCATGCAATTACAAATTTCAGTGGGTCATCTCACATCTGCGCTGGTCTATTCGAGCATTTAAACCTTTTAAGAACTGCTTAACCGTTTCACGACAGATTCTGTAATATTGCGATAAAGATTCACATTTTGGAATGTTGAAACTTTACAACTTTACACGTAATAAAAACTGAGCAAGATTTACAAACTATTTTAAGAATGAATGCGAAAAATCATACAAACTGCCATTCGGCCGACCACTCCGAGAACAAGCTCGTTAAATACTCAACGTCAACGTCAACTTTCATTTTTCTTGTTAATCGACCACCATAATTTTGATCGCAGATGCTGCATTGTTATATAATGCCCCGCTGTCGTGGGCTGTTCTTGTTCTTGTGCAGTTGTAGTACAGTGCGAGGACGCGGACGCTGTAAAATATGAAGCATGTTTTCACTTCTGAATTTTAATTTCCCTGCCTGCGATGCGATAATGACAGTGTCATTATCATTACCATACTAAACGCTCGCATTACAGTTGTTATTACAGTGATTAGTGATTGTGATTATGAAATTATGAAACGGACGGTTATATCATCTTGTATGAGAAAGTTGGGGCTTGTACAGGTTCATCGACAATTGTTCGAGACAAGTGACCCCTGTCCGTTGTGCCCGTGTCCGCATCGTTTGTAAATTACTTCTCTGAACTCTGCGACTCAGTCTAGAATTTCTGGTCTTCAAAAATACGAGATGCGAGTCCGAATTCGATTGGAATTACGCAGTAAAAATTCCACAGCTTCAAAAGTGCATGGCATGCATGCATGAACGCGTGAGGCGTGAGTAATGAAAATGAACCCATGCGGGTTTAATGCGAGACGCGAGAGCGAGAGACTGCGAGTTTTTGCACTGCACTCGGATGGCCAGCCGACGGGTTCAATATGCTCTTGAGTAAACATGACACATTGCATCTTTGCATCGCATTCTTGCGCGTTCTTGCGTAAAGAGGAAAGGAAATCTCAAGGTGAATTGGCGAACGGTAGTTCCATAAATCATAATCATGCATGTGTAATCAAATAATGCCCTCTCGCAGTTCAATTCGCATTCCACGCAACGCAACCGCATTCATAAACCTGAATTCAAGTTCTGAGACAATGGTAAGAATTTCCTCAAATTGCGAAACTGCGATATGCAAATGGTGAACGGCAGAGTGCAAAACAATAAAAGCATGCACGAGAGTAAAGGAATAAGTTGTCAATGCACATGCATGCGGAAAAGTTGCATGCAATCTTCGATTTTCGATTTTGTAAATCCCAATCGCGTTTCGCGTTTCGTTGGGCGTTTATGGCATGAAGTTGGTTTTGAATATTTTTTGCGAGGAAAATAACAAAACGATCATAATTATGGTAATGGTGAAGTGGAGACGGTGCGATGCGATGATGAGCAGCGAACATTGAACTTGTTCATCATGTCAGTCAAGATACGTAACGCATCTGCACGCGAGTTGCAGAGGCAGGCTGGGAAGGAACAGAGATTTGCATATTTGTTACTATAAACGAACGAAGCATGAGGAGGACGGCCCGAGATTTTCCGAAAAGAAAGAAGGAAGCGAAAAGAGAACAGAAGAAAAAAGCCACGCTACGCCAAACCACGCAAGAATGCCGAGATGAGAAAGAGAAAAAAGAGTCAACAACAATATAATAGTCGTGTATCGTAAAAACTTGCCGTTTCATGTTCTGCTTCATAAACAGCTGACTGCATTGCATCTGCAAAATGCAGCAGGCAATCGTTATCGTTCGGCATTCGGCAGTAAAAACCTCTCGGCTTGGCTGAAGCTGAATTCGCATTTGCACTCGCGCAATTCTTTCATTCTCATTCTTCTGCCGCTGCGTGCCGCGAACTGGAAATTATCGCTAATGACGACTTGCACCATAATTAAGATCCGAATTACAATTATTACAATGAAGCAGACGCGACCGCGACGGCTCTTCTGAGCTTGGTTTTTCTACCGTATGAACTCCGCTTGTATGATTGAATTTTGATTTGCACATTCCGTTCGTGAAATTAAAAGTGATCATTTCGCATTTCGAAAGTCAGGTAGGCGAAGACTGTTAATCACTCATTCTTTGGTCAAGCCAGGACAGGAACGACAACGGCGGCGGGTGACATGCAACAACAATGACAAATCATGCGTGCAATGCAGCGGCAAAAAGTGAATCAAAAGATGCGGAAGTATCTTACAGTTATTTATAAGCGTAAGATCTCAAGCCAAGTGTCTAAGTGTCTGTACTTCGAAGGGGTCTAGCCTAGCGAGAGTGGTTAAAGAATGTCATTTGATAACTAAAACAATAATTCTTTGTTTCAAGTTTTTTTGTAAGTATGTCATGATCAATGTTCACGTTCACACGATTGTCTCCAAAACAGGACAGCAGGACAACCACGACGACAGAAAACTTCTATTGTGACTGCGATTGCAGTTACAGGTAGCAGGAGTCCTGACTTGGCTTGGCTTTGGCTTTGCTGACCATTAATAACATTTGTTATCAATTCAAACCAGGTATCGTGGTGCCAGCAAGCAAAAGCATAGGAGTAAGCATACTTGTGTTGTATGTAATTACTTACCACGGTTTTTCAGTGGTTTTCTGCCACGACTGACCACAAACCCCGTTGACGCCGCGTCTGGAGGTCGAGCTACCCAGGGAAGATACCAACTGTCGTCTCGCATGACGTACCAATAAGCCTGTCAATTAAAAATAGACTCATTTTAACAATCATCTCATTATTGTGCACTATCTTGCTGATACTGGGCAAAAAAGTGACAGCTGTAAAATAAATCATGCCAATTCAATTCAATGCCTTCGACGAGAAGACAAGATATGGGTTCAGGAAATGAGGGCCAGGGCAGAAACAAATTGCCAATTGCAGGCATTTAAGAACAATCATAAAAGATTCTTCCAAAAATGGAGTTGGTGACGGTTCCATTCCAGATGCTGGTTCTTCAACTCAACGCGAAATCCTGGATGAGGCCTTCATTGACGACGCTAGTTTATTTGATCATTTGTCTCATTTTCAGCTACAACACAATCAGTTACATTACGTCTAATGCACCGATTAGATTACGGCAAGAGTCCTCACTGAACTGCGTTAATTTATGTACAGAGAAATTAAAAATGAAAAATCGTGACTGCCCCTTTTACAGTCACGTCGAACGCGTCGTCATCTCATTAGTCCGCCTGCTCGCATTGCATTGCACTACATGCAAGTGGAAGTACTTCACCTTCAACGAGATTGTGTACTCAATGCAATGAACCACTGCAAGGTTGTATTTTGCATTCTATCCTGTCACTAATTGTATTATTCTGCTATTTGTTCTTGCATAATTATTTCGGAAAATTAAGTACGTATACGCGTCTACAGCAGCACACAGCCAATGTGTACGCATGAACATGTACTGCTCTGCTCTGCACTTTTGAAAGTGGTTCTACTCATAAATTAACAGAATAAAAGAAAATTTGAATGCATTCATAAACAAGAGCCGTAGCAAGAATTGACAGCTCGAAAGAAACCATCTCATTGAGCATAGAGCATAATTCAATAATAACAATCGTTAATTGCGTCTGTTGGGCTATTGTCCTAATTGTTGAATAGAGTAATTAATTTTAAAAAGATCAAGTACACATTAGGCTACCAGCATACCCTGAGATGAATAATTGCTTGGACTCGACAGACTCGACTCGACTGCACTTGCAGTTTATTGCAATTACAGGCAGCAACCTTTCATATTGTCAATTGCTATTTTGTCAAGTGTTTATGCATTTGAACTGGTCACAGTCAGAGAGAGTCAAAAATTGACGTTTTTATAATGTGCTAAGTGTTAATGGCCATAGTTCGCAGTGCCGATGCACTGCGAGCACAATATGATACAAATACGCCGTGGAAGGGCTCTGCGATTGTGGCTTTTGAATGCTAATCACTTTAGCAAGCACTACAAAGCCTTGCCTTCGCCATTGTTAACAAGCTAATGACCCGTCCGCTCCGTTGTGCGGTCCGGCCGGGTTTTAGTTTCGTGCACGGAAATTATTTGTCACATTCACAGTTACCGTTACTTTACTCGTGTACGCGTACGCATTTCTTACATAATGGATCTCATTTCTGAACTTCCTTCCTGCTGTCCGACAATCCGCCTCCGCGCCTGCCTGAGAAAATGACATGATCACGATTTGTACTTGTAACTCTTACTTTTACAAACATCCACGCACTGTCGTGTTGTGTCGTGAATTCGTGCACTCGTGTTTTCTATTATGAAAGCCCAGCCACTAATTAAGTTCTTTGACCACTCGTATTCATACGTGTCACACATGACAGCGACAAGACAGAGGAATGGCCATTAGTTATTACGTTTCTGTCCGCGTTGTGATGTGGTTGTGGCTGACTAAAACAAAAAACAGTTGGAATTTTTGACAAGGACAATGGCATCAAGTACGAGGAACACACATGCTGTACAATGCAAGACACTCCGGACGTGGACGCCCGAACGACCGACCGCGCCATGAGCCATGAGCTTTGTGCATGTATTATGTCAATAAAATTAACCACATTATTGTTCTATGCAAAAATAATTTCGATTCATGACCGAGGTCCGCGGTCGTGTTTACCTCGCCCGTTTCTCAAGAGTCTGACTGAGAGCCCTGAGACAGAGCTTGAACGAATTTTAACCACGACCGCAAATGTACTCGTGGAATTTGAAATTGTATCATTGCAAATTGCAGTGCAGTGGAGTGCAGGGCAGTGGCGAGTGGCAAACATGATTTTTGGTTCCTATTTGCGAATTGCACAAGAAATTGAACTTGTTATTCAGCCAAAGCCAAACCTTGGAATGTCATTTAGACGTGCAGTTCATTGCATTGGAGGCAGGCATGCTTGTACAAAAGTGAACCACTTTCGCGTACTTGAAGGAAGGGTGGACGTGGACACAATTACAGCGAATTTTTACACTTCATTGCATTTGAACTTCCAAATTCGTATAAATAATGAAAAATGAGTAATTGTAATTATACCAGTGCATGCCAGCGCACTGCACTAATGGAAGTGCAATGCCAGTGGTCACTCCTTCTCCACATGAACACGCCACGCCACGCGAGCATATGCGCACAACTTCCATGCATGCATTCTCGTCCTTAAAAGGAATTTGCGAGAGCGAAACAATGGACGTGCTTATTAAAGCATGAGGAGTATGGTCTGTAAATTACTGAGGAGTATATTAGGCCAGCAAATTAATTTCCGGTAGGGCCAGCGACCAGCAAACAAACTCTCAAGTCTTTGATCTTGGACTTGAATGCACGTAGAGATGTGAGTTATATGTATGGTTATGATTATGAATGCTCACCTGCGCTGCACACTGCAACGCGTAACGATGGAAATTGAAAGTGATTAATGCAGCAGGCACAAGCACAGACACTGATTACACTTCGGATAACACTTGAAAACTGAAATTCGCATTCTTGTTCTTAGTTCGAGAATTCGTCCGTTCTCCGTTCGCAATGAGTTTAGTCATGGGCACAGCAGTCGCAAAATTCTTTTCTCACAATGCTGACTTTCCATTGTCTGCTGCCGCATCGACATTGGCACCGGCATGGGAAGATTACGGATCCCAAGATCGCAAGCAACGCAACGCTTCTGATTCTGAACTCTTTGAAGCATGTCAACTTGACAGTGAGAATCAATTACGAGATGCCTAAAAAGAATCTATTCGCCTGAAGCGGAAATCATTAGCCGAATCGAAGCCCGAAGTGCCAATTGCCAAGTCCTAATGCCATCTTATGATGTCGATTATATCAGATGTGCGTTTAGATTGACTATTTTATTAATTCAATTCTGCCGCATTCATTAGCAATGGCTGAATGAGAAATGTATTGTTCTAAATACAATAGTCAGTATAATACTTTTTTACAAGATTGCATAGTATCATAGCGCTGGCAAACTCAAACTTACAAAAAGTGTGCACAAAGAAAACCAATGAACCTTGTTAACTAAATCAAACGGTATGCATTTTTGTCTCAGGTATTAACTAGCCAGCGAAGCAGTCAGATTTATGACTCAGATTGCTTCCTCACCGTGCTACGCTACTCTGCTTATCAACTCTAAGAAACTCATCGTGAGTCAGCAAGTCGAAGTCGGATTATTAAATGTACTGCAATATACGGTACATTCCATGATCGCCGATCACCGAGTGCCAGTGTATTGATTGTTGAAAGCAAATAGCAAATTGTAGAAGCATTGCCAACATTGCCCTCCTACTCTTCCACTGCCTTATCTGATATAACTAATCTTCATTTGAGTCTTCACTGACGATCTATTAAAAGGCTTTCGATCCCGTGCGGGTATTTTGAGTTGACTTTGCCGTCTTTTTGATTGTGAGTGAAAGAACGATCTAATGTGCCCTGTTTTGATGTTGATTCCCGTTGCGTTCCCGTTGTTGCGACTTTCTCTTGTCCATCTTGTCCAACAGTGTACTGCGTCGCAAAATCATTAATATCACACTTTCCTGTCATGTTTGTGGTTATGTCTATACTGTGCACGGTTGCGCGGCAACTTACGCCCATTTCGAGATCGAAACGCGACTTGCGACTTTGAATTTCTTTCTGCAGAATATTGCAGCGCAGAGCATGGCAGACAGCGTACGTAATAATGTGAGGGAATCCACCGGCTAAGATGAATTATGATTATGATTATATTTGTTATTTATTACATTTCAATAATTTGAGCAGTCATTTCTCTTTTCATTTCTATGCAGCAAGCAAGCGGTATAAAATTAATCTCTCGCTGCACTCTACTCGACTATCTCGGCGCATCTTCGAATACTTCTTTTCTTAGCATAGCCACGGCGAGTCCAAACCCTCATTTGCGAATCGCGAAATCATAATAATGATATAACATGATAAATAGCTAAAAGAAAAGCAAGTTTGTCAGGAGTCGACGAGTTATCTATCGATTGTTATTACGTTGGTGAGCAAGGAGATGCTACTTGTCGATGTAACAAGACAGGAATAAATGAGTTTAGACAGGGAAGCTGCATCTTCAAACGCAGAAGCAAAAGTAGATTAATAGGATTAGGATAAATATGTGGACACAAGAATAACAACACGAGCATGCAATGCAAGATTGATTGAATGAGTGGTTTCACTCAGCTTCTTCAACACAATCCCATTCTAAGGCTGAAGATTCGGGAAAAATCGAAATCTGTGTATTGTTTTGAATACAAACAAATGGCTAACGCCTGTTTACGCAAATCTAAGCTGACACGATTGAAATGAAAGGAAAGCCCAAATACGCGCTCGTACTCACTCTCGATTCTTTTTATTTAGTCGACTAACAGACTAACAAAAGAGATGAGAGACTCTCGCTTGTAATTAGAAAAACTCAGGCACAGACTTCAATTAATTATAACATGAAAGACGAAGAAAGAAGAGCAGTCCAATTGTAATACGAATACGAACTGCATTTTGATTTAATTGGTCTCATTTGTCTAGAGAGTCTTTGTAGTATTTTCTGCGAAGACTTCTAAACAACGAGAGTTTGGCATGCACAAGTTTCATTGTGAGGCCGTAGTACAAAAAATGTGTCGCAAATGGAGCTTGTGCGATAAAATTGAAAAATTGTGCAAAAGTAAGGCAATGAGGCAGCAGCAGCACGCCCTGTATGAATTGCGAATGTGGTATCAGGAGTATTAATCAAGTGTAATAATGCCTATGCCGGTACACAGCAGAAGAACTGGGAAGGTCCGCATAACGGGAATTTTACTACAGATTACGTGCCGTGTGGAGAATGAAATGATTTACTTTTCGAGTCGAGCGACATTCATAACTCTTGTTCTGCTCTTGTATCTTGTCAAATAACTAGTCAAGGCAAAAATAAATTGCTTGCAAATCTTCTTCCATGCTGCGACTGCGACAGCGACACTGATAATGCAAAAAAGGTAAAAAGGATTGTATTTCGAGCACCCGAGCGAGAAATTATTAAGTCATGAATCTCAAAATTTGATTGTCATGTTTATTAACCAGTTTGTTAATAACGTTGTTGGAAAATCAAGTGGGTTCCCCCAAATCAGCATTGTACTGACTGACTGCGATTCCGGCGATTCGATGCAGTGATGAGCAAAGTGGTACAAACCTCGCATTCCGTATACATTCCGTAGAGATGCTTTATAGGTACTGGCAGTAAAGATGATCATCGTCATTACCATTGCCCCTATTATTATTATACTTTTTATAAGGATAATAATTAGGTTGCGATGTTAACCTGTCCCAACGCCAGCGCAGCACAGCACAGCTGGTTATGCATTTAATCACCCGTACTCGCGTAGCAAAGATTTCTCTTGACAGTTCAGTACTACGACAGGAGTCGTACTGTACGTACAATGAAACCAGAAGAAGAAAAGTCAATTGTTGCGCACAGCTCGTAGCCTCATCTGCATTACAGCAAATGCTACGCTACGGTCGAAATAAAAGCCAAAGCTCATCATTCAACGGAGCTGCGATTCTGCCTTCTTCGCCTTCATTATGATCATCGTCAATTGTAAATATTATAATATAATAATGGTTTTCTCACTTCTTAATTTGAAAACTTGTTTTTCACTCGGAGATAATGTATGAGGATATGCAGGTTGCAGATGCTGCAGATCGCCATCGCAAATGGCGAATGCAGAAGTGCAGTGCAGAAGTGACATTTGTTGTTTCTATCAAACCTTATATGTAAATTTTCTTGTAATGCTTAATGACTCTTCTGATTTTAGATTACGAGGACCATAATTCATTCTTCACTCCTACTTGAAGCTTCGATCGTGCATCGTGCTTGCTGGCCGGCCGTCGCTGATTGTGATGTACCGCGTTTGGATGAATGGCTTTTAATGGCATGAGTCTGTTGATGTTGGCTGTTGATGGTTTCATCAATAGGTCAGTAGTTCCTTCTTTCTTTCTCTTCCATCGAGACCATTCAATTCATTAGCTTACTTACACCATAAACACAAAAAGCTGAAGACTCATTTCACCACGGAAATTCTCATCTTCACATTTTCTTCCGAGTTCAGCACGCAAAGGACAAAGCACAAACGTGTCCCACCCCATATTTAAGGTCTAACAGCATATATTCGTGTAAATTGTAAAATTGTAAATATCGAGTATTTATGTAACATCATAATCATAATTATGTCACTTTTGTGACTTTCTCAAAAATTCCCACGTGCGTGACTGTTATTACTAAATTAGTCACATGTTACGCTACAAGCTTAAACTGTAAATATGCACGCATTCCTCGTGGGACGCGTTTTCTATTTTTCAATCGACTACGATCCACGACTCGACCACACGCCATGGCATGGCAGACCGGTACACTTTCTTTGAGGTTTCTGGTTTGGTTTATAATTAAATTACTGACCTAACAAGGCAGATACAGCGCAGACGCAGGCCAAATGCGTGTCAGAGGAGTGCCACGCAATGATTGACATGTTCTGCACACATTTGCATGTAACGCACCGTGATTATGATGTAACAATCACACAGGTCAGAGCCCTGCTAGCAGCGGTTATGTAAAAGGCAGTGAAATTTCTCCACTTTTAATTTCTAGACTGACACGAGCTCATGAACCCAAAACCATCAGAAAATGGCTCGAAGGATTCGAAGGCAAAAGATGGGCCTCGAATTACTCATGTGAACTCAATATCACTGCCAAAAGCCATGCCCAGTGCCCAAGAAGAGGGTTGGTTAATTGATTTTACGAATACTAAAGCAGGAAGTGCGGCACGTTATCAAGATTCAAGAAGCCATCGCCATCAAGTCAAAGTCCTCATCACCTTCATCGTACGTCTTTCTTGTACGCGTCACAATTTAGTCTGTCAAAATCTAATTTGTTTCGTCAAGTCATCAATTATCAATTACCATTTATGAAATCAGCCACGTGTCGAATCTGCCATCCGTGCTGCGCCGTGCCCACGAGGCAGCCTGCCTGGCAGGAGCTGACAGTAATTGATTGGCAAAGTTGACTGGCGGAGATGGTGATGGCGATGACCAACATAATTTACAGAACGCGAGCGCACAAATTGGTACTCGTAAATGGTAACACGACAATATTGAATTACGAAAGACCTTTGCAAATACGAATACGATTACGAATGTTAATGTTATCGGGTCAGACTAAGTTTTGGCAAAAATAAACAAAAATCATAAAGTAAACAAACGCGATTGGAGATTATGTAACGAGACACGGCACACATTATCTAATCATACAGATCAAATTCATATCAGAGTGTCACATATAATTATTGACCATAACGATCTACTAAACCTAACATGTGTCACAAGTCACAGAGCCAAATAACTACGCAAAAAATTGTAAATAATTAAGAAAGACATTTAAATTCTGGTTCCTCATTCCTGTTACGTGTTGCTGATATCGTCGCGCTGCGTCAACATAAGCGTCTATGCTTAATGAAATTAGCGAGACGCAGCAACAGCCACAAGAAATCATCTCACTTGCAGCCAACGAGTCAACCACACACTGCTTACCAGATTACGATTGCAGATTGCAATTGTCATACGTATTTACAAATTTTTATGAAACCGAGCCAAAATGACCAAACTTCCTTCCACGCGGCTACGCCATGTCACGCCAGGCCACAGATTTATGCATGTATGACGTTTTCTGTCTGTACATTGGATTAATAACGAATTCATGCGTGGTAATGCCGATTAAGAACCCTGGCGGTGAATTTAACTCATAAAGCGGTCAATATATTAAATCCTTATCGCGTAGCAAAGCATTGCTAATCGAGTTTCCAATTTTTTTTGGTTGGCTTGAGCTGAACATACGCGGATGCAGTGAAAGTTATGATATAAGACGAAGCCACAACATGCCAGCAATCAGCATGGTGCACTTCCATTTGTAATTCCAAATACGAAAACATGATCTTTAATCCCACACCATTAGTTTGACTTATTTAACCCCAAACTGTTAATTCTCATTGCTGCAGTGCAGGCAGTATAGAACACACATTTTTGACACATTTACAGTTTGCAATGCACTGGCATTCGTATTCATATAAGGATGACGATGGCGACTGAATTCTGAGAGAACAATGTAACTCTAATGGATGGACTTGGCACAGAACGAAACGAAATGCGAAAAGAGTGGCACTGGCACTCATTATCGAATCAAACGAAAACGAGTCGAATCTCCGTCCACGCGAAATTGGCATGTTTCTCTGTTTGACTTTTTACGAACAACAATAACAATAAGAAAATGGTAAAAATTGGACAATTGCAGTGATAAAGAAAAAATTATTGCAAAATTACTGCCACATTATGACTTTATATGACGGCGAGTGCTTAGCTTATTAGCGCGAGCACAGCAGCCGCCTTTGCCAATACTACCAATATACTCTGCCCATTGCCCAGTCCATTTCCGACTCTACTCAATCTACTCTTGCATAATTCATAATTTATATCACTCTAAAACTATCGCGTATCGTGTAGCATGTACTCATTTGCTCTGCTCTGCATGATTCATTTACGATTGTACAATCGAAATCGCGAGTCTAATTTGGTTTTCATTATTACGAGGCACTTTCGCAGAAATTCATTCTTCTGGTTCTGGCCCAAGTAATCACATTTCGTGCTTACACGGTGATGGAGACAGCGACGGTACTCAAGGTACAGCTTTAATTTGCAAGGGTTTGCCTCACAAGACAAAATTTGCGTTCGTACTCGCACTGTGCTAAAAATCTGATTCTGATTCGTGTAAAACTAAACTCACTTTCATGCGTGAGCTTGGCACGGCATAGCTTTTCTGGTATTACGAAATCGTAAATGGAAATGAGATTTGGCCCCGTCATTTTATGAGATTCACAAGTCGCAAATTTTAAAAGTCATGCTAACTTAATGAATTTCATGTGTGTGTGAGTCTGAACTGAAGCACGAAATTAACGAACGCTTCGTCGAGCTCAGTCAGTCTAGCTCCATTCTAAATTTAGGTGCGACTTTTCGTAACTCTCTATTCGTCATTCACAAATTAAATTTATTAATAGACTTTGGCTTGACTTGGTCTTTGGGGAGGAGATGAGACGAAATGAGACGCGGTCTCACGTCCGACACAAAGAAACCATTGCTTTTTTCCGCCAAGACAGACCAGACAGTCATAAAAATTTTACTACTTAAGATTCGCATGGTAGGAGACCAAAAATTGCGATTGCAATTATTGATAGCGGATCCACAACCTGGAACCTATAAAAAGCAATGCAGGAGGCCAGGCTGCCAGATCAGACCGTGTGACTGTGATTTTTAGCAATGCTTATTTCGCCACAAAGCTCTACACATAATTACTTCAGCCAGGTTGTTTATACTTATGCAGTATGCAAAATACAATTTCAAATCTTGAAAAACCATAAACTAACTTAAGACTTCGAGACGAAGGCATTAATTTGTGGACAATTGGCAGAAATTGGCAAAATGTGCCAGCTGAAATAAAATATGGCATTAATCATTTTTCTCGCCGGTATGATGAGTGCACAAGTGCACTGCACGAGTCTGAAATCTGAGCCGAGCTAAGCTCTGTGCGAAAGCACAACTGGGATTCGGACTGTACTTTGTGAGATTTTCTTTCAAACAAGTTTTAAGCTTATTAATATTCAACGTACTACTTGGCTGTGGCTACTTACTATTTGTAAACTGGGCAATAGCAATAATAAGACTGTAGTACACGGCATAAACAAAAGAAATACAGTACAATGTACAATATTTTGCAAATAATTGGCCAAATTGGCTGCCGAGTCCCAGAATCACCACATAAGCCAAATGCGAAACGCCAGACTGAGATACGAGCTTGTGTGTAATACTTTTGTCAGCCGGCCGAGTAGTGAAAGAACGAGTTGCTGTCCACTGCAGTCCACGTCCAACGTTCATGCAAGCAAACACGTAGTGGAGCGATAAATAATTCCTCGAGATCAAATCTCGAAGTTGATTCTCATTCTCAGTCAGCACCAACAACAATTTAAAACTAGAACTAACAAAATAACATGCAAATTCTGTAATGTATTACAATTATGATCGTGATAAATTATGATGTATGCGCGCAGACGCGAATCGTGGTTTTCGCTCTTGTCAACATGGCAGGCATGGCATGACATAGCAAGAGATAAGAAATTCTTAATTGCATGGTTGACTGGGTTAAATAAGGTTTATAGTGCGTACAGCAGGTTTCGAACCAAGAATCCCATTGTTGTCATAATTTAATTAGATTCAGAATTTATGAATATAAACCGCCACATTGCGATAAGAAAGGATTTCCTTTGCTCGTTCAGTGGCTGGCAATTTTTTGTCTTTTTCTTTGTTTCAACACGGTGCCCGTGCGTAATGAGAAAGGCCAGTCATGACTTTTTATGAGTTTTTTAAGGAAAAGGGACACATGCTAACACGTAAAACTAGGTTTACGGGAAGTACTTGCAAGAATCACAAGTTGCAAGTCTCAACCCCCCTTTTTGCCTTGTCTTGCCTTTTCGTCGTTAAGTGGTTGGAATGTTTTAATGAGTCTGTAATCACCGGTCCGTTGCAACTGCCAAACTGCCTTTGTCTCAAAAGTACCAAGTTTTCGCAACAAAAACATACGCGTCGTGTTTTCCTTTTGCACGTCGTTTGGCCTTTGGCCTGAATTTGTGAGAAGCCGTAAAAATGATAATTTATGGTAGCTGCGATGCGAGTTCAAAATTACGAGAAAATAAAGACAAAGAAAAGGAAACTCACGTCCATCCTCGCTCGAGCTCCACCTGCGGCTGGTGCAATCAAATCAGGGTTCATTTTTGGTGAAGGTGAAACTCCGCGTCGTGGTGAAGGATGTTGAAGATGCATTGACTGAGGTGGGATTGATTGTCTCCTCATTTTGCCAACGTTTTCTTGATCGGAGATGCCCGAGTTCTTTTCGGCTTCTTTGAGAAACCGGAAATGCTGCTAATTCTTGCTGCAGTTCTCCATCTTGGCACGCTTAACGGGAGCGTGAGGTACGTGGTCCGATTCAGCTGACAAGGCAAGCCTTTTCAAAATATCTTGGCTCGAGGAGGCTTGAACTCGACGAATTAATGAGAGTAGTGCAGTCTTACATAATCGCCTATTCTTAATTTCACACAAATCTGATCTTGCAGACTCACTTTTGAAATCATGAGTTGAAACAATGCAATTCTTTACGCCAAAGCACAGTAAAACGTGCTACGTGCGCATTTTTCTAGTCTGAATGTTTTGAAGGGTGAGCATTCGGTACATGATTCAAGAAAAGTGAATCATGGCATGGCAGGAATCTCGTGTCGTTGCATTTGTCTTAATCTTACGTAACGAATAGTAATTATTCTAGGCTATTACACGTATTAAATGTCGTGTCTGCCTTCATCTGCAACGCAGCGAATGTATGAGACACTGAGACACATCACAACAGGAAGTCACAGGGATCAAACACGGTAATTAAGATGCAAAGGATTATGCGAGAACACGAAATTCTTCAAATCGCTGCCAATGCCTCCGCCAACTTTTCCTTATTCACTTTTTCGCAGTTAATTTCAATCGAGGGAGCCGGGTTTCAATTTCATCGTTGAATATTCACCTGCCAGTCCGGCGGTCCGGCGCGATTAATTGTTTGGGATGAAAGTCTGAGTCTTTGCGCGAAGAAATCTTGGCGAATATCGGCGTCGGCGAAGTTATTGCCGATATTCTCCAACAATGTCAATGAAGACAGGCTCGTGTAGGGATTTAGGCTGGACTATGATCGCACTGATCAGAGGAATTGGGACAAGAAAGTTCAAATATGCACTGAAAAGGTGGACTGTTTGTTCGCAAGAGACTGTTTGCGGAATCGTTCGTTCGTGAGTCTGAGAAAATGCGAAAATGCAAACAAAGTCTCGACTCAGTTACTCTGTAATTCCAAATACAATCACTTCGCTGAATAACGGACCATTCAAATTGTTCAAATAGTAAATCGCAATAGTAAGTTGCACTGAAGCCGAAATATGTCCAACACACGCATAAACTACGAAATACGAATACACGACTTGACTCACAAACGAAACAGGTGAGAATTCAGTTTCTCATTGTACTCAGATCGTGCGGAGATATGAGATGATGGACAGGACAGCCCAGCCACACCGCACAGCAGTTGTTCACAATGTTGCTCTTCCTGACCGACAACACCCAGGAATGGACAACAATGACTGTAGACAACTTTACTTTACTTAGTGCAGTTTCACTGCAAAAAATCTTTTGTACGCAGCGAAATGATCTGACTGACACTGACCAACTGACACTCAACTCAAAATACGTCTCACGTTGTGTTCGGTCTGGTCTTCTCTTCCGCTATCCACAATTCACATTAAATCCAAAAAACGAGTCAACAATGCTATTCGGTACTCGACGATGCTATCCACTGTTGGACACGGGACATATAATTTCTTCCTTCTTCGGAGTAGGTGCACTGCACGCCGCACGCACTCACGAGACTCACGGCTGATGAATGTTGATGATAGACAAAACAGAATGCAGTAACGACTGACGACCGACCGACCAAATACGAATACGACAATGCAGCAGATCAGAAAGAAAATCTCGCTGGTAAAAGATAAAGATTATTGTTGTACAGTACAGCTTAATCGTTGGAGAATCGTGTTCGCTGAAGAATACGTGTGCTATCGCTTAGGTTTGCTGTAATACGTAAGGGGATCGCCAAAAAGTAAGCAGCAAAAGCAACAATGCGTATTTAGTGAGTTTGCATAAAATTGCATGTGTTCCGTAGTCCTCCAATTCGCAAAAGCATGTTACATTGTATGGCATGGCATACCGCATCTCAGCCGCCGTGGTAAATGGTTTCGTCTTGTTGCATTGTTGTCTTCGTCTCTTCATATGTTTGCATATTTCTTATCTTATTCCAGTTTAGTGAGTCCCACATCAACTCAGCTGGCTCAAAAACACAGTAATGAAAAGGCAAGGCGAATTGCTTGAAAAATAACATGTGTGATGGGCTGACGCTGATGTTGTGGCTGTGGTTTGGTTATTGCATTGCGGTAGGAGAAACAGATGCATAATTTGAGGATATGGTAAGTGACATTAAAGAATACTGACTACTAATTTGTTCAGCTGAATAACTGTACGTAGTGCGTATCTTGTACACGATATTCAGTTAACTTGCTAGCCTGCTGCTGCTTTTGTGCAAAAGCTTAGTCAGAAGTGTTCATATTCACTTATTAAAATGTATTTGCCTTAAGGTGATCAGAAGTTGCTTAGTTACTTTGGTTTGGATCGTCGATGAGTCGGCCAGGCCGACTGACAGACCAGACCAGGACAGGACGAGAATCGCCAGAAAGGCCAGAAAGCACAAAATGATTAAACTTGAATGCGAAGCACAGCAACTCATGAACCAAGAAGGCAAGGCAGTAAAGTAAAGTATTACGAATAACTGTATCAATCATAATCATCATACAAATACGCAGCGCAGTTTGGCTTTTGTTTACCTGGTTGTTTGGATTACACAATTTTGCATCAGAGCGAGCAGAAGGCAAGAATCAAGAATCAAGTTCTATCTTTCGTTGTTGCAACGTACCACTGAAGCTGAAACAAGACAAGCTGAAGCTCGATGTCCGAGTCGGCCGAGCCTGCCTGCCAGATGAACGTCAGAAACTTTTGCAAATTGCAATTATGAAGGAAAATTGATTTGTTTACAAAAAATGAACTTGGAGCAGAACACAAAAAATTGGCAATATCATCTCGGCGCGCCGATGTCAATACAATACTCAATTGCGGATTGCAATTACGAACGCGGTAAAAGTGGATCTCTTTTATGATACGGCACGTCACAAGGCGAAGGCGAAAGAGCCGTTCTTTCCATCACCTCAGACGCAGATTGCATATAACTTGTTACTTCATCTTTGCCGGTTTTTTATGATTGCGACACGCGAATACCGAATTGTGAATTCCTCTCCGGCTCGGCTGTTATTACCGCTACGAATTCATTTACCCATGAAAAATAACTAATTAAGCGTTTTGTCGGTAGGTTGAACTCTTTTTCATCACTTCCTTCAGGATTTTATTGTTTTCAAAGGAAATTCAATCGCTGTCTTCGATGTAGTGTAAGAAATGAGGGCAGTAAACGGAACAAGCTCAAGTGCACGTAGCACGTAGTTTAACCATCAATTTCGCAAATGCTAGGCTTTGAGCTTGACGGCTGCTTGAATGAGCGCAAACGCATAAAATGTAAACAAGCAATAAAATCAGGATTGCAATTAACAGCGTGGCGTGGTTGTTGGCTGCTGCTTGCTTTTGTACTGCGTTTTCAAGCTCAGACCATCCAATAAATTGAATTGATAACGGTTCAAATGTTCAAGTCGTGATCGAAGGGAAAGGAGACCGAGAGACGAGTTTTTAGCGGCGCAAACACACGTGCGTGCCGGCAGAACTTTCCACTCAACCAAAGAGCCGTTAGCAAGTGAGAATTAATAAATTGATTTGCTAAGAGGCTGCAAACAGAATCCTGACCCATAGTAGATGTTCGACCTAATCATAACTAATTTCAGCGTGACGCGACGCAAACGGTGTGTCCACTTCACGGGCAGAGAATAAAGTAGGCAGTGACAGAAATTCACATTGGCCTTTATTTCGTAACAAACAATAACTTATCTTAATCGTGTGAAATTAATTAAAAAGTGAAGAAAAATTAAGTGACAAGATTCGTTGCAAAATCATAATCATCCGCAAATATTCAGAAAATTGTGATGTGACAAGAGTTGTTGCTGGTTCGATAATTGCTCGCGTAGATTGAAGGCAGTACACATTAAAAACAGTACGCTTAAACGTAAACATAATTGGAAGATCTTTGGAAATTCTTGGATCTCTTCTAATGATTGTCATTTATCATGCATTCCCTCGCGTAATAAAATAGTTTCTGAACTCGCATGATTTGTTGTTCCCCGTCTCCACCAGCGACGTGACGATGTCCACTGTACTGTCCCTACGTTCCAAAGGCAACCAGTAGAATAATCAAGACAAATGTAATTGCAACAGTCGCGGCTATGCAGACACACTTTCTGTTCCTTTTCTGATAGTTTGCCGCTTTTTGCAAGTGTTTCACAGCATCTTCCACTTTGATATGAGTATTCTCGACATTGTAGTCAATTCGATCCACAACACCACTTTGTTCTTGCACCATATGAGCTAGGTCACGAAATACGGTATTCAGATCTAGTATGGACTTGACAATTTGCTGGACTTCACGCTCTCTTTCGGCCAACACAACGTTGTCCTCCTCAAGGGCAAGAAGTTGTTGTTGTGTCCATTGCTGATTTTTGGCACCACCGGAGCCACCGGCCTACAAAATGGTAACACATCACCTCAGTTATCCCAGCGCAAAGATGATATATGAAACAAGTTGCAACGAAATTGTACCTCCGATTCTAAGAACATGTCGTCATAATTGTACGGCGAGTCTTGAGTCATCATATCATCAAAATTTAAGTATTGGTTCGACATTTCCTCACGGGCAGTAATCCCTACAAACACAGAAAGCAAATGTAAGAGTCAGTATTTGAAGCATATCTCCTTCCAAGCTCCAAAAGAGTACAATCTGTACTTACTTCTTAAATATTGTCCTTGACTAGTTCTGAATTTCGAAGACATATCCTGAAGTGTGGTAACCGTTGATCGTATCACATTATCGCGCAATCTCTTCTCATTCCAGGAGGAGCGCAAACCCTTGCCTTGCATTTGCTGAACTAATCTGTGGCACGTTCCGAATAACTAAAAATGGAGTAAGGGAATGGCATTAATGAATTAATTATGCAAAGCAAGGTTCAACTGACACCAGTTTACACAACTGCAACTAACCCGTGTTATATTTTGTGTAAGCTCTTCAATTTGTAATTCAGTGCTTGTGTCATCATCAAATGTTGGTCTTTGCAAATGCTTGTTCTGAAGATTGTCTAGTTCTTTCATCTTTTGTGTTATGATTGAACAGTTGTACCGAATGTCCAGCAAATCATCAATCCATGGTGGTGGTGGTACATTCGCATTGCTGACCTGATTTAAGGAATCAAGTGTGGAGTCTTCACCACTACCTCCAGCCTCAACATCTTCCTCCACAACTAAGCGTCTTTTGCTGATCAGCGCAACACGGTCAGAGGAAATGTCTGCAATCTGGATAAAAGAATAGACCGATAATAGATGCATAGCGTGCTTGCGATTATTTTCGCAAACCATATTAGTTAAGTAGTCTTAGAGTCTGTACCTGCTCATTGTACAACTGCCTACTTTGTACGGAATTATTTCTCATCAGTATGAAGACTTCAGTCAAGCTTCTGGAAACCATTTTGCTGTTCGCTGTCGCAGAGCACAGGCGCTTCAGTGATTCACTTCAATATAAGGCGAGGTTCCAGTTTCGAAGTTACACGGAGCACTTCGTCAAACTAAAAGTTTTTAAAAAAAACTCTATGCTATTGTTATCAATCAAAGTTAGTTAGTGACATAAATTCGTCGATATTACCTTCGAATACAATAATTTCTCTCCTAGCGGGTGTTGGTGATTGTGACGGTTGACGGTCAACAATAAAATAAATTACTAGAAAATGTGTACTGGATTATTCACGTTGCACGGGTTCGGTTACAAATTCTTGAACATCTGTCAAAAAACAGTACAGCTTTCACTTTGCTTTGCTTTTGACTGGGCCTCTTCTCTTATTTCACCACACTCGAAGGAAAGCCAGTCGAATTCACTCGTTCGCTCGGTCATAGTCATATGATGAACGCAGACAGAAGTGGTGGCTCACACAAAAGAGAAAGCCCGGTTAACATTTCAATGTTTATTTACCAACACGCTCGTCCACGTCAGTTCTTTTAATTATTCATGTGCTGGAAGTTCCAGCACAATGCTCTAATAATCTGTTAACGTGGCGAATGATTAGAATATCCGGCTGATGTGAAATTCATCATTTCTTTGTAGTTTAAGTCTTGTGTCGCAAGTGTCTGTTAGTCTATGCAGCGGATCAATAAGTTAACTGTGAACTGATGTGAAGGAAGGAATGGGATAATTTCGCATGGGATTCATATCTGCGGGTAAGGACTTTAATAGCTGATAGCCACGCTTCTAATTCATAACACATTAATTACCAACACGGCCGTGCCCTTACACGCTTGCATTTTTTCAAAGCCAATGCCTCGTTGAAATATTCTTATGCTCTCCTAAATAAATCGTATCACAACAGATTCTACAAGTTGCGTATCTTGAGCAGTGATACCCATGCTATTGGGTATGGCATCGTACTGGTCGTACATTGTTGTCATCAACAATTGCATTCTCGTCGGTCTTCTCCTGCGATGGTCGGTCGCACAGTTTCCTTACTCTGGCGAGGGGCAGGGACCCAAGTACGGTGACTATGAGGCTCAGAGGCATTGGATGGAAATAACCAATTCAAACAACCTTTCTATCCTGTAAGATTCCAAGAATTCCATTGGTTTAATTCTTACAAGCTTGCAATGGAAGGATGCAATTTTCATAATTTCAGAGAATGGTATGTCGACACGCCGCCTTTGAATGATCTTCAATACTGGGGCCTGGATTATCCACCACTGTCAGCATTTCACAGCTATGCTCTTGGGAAGTATCTGTTCAAAAGAGTGTTACCAGAATCGATTGAATTAATCACTAGTCACGGTTATGAAAGCCCGATCCATAAATTCTGGATGAGACTCTCCGTCCTTCTGAGTGATATTCTGCTGCCTTCATTGATCCTGTTTCATGTGCTATTTGACAAGTACCGGAAAAATGATTCTTGTCCGCTATGGACACTTCGTAAGCTCTGAAATATGTTCCCTTCCTTCCTGCCTATTCAAACATGACTTCAACTAACTGCTCCTGTGCTTTTTGAATTTCAGTAATTCTTGCCGTTTCAACTCCGCCCTTCATTCTCATCGACTATGGTCATTTTCAATACAACTGTGTTTCATTGGGATTAACTGTGGTATCAGTAATAGCAGTTTTGTATGGGCAAATGTCGCTCACATCAATTCTATTCACTCTGGCTGTGAACCACAAACAGATGTCCCTTTACCACGCAGTTCCATTCTTTGTTCAAATGGTGGCCACAACGATATTTCAAAAGCAAGATATTATAACGACATTTCGTATTGGAATGATGATTCTGTCAACGATGGGACTTTTATGGTTGCCGTTTGGGGATAGCTGGATAGCAGTTGTTGCGAGAATATTTCCGCTGAAGAGAGGAGTTTACGAAGACAAAGTTGGCACCTTCTGGTACGTGCTGGACCGGATCAGGCCTTACAAAGGACTGTTGGAAGACGCAGAAATAGCAAAAATTTGTATAATCCTGTCAGTGGTCATGCTAGCACCGAGTGCGCTTCATCACTTTTGGGTGGCAATGGAAAAGGTGAAGTGTTCAGTTCAGACTTAATCTTAATTCTTGCGACTCTAACGACTATCTTGTTTTCAACAGAAAACATCGAACGAGACCCGCGACAAAACATTTCTACTCAGCCTTTTGAACATCTCCTTGATACTCTTTCTATTCTCATATCACGTTCACGAGAAGTCAATCATGCTGCCCATATTGCCAGCTGTCCTTTTAATCTCGTGGTTTCCACTGCCCATGACATGGTTCATTACAGTCGGATCGTTGTCACTGTATCCTCTGTTGTACGAAGAAGGATCTCACTTGGCTCTTCTGTTAGTTTTGGCAACTTTCATCATTACTTGCGTCATTGGTGGAGTTTTCAGATCAATCCCTAGACTTCTCAAGTAAAATCAAAACTTATTACCAAGAGACTTCTTACGAGTTCACATTTATATGAATGATTACGTTAACAGGCTCACATATTTGGCATCAATTGCTGGGTACACAGTTTTGATTCTTGGACATCTGTTGGTTGCACCACCTGCAAGATTTCCGCACTTGTACCAAGCAATTATTGCAATCTATTCGTTTCTTCACTACGCGGCCTTCTCAATCTATTTCCATTTCCTTCAGTTTCAATTTGACGGATTTGCCCCAGCAGTTAAAAAAAGCGGAGTGAAGAGCAATGTTCAAAAAGAGAAGACAAAGAAGAAGAGATCATAATCCAGATTCAGATTTTTAATTGGTATTTATTCGTTGACAATGCAGTACATTAATTTGTTGATTTGCTCATTATTCATTTAAATGCGTTGACATTCATATTTTCACATGAATAAAATTCTCCACTTGGTTTTTGTGTTCAACTCTTTGATGCTGAGCTGAGTTAGAAATCTGCGTGTGAAGTGCGTGCTGAATTGCCCGAATTCTCGTCGGAACGCTTTGTCTTTGTCTTTACTGGCTTTCCAGACTTGTCTTGTCCTGTCCCACTTACTATTACACGCATGGCTTCACTTTACACGTGCAGTACAGGGAATTTCGTTCGTCATCATGATGTTAAGGAAGCATTGGCAAGGAAACATGAATCACTGGCTTCCCTTAAGTATTAATGACTTCATACGTCGAGAGAGTCGAGAGGTTGTTCCTCTAACTATGATGCTCGCGCATCATATGCTTCTGTATGTGCTCGACCGGTACTGCCAGACCGGCTCCGGCGTGTAGCGTATTGTATTCTTTGGTACCAGCTTCCAGGACCATGCGAATGGGAAAGACGATAATAAATCTTATTGTTACGAAAGACTCATTAGGTTGTAAGAGTCAAGTTTATGTGAGACTGACGTGATACTCACATCACACATGGCAAACGGCAAACGATGGGAAAACCTTGAACGTCAATGAATAAGAATGAAATCTTGTTTTTCTGCTGTGACTTGTGAGCAGTGAGCACAATAAAGGGGTAATGGAGCGGTCTCCTTCTTTAATGCCATTACACTCTTGCCTGCCACTCTTGCGCTAGTTTATTACACAAACTGGAGTAAAAGGTTTCAAGGTTTCCGGCTATTGTTACCTCATTCGTGTTCTCACCTTAGATTAGCACCGATTAAACTTCAGATTTCTCAGAGTTTCGCAATTTCGCAATCAGTAACCCAACAAAATTCTGTTTCTGTTTGTCTTGTACAGGAGAATCTCAATCTCGGAACTAAACTGCAAGTATTATAACACCTGAAAATGGCTGCAAACGAAGAAATCATCAAAGTCGAAGCGCCTGGTAAGCTCTTCTCATTACAAAGATTGCACGAATTCGTGATAGAAATCAAGCAATACTGTGCTAATTACTGCTTCTTCACGTAGGAAAAGTCATCCTTCATGGCGAACATTCCGTCGTTTACGGCAAACGCGCCATCGCCGTGAGCGTTGATCTTTGCACAACATTAACAATCTCACCGCTACTAAATAGTATTACGACACGGATAGTATTCCCGGAAGTTGACATTGATTTGGAGTTTCAATTGCTCGAGCTGCAGCAAGTGTTGAACAAGCTTGGTCCAAAGTTCACGTAAGATAGCCTCGTCGCGTCAGACTCCTGGAATACCTGCAACCACAATCGGCAAGCCTCAAAAGAGTCTTTTATCGTTCGTTCACAGGTTTGAAGCATTGAATTCAAGTCAAGAGATTCAAATTGCACCACACGTCCATACGCTGCTTGACGAAGTCTGTGACACAAAAATCCACCTGGACTGCAAAAATGAGAATCTCAAGTCAGCTCAACGTGCTGCCATCCAAGCGTTTATATTTTTGTATCTTGGAATCTTCAGCAAGAAACTTCAACCGCTGACGCTATTTATTGAGACCAAACTTCCGGTTGGTGCAGGGCTCGGAAGTTCGGCTTCCTTCGCAGTGGCTTTGGCTGGTGGGCTGCTGCAGGCGGCTAACATATTGAGTAACCCGGTCTCGGATGCTGACTTGAGTCTGGTTAATCGCTGGGCTTTCATAAGCGAGAAGTTCGTGCATGGAAGTCCAAGCGGTGTGGATAACACGGTGGCTACGTTTGGACACGGCGTCATATTCAGGAAAGGCGAGCCATATCAGCTGCTAAATTGTCCGGATATCAGAGTGATGCTGGTTAATACGAAAGTTGCGCGATCTACGAAATTACTAGTGACAAAGGTAGACAGGCGGTAGCCAACACTTTACTAGATTACCGAAATCAGCGATTCACAACTGACAGTACTCTTTTCGATATTTGTAGGTTGCTGGATTACAAGAAACGGACCCCAATTTATTCAACAACTCTATCAACGCGATTGAGGAGATAGTGGAAACTGCGTACAACGAAATTTTGTACAAAAGTAGAATCAGTCCCGAGCTTGTGACGCGTAACCAAGATCTGCTCCGGGGCTTGGGTGTATCGCATCCGACACTGGACGCAATTGCTGATGTGGCGAAGGAGCACGGCCTGGCTGGAAAATTAACCGGTGCTGGCGGAGGCGGCTGTGCCTTCATATTGATTCCGTTCAATACTCCCAAGGACACTGTCAACTCTCTCAGAGAGTCGCTGGAGAAGCAGGGCTATGAGTGTTACGATACGAAACTTGGCGGTGAAGGATTCCGTGTCCTGTAAATGATTGGATGAGCTGCTAAATTGTTAATTAACAAAGCAAAAAAGTGATTTGAAGTTTTATTTTTCGAAATGTTGACAAATTCATGAATATGCGACAAAAAGTGTAAAAGACGAATAAAGACATGAGCTGATTCAGCTGATCAAGCTACTTGATTGTTTTATACTTATCTTAGTCATCCTGAGAAGCGACTGGCCGCACACGCACAGGGAGTGACTTGAGAGTTTTAACATGGACAATACAACCGAATAGAAGGGTCAACTTGACTGAATTCTATGTCAAGAATATTTACTTTACGAGAGCATTGAAGAAAAAGCAGCAGGTGGCGAATCTCGAGCAATTTCCATCTTGTAGGATTAGAAGATGAAGGACACCTGCGCTCCTTTTAGTTCACTCTTTGTCAGTTCCTTGCGCATAGCGCATAAGGACTTGCATTTTCACTCCTCTCTGGTTTCTTCAGCGGTACAGCACCGACAAGCGTTAGATACTGGTTTTTCCGACTGGCTGGCTAGGCTATTGCAAGCGTTTGATGTACGCACAAGCATGCGGATTGTTAACTAAAACTAAAACCTACTCGTTGTCTGGAACTGCAAACTTATAATTGATGATGATCAAAATATAGCACGATACGTTCACGCATTGTACAGCACGCGGCAACGGCCTATCGACCAACCACCACCATGCGACTATCTACTTTTCACTCTCGCCAATTGTTGTCCCAGGAGAATGCAAGAAGCTGTCAACCGGATGGAAATGAATCTTCTCGTATAAAAAGAGGCACTACGCACCGAAACCAACTGTGGAGGGTCCGAGTCCTAGCGCAAGCCAACTTAGCAAGAAATGGACACATGTACCTGCACCCTTCTTGAACAAGTGTTCTTCTACTTAAGCAATGTGTCAACACTGGGTGAATACTGAATTGGGTCCTTCTGGTCCCCGATTTCGTTATTTTAGTCGCTAGCAATTACTCAATGTTCGCCTCTTCGCTGCGTTTCTGATTAAATTCTCAAATGATGACAATAATTTTGTCAGCCGCCGTTTAGGGAGTGGCGATCACACTCACTCGCTCACTCCCCTCGTGTGACAATGCGAAATGGGACGCACACGCATGCGGTAATTATTTTCTCACCCTCTTTCACTCATGCATTTACGCTCAGATTGTGTGAATAAATGATCAGCTCAGACCTACAACCCTGTCTGCTCTTCTTGCTGCTGCGCTGCTGACACTCTTTTCGTGTCTTTTTGAATTGAAAGGGAATGCAAATAAATCCACACGGATTAAGAATGCAATTTTCATAAAACCACACTTCTATTGTTTACTTTCAGCTAATTGTATTTCAACAATAGCGTAATTACTCTCAAGGGTAGGTGCGCACCGCCTTCACCATAGTCAACACAAACTTAGAAGAGGGAAAACAAAAACTTTTACTTTTCTTTGACTAAAGCGTACGAATTCTCAAATTTTACAGCGACGGAGAAGTTTGAAATGCGTGGTTTTCTGTCAGTTTCTGTCAATTATCAATTGGGCTAAAAGCCCCGTGTTGAATACATAATTATTAGGAGAAAGCATTAACTATTTAACGAATTCCGGGCATGCATGGGTGAATTTTAATCACTAGACTGTCTGGGGTAATTCGAGAATCCAACAATCTCAACAGAATTGCTACTGATTGGGACTGGGTAACTGGAAACAATTCTCCCGGAACAATTGTCAGGAGACAATTTGTAATTCTCCTACTAACAAAAGTACTGTCGCTACCTGGAGACTATCTTTTTTACTTTACCAACTGATTCCGCTATGCGGAACATCTCCGTATTTAGTTTTGCAGCTGAAATCTGTCCTTTGACTAACTATATTTAATTATTAACGCTCGAGAACATGATTCAAGTATGCAATGTAGCAAATAGCTAGGCGTAAGATTTCAATTTTCGAGAGCTTCTTATCTGGCGGAAGTGTAGGAAGGAGACATCTCAATTCTGAGAACGCCGTGTTGAACGCCTCCACCCGAACTCGCTCCCGTGACGCGTGTGCCGAGCGATACTTGGGCGTGGCCCTTCGTCTTCGACGTCTTTCCTCTCTGCTCAAGTGCTCTTTGCCACCGCCGTCGACGGTGTTGCCCGAATTTGTGTTGGCGCCCGCCCGACGAGAAATTTGAAGGCTGTTGTTGGTGTTTCCTGCTCCTGAGCCCGACTGATAACTGGTTTGATTGCGCGACGAGCCTGAACATAATTCAGGAATACGTTAATCCCCAAATTAAAGGCACCGGCTTATCGTGATGAGAAACGTCCGCAGAACTTACCTGTATTACTGCTTCCACTGATTGACCCATAGCTTTTAATCCCCATTTGTGACTGCGGAAAAGTTTCCTCCGCACTTTCACTGCTTTCACTCGAGTCATCCAACCTCATCATGCGAGAGCGGAAATTGCAACTGCCGTAATTGTTAGCGTAGCGTTGTTGATGATAATCGACGTAAGAAGCTAAACTGGAATTGTGACTATTTTGGAGGAGGCAAAATGTGTTTTTAGTCGCCGTGCTGAAACTCGTGTTTAAACTGTGATGGTAGTCAAAATTTGCTGATGCCAAATTACTGCTGCTGAATTGCCTTGATGACATTGTTAACTAACCACAATTACAATTAGCGCAAGAGCTGCGAGTGAAGCATTTCAATTTTAAAGTTCAATCAGAGGATGAACAAAAGCTTGGAGTCGGAACTGATGAACTGAAACGATGTGCTTTCTTCGAACTCCCGAAAGACAAAGGACAGAAAGTGTTATTTACACCCGCGACCCGCACCCCTTCTCCGTAACCAAAGAGAAAGCAAGCATTTCATTCACGGCTGACTAATGGGATAGGCGGATTCAACGAGCGGAGGATGGATGCGATGAAACAAACTCACGAATTTTGTCTATGACTGCACTGGATACGGAAGTGTAAATTAGTATGTGGATGCTGTGTCGCACCTCCTTTCTCAAAATGCCGCAAGGTACATCGGAAGCAAAGCAATGCAAAGTCAAATTCAACAAAATGAACACTTTAATTTTATTAAAAATCGGGGAGAATTAACAATTTATTACCTCTTGTCATCTGTTCACGATTAACAATGCTCAATTTGATCAACTCCTTAATTAGAAACTTTTTCTGACATCATTATCAATCTAATCTTTGTCACTAGCTACTATTCACAATACGTTGGGTCTATTACTTCGCCACATTCAAATCTTACGTAGTCTAGTACTTCGACTGAATTCTGTATTAAGAAGTCTCGTACAGTAATATCGGGATCGAGTAGGAATTCTTGATTTACCAAAATTGATTCGTCTACTTCTGGCCTCGTAATAATTTGTTCGTTCTCTGAAGGTTCAGTTTCATCCGCGTTAGCATCAGCTTGGACTGCTTCGTTTGTTATTGTAGGTTGAGGTCGAGGAGGCACAGGAGACGGTGGCGGAGCATCCATTGATCCAATTTCTTTCGGATTCATTCCTGCGCAAAATTACAGAATCTCATTAGAAAGGACAAAAAATTCGACGACTTAGTTTCCATTCAATTATTACATACCAACAACATGCTGACACAGTTGTCGCCCTATTAAAGTGAGTGATTCAGGTGATCGCGCCTTTTTCGAGCCTCCAGACTTTGGACGAAATGCTACAATTGCTCCATACTTGCCGAAACAATGAAACTCCTTCGCATTAATGCTCATTCCGTCAGGCGCCGGGTGCGTATAACCAGCAAGCATTGCTGGTGCTGATGATTTAAAACAGACAGCACGGCGGGTCTTAATATTTTCGCCAATCTCTCCGATCGCCATTGCAATTTCGTCTTTCACCATCCTGTTCTCCACCAGTGGC
This sequence comes from Mesaphorura yosii, assembly GCA_009869945.1. Lineage (NCBI taxonomy): Eukaryota > Metazoa > Arthropoda > Collembola > Poduromorpha > Tullbergiidae > Mesaphorura > Mesaphorura yosii. The sequence continues at coordinate 248,491 of WIXG01000033.1, forward strand.
AAATTAGCTAAATCTTCTCCAGAAAGGGGAACCTGTGAACGTGACCGGGTCAATTAGGCACAATCATTGTGAACTCTTCGTTTAAAATTATGAAGCTACAAACCTTAATAAAAGACGGAGGCACTGGATGCTGCGCATTTGAAAACTGATAACATCCTTGCGTTATCTTTTGCACTAGGGCTTGGAACTTCTTGTTTCTGGCAACAAAATCGGTTTCGCAGTTCATCTCAATCATAACCGTGCTTGACGGGCTTGAAAATATGGAAACTAATCCTTGACCAGTTGACCGGCCTTGTAATTTTGAGGCTTTTTCCCAGCCATGCGCTTGGGCTTGATCCTTCAGCCATTGCTCCGCCTGTCAATCAAGATTGTCAAAATATAGTCACTTTGACATTACAAATGAACCGAACAAGAGAAGCTATTTCATTCATACGTTCAACTGACCTGCTTGAAGTTATTCTCATGCTTCTGGAGCGCCTCTTTACATTTTGAGAACGGATAGCCAGTAGTTTTCCGTAATTTCGACAGGGCAGCTTTTTCTACTGCAACCGGATTCCATAAAACTTTAGCAGTATGGAAGAAACGGTAAAGGTGCATGCTGTCGATGCCAGAATGAAGATATGACGAAATCCGAGCGAAGGAAAACTATCTTATTGTGATTCACTTGCTAATTTGCCACTTATACAAATCGATCTTACGAGACCTTGGCTATCAGCGTTTGAAATTCTGGTGCAATAATTTTACTTTCACCACATTTAGGAACCCTGAGATTCTGAATTCAATTAATTAAATTATGCAAGTTGCACAGAAGGTGCAAGCCACTCAAATCCTTCTGAAGATTTTAAATTCTGTGCGACTCTTGCGAACCTCGCGTATGAGAGTCATGTGCGAGATGAAACTATTTGAAAGATCCAATGAAAGTTTGCACACGTTGTATAAAATCGTACACAAAGCAGAATTGATTGTCCTTTGCAAATTATGCCAAGTACACGTTACACAAGTTATTGTTATGAATTTTGCACAAGCTCTGCGTAACAAACTCACCACAACATCACCTGATTGTGAATCCACAGCGGAGCTACTGTACGTTAAATATTCAGCATTAAGGCCATAAACCAAACAAGTCATCTTGCACGCACCACCAGAAAGAACTAGAGAAAGCAAAACATGACGCAATAACGTTCTAAAGTATTTGTATAACGTTTGTGTAACTTGGCTTGGATTCTGTAAGCAATGCTGGAACTTGAACCAGTGTGCAATTAGTGTTAGCGTGAATAGGGCATAGGACTGGGAATGAGATTCCACAATAATCGCAGTATTCGACAACTACTTTAGAATTCATTTGTACGAGACTTGACTTGACATCTCATCTCAGACGGTCCAAAGTTCTGCAGTGACTTTGGAAATATGGTTTTCTGTCACCACATGTCGTAGAAGTTCCAGGGTGGGCTGACCCAGCAGCGCAACCTCCTTCTGGACGTGGAACACATAATCAGCATCATCTGAACAGAAAAGTTCACAAAGTGTCTCAAAATTGAAATCAGGAACGAGGCGTACGAAACCAATTGATTACAGACGGGCATGGGTTGCCTTGAACTTGATAATAACGCACATGGTCACAAGGTTGAGTAGGTAAGCACAAATGTCATAATTAAGCACGAGTAACGAGTGGTCTGGAGTAGCGTCATAAATTGCGATAAATGATTACGTTATTTATTACATTTGCATTACCATTTGCGTTTGTACTATGTGACTATTTGCGATCTTGCAAATCGTAATACGCAATTACGCATATGTCTGGAACATGCTGTTAGCTCAGAAATAGTTGCAGCCGTTAACTTATCTGCTCAACAACACTGTATAATTTGTTTGTTGTAATTTTACAGTTTCAATTAATCAAATTGTGGCCATATTGCCCGGTTCCGGTCGGTGATTTCACCTACAGTCTTGGGCTTCTGGGCAATTCGAATATTACATACATACGAAGATTCTCCTACAGCGTCTGTCTGGAAATGAATTCCGACATTTTCTACATCATTACGAGATCAAAGTCAAGTCACCCACACTAAAGACGAAGTTGTTATGGATTGGGTTTGACCGCGCTGTTTTAGATCCTGCAAGGACCATCTAGGACATTCTAGGCGTAACTGCATAAAGCTTTCTTTTCGGATGGGCCTTTGTGAGACAAGCTAATACTAAAGCCAAGTATGTCATACCACACAAGATTTCTTTGGACTCGAATTCATCGGCCCGCTGTTCAAACATTTATCTTAATACTATTATGTTTAATTAGTGTTTTCAACTTATTCATAATTTGCTCCGGTAGTCTCAGCCATACTCCAAATATTGAAATAGCGTCGATCTCTACGCATACCTCACCCGAAATTGAATCCGTCGATCTCGATCACACTTCTGAAATCAATAATTCTGATCCAACTGAACGCACTAAAATTATTTATGAAGAAAACGAAACTACCAAGACCCTGCAGCCTGCCTCCAGTGAATCGACTGCGAAAATTCAAGATTATTCTACCGACTCAGCGAAATCGTCGAAAGAAACAGCGCATATGTTGAAGACAGAAAAAAATGTGGTCAACAAAATTGAAGAATCAAAACTTAAAGTCAAAGGACTTGATAAGGATGCTGAACTTTATGTGCTCATGAAGGAGCAAGATGCGAAACGTGGAGTTCATAACATTGACACTGAGCTGGATTTAACGACAGTTGAAAACGTAAAAGAGCAACAAAAGGGAACCGCCAAAGTTAGGTCGTCAACATCATCTAGCTTACAAAGAGATAGTCCGAACGAGGATTATACTGACGAAAACTTTGAAGAGGGCGCAGAGGAAATCGAGACAATCATACTAAATTCGGATAAGGATGGGATTCGGCAGTTGCCATTCTGTAAAGAAACCACTGGCACCGAAGAAGATGGATCCTCCCGTAATCTCACACTCGCAAAGAAAGCAGGATTCTTCGACGGAAAGCAACTTGTCGTGGCAACACTGGATGGACGAATTTCATTCCTTGACCAAACCGGCCAGTTGCATTGGTCATTCTGTACTGGATCATTTTTCTCGTCAAGCATGTCTTCCCTACAGGTGAGGTTCATTCGATGAATCTTACCTTCTCATTCACTGAACTCGGATTCTATGAGTAATTTTCGTTTTCTTTCAGGTGACCGAAAATGGGAAGTTGGTCAGATTCATCCCTTCATTGAGTGGAGGCTTGTACAGATTCGATGGAGAGAATTTGCGAGCTATGCCTGCAACCGCAGACTCTCTTCTACGAAAGTCCTTTAAGATGGCCAGCAGCGTTCTCACAGGTAGGGAAGCGTAAAGAAATAACTGCTCGGAATGATTGGATTGATTGATAATTGATCAATTTTGCCAGGTGGAAGAGAGTTGAAAACGTTCGGCCTTGATTTGAAATCAGGAAACTTGAAATACGAGTGTGGCTTGGACGGCTGCAAATCACCTGAAGATGCAAAGGTCGAAAGTTCGGCTGAAGATGCGAATGAAGAAGATAAAGTGGTATTGGTTGTAAAGAAAAACCTTCAGACTGTTCGTGGGGTTGAACCTCTATCCGGGCAAGAACGTTGGAACTTCTCTGTCGGAACTGTTGAGCTTGCCTTAGCAGGGATCACTGAGGGCTGTTATCAGGGTGCGACTGTTCCAATTGAGGGGACGGATCATAATCATACGGCGCTCACGAAATTATTCAGAATGGCGATTCCAGAGGGGATGGTCTTCGGAGCTGATGAAGCTAATAAAGTTGTTTGGCAGCATAAGGTAAGTTTCAATAAGTACATAAAGATGTGCTAATAAACTTTCGTTACATCTCATCTATTTTATAAAACCTTTGCAACTCTACAGTTTGAAAGTCCGATTTCCCAAGCGTGGGTGTTCGAGAATGGCCGATTGACGGTTATCGACCCTATGAAATGTACCCCATTAATGGACGAGGCTCCGTCTTTATACATTGGGTCCCACAAACAACAATACTACGTCCAAGAAAGTCAAGCAACAACAAATAAGATTAGAGCTGCGTACGAATTGACTGACCTCAACCTTGAAGATCAGACGATATTTGAAATGAAGCGAATTGAATGGAAACCGACACTAACAGGTAAAACTTGTGGATTCGAAGCTTGATTCAGTACTCGTCTATCATCAAGATTTGATTGTTCTATTTTTATTCCATGCAGTTGCATTAAGAGACGAAAATACAGCACTGAGTCCAATCTATGACCAGCCGTTCTTCGTGTATGAGCGAGAAGAAGTCAATCACTCCGCCATTGAACACGATAACGGCTCTTCAAAACCAGAAGATGCATGTAAAACGGAGGAGCCCGAGGATAGCCCCTTAATTGAATCTGGCTTTATCTTGATCATTGCCACATTGCTGTTCTATTGGTAAATGTTACTTCTAGGTTCTAGCATTTTGTCAAAACTTTTCTTGCGACTCAATTGCGTATATTTTGTGCAAAACAGGAAGGAAGTATTAGGCATCAGCTTATTAACAGCTCTAATCTTGTTGGTCCCCGTTGTTCGCATCGTGAGAAACCGCAAAACGAGACAACTTCTGGGCTACCTCTACCGAAGGCTAACGGAGATGCACATTTTGTATCAAGAACAGCAACAAGAGGTTTGTTGTATTGCATGGCCTAAATATTCTTATCAATTCTGTCTAAGTTAAATATTATTATGCACTTTTTGTAGCAAACTAGAGCCTTGGTCTTGTACCGCGATAGAAATGCATCCGAAACGATGTCAAACTCCACGCTTTTAACATCATTGAACAGTTCAACAACATTCGATCGAACGACTCGATCAAGAACGAGAACTGGCTCCAGTTCTTCTAATCATTCGTATGCGGAAGACCAATTGACTCCGTTCGTGTCACAGTACATTAAGGAGTTTGAACCGATCCAATGCTTAGGTCGTGGTGGATTTGGAGTTGTGTTTGAGGCTAGGAAAAAAATTGACGACAGATGCTACGCGGTCAAGCGTATACCGTTGCCAAACAGAGCCAAGTCTCGAGATAGGGTCATGAGAGAGGTGAAAGCACTTGCAAAACTTGACCACAAGAATATTGTACGATATTTCAATGCGTGGATTGAAAATCCGCCAGTTGGTTGGCTCGAGAAGAACGATCCACTCTGGAATCAATGGTTAGTCAGAGTCATGCTAAAGTCGAAGTTCAGAAATTTGCGTGAGTTATAAATGTGAATTTATAAAATGTGAATATGGTTTGTTTTTGTAGTATCGTCAGTTCGCCAAGCCCAACAACTGAGTACCCTTCGGAGATGGGAAACGAAGACTCATCTCTTCTCTCAGGAGTCAACAATGAACTGAGAAAAGATTACTACGAGATTTCTGTACCTGGTTTCACTCCAGACAAGGAAAACGTTGAAAATAATGATGATTCCTTCATTGTCTTCGCGGCTTCGGAAGACGAACAGTCGAACGACGGAGAGCAAGCTCCAGCATCAGCCTCAGGAAAGAATAAATCGTTAGTCGAAGTGATCAACATTCCAAATCACCACAGCAGTGAGAAGAACATTGACGAAAGGAAAGAAGGCTTGTGGAAACTCGGCGATTCGAACGACAGCAGTATTTACAACGGAAGCGTTGAACATAGCAAATTTTTTGTTCGACCAACAACTCTCGACATTCCTTCATCATCAAACAAATCTCTGCATTCCAACAGCACTGACAACGATTCAGGTGAATCGCCACTCGGTATTATGTACTTGTACATTCAGCAAGAGCTGTGCCAGAAACGGACACTACAAGAATGGCTGATGGTTGAGAAAGACAGAGATTTACGCCAAGTTACGAAGATGTTTATCCAAATCGTTGAAGCTGTGGAATACATTCACGCCAATCGCCTGATACACAGAGATTTGAAACCTAGCAATATTTTCCTGGCAGGCGGAAACGGAAACACTTCCAACAGTATTAGCGACATGGACGAAGCTGGTGTTGGCGACCAAACCAAGGAAATGACTATCAAAATTGGTGATTTTGGATTAGTCACGACATCGAATGTGAACAAAGCGGTGGATGAGAATAACTGTGATCCTGCAGCAGGCGACCTTAAAGCTAATACCAAACTAACCGGATTGGTTGGAACTACGCTCTACATGAGCTACGAACAGGTACGTTGTCCAACAGAAGTTTTGCACGTAATATCCGCGGTGTTAATGGCTTGATTTTTTTTGTTTCAGTCTCAGAGGAAAAGTTACGACCACAAAGTGGACATTTATTCATTGGGCCTTATCCTGTTTGAAATGATTGTTCCGTTTGCCACTAACATGGAACGGTACGATCTGCTGAGCAAAGTACGGGAGTTGGAAATTCCACAAGCATTTATCAAAACTTACCCTGATGAGGTAAAGCAATAAGCAATCAGTTACAACCAGTCATTTTGTGCGTTTAATTTATTTCTAGAATCTAACTTTTTCCTCAATTTCCAGTACAAACTGATTAGAACTATGGTATCACACAATCCCACCAGCCGACCAGAAGCTGCCGAGATAAAGTATTGGTTAAATCAGCATTTGAAGGCTCTGAATTCAGAAAACAACATCGTTCGAACTTCGTCCAACTGGCACAGATCTAAAAGTGCACCATCACCTGACCACCAAGCGGCTAAAATTCTGAAGGCTCATTCCTTTATCTGACTTAAATCGCACAAGCTTCCATGCAGATTAAATGCAAACTCCAAACCACATATTCGCATTTACGTGATTGTGATATATTTTTACCTTACTATTGCAGTATAAGATATAATTTACAAATGCGTAGTTAGTTGTTCCATCAACTCGCTGTACTGTTCAATTTTTGTGATATAGACATTTATTGAAGGTAAATGCACGACCCAATAAATAGGATTTCTAAATTATTCAGCAACTCAGTGGCGTTAGTTTTATTTCAACTTTTAACGGAGAAGTGAAGAATTTTTAAAATAATGCAATGACATGTGACTTTTTGAAACTAGCGAGCAATGTAAACGAGAAAGTTTAACTTAAGCTTATTTCTTTGAAGAAGTGGTTCTAGATTGTTCCAGATCATGGTACATTTCCTCGTACTGCTTGTTGATTTCTTCAGCGGATTTTCCTGCGAAAAATTTTGCTTCTTCCTGCTTGAGGGCAGCAATTCTCGCTTCAGCCTGTGCTCTTGCCTTCGCCTTCAATTCTTCCGATAGGTTTGGTTTTTGTGGAAATTCAGCGTTTGCAATTACCACGAGCTGAGTGTCGCTGATAATCTGCTCAACTTCTGGATCGAATAGAATGGCAGCCATCAAGTGAGTGTCGGCCCAACGAACTAAAAAACAAAATCACACTTATACTTACGGAATCTAGCAAATTAAATTAAGCACGCCAAAGGGCGAAGCGAATGAGCGAACGTGAGTGCACGTACTTAGCAAGTCAGCAACCTCTTCTTGGAGTTTGACGATGTTTTGATTAATCTTCTTCACAACTTGAGTCATTTCTCGATAGCTTTGTGCGGACACCGCTTTGGTTGTTGGGTCATCTGTCTTCGGAGGCGAGCCTTTGGCGTTATTGGTCACATTTGTCGGAGTGAAAGATGCAACCGGAGTAGTGTCCATTTCCTCGGTGGTGACTTCCGGGTTGTTGTCAGCTGCAGCGGCAGATGTGCTTGCCATTTTTAAACCGGTCTTGAACCTGAATTGAAATACGACAGATGTTTCTTGCAAACAAGTTCTTTGTTAACTGCAGGGGCCAGTCAGGATGAAACAAAGAAAACGCGATTACGCAACAAGTTGTTTAATCTACACACTCATTGCTTTCGCGTGCGTGTAGTGTGGAGCGTAGTGTCTTTGATCTTATCACAATTTTCAAAACAAAGCAACGCATTATACCGCCTGCTCTCTGTCAATACTCTCACTTTCGTCTCAGGAGGACGGGCAAGCACATGACACTTTTAAGTGCGTCTGTGCGTGGCATTTTATTGACAAAACAAACTTTTGCTGTATTTTAACCTACTTTTGGCGAAAAATGTCAACCCAGTGTGAAGAAGTCATCATTTTGTGTCAGCATAGTCGATCGTAGAAAGTAGAATAGAAAGGATTCAGGAAGAGACTAGAGACAACAGATACGGCGTACGCGTCCTGGTAAGGCTCATACACATAACACCAAAGTTAATGGACGCTAGTATACAATTTGCTATTATCCATTAACTTTGCATAATACATTACAATATCACTCACGTTCGTATCAGTATGCGCTGAGTCAATTAAATATACTAATCACATAGCAACCTCACCGAGGCGGCTCGAGAAACTTGTCTTCTTAGCAGGAAACTTGTGGCTTTAATTGACGTGGAGACTGCTCTCTGGATTTCGATTCTGAGGGCAGCGGTAGGTAGGTTAGATACTCCATTGGATAGTTCGGCCGTTTAGATCATTAGATAATTTGGTGACATTGTGGCTTATGCGACAAAGCGTAAACCTCTAAGACCTCTTCTAAATATACAAAATTAACATTGGAAGTTTCTTCAAGGAGCGCACTAATGAAATGGCTGCTTTCTTGTATTCCCTGAACAGAATTTGGCCTTTGAATGCACCACCTCAAATTCGGCCTGCATCTAAATATCAAAGTGAGGTCGATTTGGAAAAACTTCATGGCCACACTTCGCAATCGCCCAGCAGGAAGAACTTGAATGTATCGCTTTCAAACATAAATCAACATCAAGTGACCCTTGGTTCTACTACGAAGGTTAAAGCGGACTCGCAGACAGCTGCTCTGAATCGTACGGAGCAAGGACAGCATGGTGAAAGCAATCAAAAGATTTCTGACAAGGTGATCGCCACTGCCACCACTTCGTCGAATTCCTACAAGCCTCAGCCTTCATCATTGCCTGGAGTGCTTCCGAAAACGACTTTGGCTGAAGACAGAGGAAATCGCAACATCAGTACATTGAATGCTGGTTCCACCTCACAAGTATCTTGTAATACTCGCCCTCATAATCAGCAACCAAGAATGTGGGAAGACTCAGGATACGAAAGTCCGCTTCTCAGGACACAAATCTACGCCACGGTAACTTGAGGACCTGAGTTGAGTTGTTGAGTACATTCGAGTTATTCACTTCACTTGAAGCATTAATTTATGCTTATATGCTTGAATAGGAATCCCATTCAAGGAAAGAGCCCGCGGCTACGCTTCTGTCCATTTCGCAAGATAAGAATAATAAGAAACAAGCGCCTCAAATCTCCATGACTGAACCATCGGGTTATCGAAGCAGGAAATATCATTCCCTTGAGAAACATTCTGCCTCCGTCTCAACTACGCCTGTGTTAAGCCAACCTAAACCCTTCGTGAGAAGCGCGGCGGAATATTTATCAGATCAGAAAGGCCATGATTCAACACATAGTAAGCTTACAGCAAGATCTGTTTTACTAAGATTGAAAGACCAAGAAAAAAAGAAAATTAAATGAAACCTTTATCTTGGTGCGCCTTAGGTTTCTCAAGCGAAAGTGGCATTGCAGATTTGGGTCCTGCTTACACGAGCACCCCCATTAAGTCGAATACGGAGCATCGGCATGGAGGTTTCCCTCCGTATGCTACACATCAGCGCTCTTCCCCAATGGTTACTGTCTTCAGCAAGGTGGGATCAATACAGACTGGTCGCAGCAGCAGTTGTGGGCGATTGGAGAGAACGACGGGTAAGTATTCCTATCACTGTTCACCTCTTTCATACTCGCAAGGCTATATCTTAATGAACTCTTTTTTGTTGCGATCCAATTGATAGGTACCGATGAGGACAACAGTTTCAGACAAATCCTGCAGGAGAGTTCAAACGACTTTCATGGAAAATACTCAGACTGGATTGAGCAAATATTTCAGCTGCAAGCTGATAAGATTCAGAGACGCCTTCAGACACAATTTGATCAGAAGCTTGAATCGGTCATAAGGGAAAAAGACCACGAAATTTTGGAGATGCAACAAAAGTTTCGTGACCGACTAGGGGACTTTGAAACTTCGACTGAGAAATTTCAACACTGGATCGAGACTTTGGCAGACGAGAATGAGCGAATTCGGTCAACGAAGGATGCCATTATCGCGGAAATGGAAAAAGCTGCCGCAGGGCGACGTGGCAATTTCGAAATCGAAGTGGAGACTCATCTTAACAATTTCCAGGCTGAATTTGAGAAGCACAAATTGGACCTACAACAGAAGCACGCCGAACAATTACAATCTATACACGACAAAGTAGCTGCTCAAACAGCACAACGTGAAGACCACTTTCTAGCCCAAATTCAGTCGCTCAAGGATCAAAATGTATTTCTGCAGGTATTTCAAAGTTATTTCAAATGATTAAGAGAATGTTTGCATGTTTGCAAAACGAAAAGAAACTTACAATACAAAATTTGTATTTACAGCAAGAGAAAGAAGCTCTTGAGCGTCAGGTGAATTCCTACCGAAAACCCGATACAGAGCGACCGGGAATGCAATATCTGTACACGACTTATCTTAAAGAAAGGGAAGGTCTGATGATAAAAATCAACGAACTTCTGGACAGGTGAAGACAACTAATAACAACTTCTTAGGCGATCCTTATGCTTACCATCGTGTTTTGGTTAGAATCTTAATTGTGGAAAAAGAAAGGGATGATTTAATTTCTGTGCACAAAGCGGAATTGAGCAAAACTCAAGCGAAATCAGAAGAATCGGCTGTGGTGAGTTGGGCGTCCGTGTTGCCTCAATTCGCTAAATTGGAATGTATTAAAATGTATTTTGTTCCTTCTAGCTCTTATCTTCTCAAATGGCTGCCTCACAGCAAGCAGCACAAGAGCTCATTCAGAAGTATGAGGATGAAAACTTTCAACTGAGGCAAGCACTCCGCGACCAGGAGTCCCAATACAAGCAATCCATTAACGAGTTGAAGGGGAAGTATGGAAAACGAATAGATGGATTGATGATAACAGTCGAAAAATTGCAGGATCAATTGATTGGGCAAAATTGATTGAGCGAGGGCTGCGAGGGAACACATAAAGCCCAAAACATCAAAGCCACAAAGCCAGCGTTACGGTAGTCAGACTCAGAATGAGAGGCCGATGACTTTGACAAAATTATTTTATTAGCTCTAGAATTTGAAGTTTTCGAATAGCTGAACTTATCTTCTGTATTCTGACGAAAAGCCTGTAAAACACATTCACGCTCAACACTTTCTTAATTAATTGAAATTGAAGTTCACAGTACCACACTCCATTATATGATGAAGTTAACTTATCCTTTCGACGCTTTCGAGTCTCAACATAGAAAACTAAATGATTCTCAAACCATTTTTTCTTTTATTCTGATTACTGATTATTGATTGATTGATTGTTTTATAGATTTTCATTAATTCTATCTAAGGAGAATAAGACAAACTAACGAAACCGCCTTTATCGCATTCGTTTCAGACTTTTGCTTAAAAAAGACTAGGTATTTTATCGGTAGCAAAGAACATTGTTCAGTGAATAAATGATCATTATTTCTAACTACACACAGAGTTTACAATTAATTTGGAAGAGTTAACCATTTACCATGATGGGATAATGGCTATGGCTGTAGTGCTATCGCGACGACATCGACCAATCGAAGCCTACATCTTTGTCTCGCTTGTGTTTGCGGTATATCTCGCGATGCTTGTTTTCGTAAAATTCAGCGCAAATCAAACCGCATGAGTTGAGCTTCCGATTCATCGCTCGTGTTCACTCAACGGGTCATTAGTTAAACATAAAATTATCTATTACGAGAGCTATCACTAACTTGGAATTAGAAATTGTGATAAAGTGAGTCTGGTACTTCAATTGGTAAAAATGAGTGTAACTGTGCGCTTGTTAAGGCGTTCATTAAACACTAGCCTACTGAAGAACAGAAGCAACTTACGATTCGTATGGTCTGCTGATCAGAAAAGTAATGGGTCCAGTTGCTTCTCCACTTCTACCTCCCGAAGACAATCGAAGCCAGCTGCTTCTGCAGCAGAAACCCCAGCTTCTGCTTCAACTTCAGCTGCTACTCCGCCAAATGTTCTTCAAGTATCAACGCCTACAGGAGCAGAAAAGGTGTACGATCCGAAATTAGTCAAGATTGTGAACGACATTGCGAAGCTAACACTGCTGGAAGTGTCGGAACTTAATGAATGCTTAAAGAAGACTCTGAACATACCTGATGCGCCGATGATGATGCCAGGAATGATGGCCGGCAACTTTGGAGGACAAGGAGGAGCTCCACAGGTAAACAATAACTGTTTATAATCAATCGGTAATGACAGCAATTAGCAAGAGCGCTGGACAAATCAAATTAACTGACTAACATTTACTCGAGAGAGAAAATTCTCGTCTGAAAGGAAACGAAACTATTGTCTTGTGCGAATATAGAAAACGATGAGAAATCGAGCAAAAGAAGGAAAATTCTAGAAATGAAATGAAGGAAAAATAAAAAACGAATGAAAACAAAATGCATCGCACCCATTCATTCGAACGAGGAGCGAATGACCGATGGCATCATCGGAAAGGATTAGAGTTTATTGAACTTGAGCAAATGCAAGCTCGAAACAATAATCGGTCTAATGCAATGTTATGGCGACCCTGCCTTTGAGTCACTTTTCACAAGATGGATCAGTCTTCATACTCTGTCCTGCTTGGCTTCACGATTTCCTTTGTCTTGTCACAGGAAGAAGAGGAAGCCGCACCGGTGAAGGTTCAGACCAACTTCACTCTGAAACTAGTGAAGTTTGACGAGGCGAAGAAAGTGGCACTGATTAAGGAAGTCAAGGGACTTCTGGAGGGCATGAATCTTGTCCAGGTGAGTTTCGCCAATACTCCCACTGTTTTAATGCCGGTTGTATAATTGAATGTTGACAATTGTTATCTGAATTGTCGCAGGCCAAGAAATTCGTTGAATCAGCACCCACGGTGGTGAAAGCAGATATTCCCAAGGAGGAAGCAGAAAAGTTGTCGGCTGCGCTCACTGCTGTTGGTGCGACATGCGAAATTAGTTAAATCGCTCGTTTTCTGACTGTAGATAGCTAAAGAATGGATTGTATCTTGGATTCTTGACATTCTGTACTAATTTATTTATGGTTGATGCGAACTACGCCACTTCCGGCGATCCGGCCAAGACGAACTTCTCGTTGAATGCTAATAAAGAGTTTCTACACAAGATCCAGCGTTTGTCACCACAAATATATTTATTCCCCAACACACACATTTAACATTTTTCCACAAAATGGTAGTACATACAATACGATTATGATTACAGTAAGTTCTTGTCATAAATTTTAATTCTGTCTAACATCAACAAAGTGAAATGTAACGTAACAAACTAAAGTACAGCACAGTTATGGTTGTCTGTCAATAACGTTCGTGTTGAGGTTGACATTTGACAATTTGGTAAAAGTAAAATAACGTAATACGTAATTTAACGTAATGTAACGTAACAAAGAAAGCCTAAAATTCCAATAACAAAAGTTTTACCCATTCGGATGTGCGAGTTGCAAGCTTGCAAGTACAAATTGTCTGTCACGCTAAAATAGATTCACGATTCACGCTTTTAAAACACGTATAAATACAATCAATCAAACAAATTATTAATCAAAGCCATACAATTAGCATATTAGCACAATTTCAACGGCAACAATAAAAATTTCTAGCAGCAAGGTTCTTATCTACGTCGGTCGCATTCGAATCCTTCGTCAGTAACGTACGTCAGGTCACGTCACAGGTAATTGAAGGCCGTCTTCTGTTCAAGCCACAATGCAGTAGCAACCACTATCAGAATGATATGTATAATCTTCTAGAATATTTTCCCATAAAGTGTGTATTAGTGAAATCAAAACTCTCATGATGACAACAATGCATAGATCATGAATAAGCTTAATAAGCTAAAGGTTTATGAATGTGAATATGACTTGTTTCTATTTTTCTATTTTTATTATTACGTACAAGTTACCTTCCTATTGTTGTATTCTGCCATCGCATCTTTGCACCAGCCACAAATCTTGACAACCCGTACAATTTTCTTGCAGTATTTTCCCTTTTTGTGGTCAACATCACTTCATCTTAACTCTTAACGATTGTCGTTGCCGTTGCGTTTTCAAGGCATGATTGCATATCGCATGCTTACGATTACAGACTAATATAAAAAATAAATCTTATCTATTAAAATTTTTAAAACGCTATGCTATCGATATATGATTTATGATATAGACTCTCGCTTCTCGCATACAAACGCATAGACGTTCAAATTATGTACAAACTTTAGTAGCAGAGAATAGCAATCTTAAGAAACTAAGTTCGTATTCGTACGTATGTAATGTGAAAGATAAGGTATTGGATATCGCGGATTGACAGGGCACAGGCACAGATTACAGAACATGGTTTCCAAGTTGTGCTATTACTAAATGCAATTCGGCAAAACTGAAAGAACAGAGTGAGGCGGAAAACAGAAGATTAATTGCGTTAACTGGTTGAGAAACATGAACAAAAAGGGCAAAAACGGAAGCTGTGGAAATTAGAAATTCTTAAAGCTGAACTACGATTACGGAACGGTAAATTCTGTAAAATGTAAACCCGCACTTGGCATTTAATTGTAGTAATTGTAATTCGTATCATTACTTGCATTAGCATTGATTGCATTGAGAAGACTAGCCATGCGTCCTGAGACGCGAGACCAACGGGGCTTGGGAAGTTGCATAAATGGTATTCTATTCTGCGTTAACGTTTGTCACGTTCTGTTTCATTTTAATTAAAGAGAATCATTCTGAATGAAGGCTAAGACAATGACAGCGACGACCGAGCCGAGTCGAGTCTCCGTGATGAACAGAACTCATTCAAGCATAGTCAAGTCACATTGAGCAAATGTTGTGTGTTCGTGTTCAGGTGACTTCAGGTCTCACGTCTGGTACTATTATTGTACACTGATTAAAATTGATGGAAGCAAATTAAGGTTTACCGTTTGCATTGGCAATGAGAACCATTTGTTGAGTTTGACAACAAAGCAATGGTTTAACAATGACGCAGTCATGATTAAATCAGAAACTGTAAAGGTTGAACTTTCTCTTGTCCTTCTGGCATTCTGGCTCATGTTGCCGCTAAAAATCTGCGCCTTCGAGGCATTGGATCTTTGAGATGCACTTTGGCAAGCCTTCGCGAACAAAAGCTGATTTTACATGCGAAAAGTATGAAAAGACCTTCTGAAATGTTTCCTCTGACTTTAAATTTAACGTTAAACGAATCTTTACGAGCTGATTTCGAACAAGAAATTACGCACAATGAGAAACTGAGACTACAAAAAGTGACGAGTACAAATTCGCATCGCAATTCGATGACGGGGATGTCAAAAGTAGGCCAAGAGAAGCAAGCAGATTGCGACTGCAGATTCAGGATTCAGAAGGAAAGAAGGAATGACTTGTGGAAATTCAACCAAGGCAAGGAGGTTGAGTTGAGATTAAGTTAGGTTCTTTTCTTTCTGCTAATAAAATACTCCTTAAAAATATAATTACGGCTATAATGAATATCGAATACGTTTCTATCCTACAAAGATCATCGTTTTCACAAGCTATAATTCTCTCAATTACGCGACTACGACTATGAATAACTCTAAACTGCTTCGAATGAATAATAATATGTACAGTGCTTCTACAAAAATAATCTTGCGTCTACCTCGTATTGAGCAGGCGAGATCTTTAAACATTATACCACATCGCAATCGCTCATCATCATTGGGTTGGACTCAATCCGAAATTCATCGCTCAAGATCGCAGTTCACACTTGCCTTCGCCTTTGCCAACGTTCTCGTTACAAAAAGCACACTTATCGCTAAATCTCTGACGAGTACAAGTACGAGTACGTATCGCAAAGAGAATCGAATAAATAATTTACAATATTCAAGTGTCATTTAAATGGGGAAGCCTTTTGCCTTTGCCAATGCCTTCGTTGTTGCTGACGCTGCCTTGCACATAGAAACGTGCCTCTCAAGTGTCCATTTTCCATGTGCTTACGCACGCGCAGACGCGCACGAAGCTAAATCGTAGTGACAGTGCTGCTGATTGGGTTGCGTACATTTGGCATATTTATGGCATTGAGATGTCTTCGCAATTTTTAATCAATCAAATCCTGCCTGCCCAAATCTCTCTGTCTCTGCATATTTCTGTTTAGCTTGGTGTTTGCAAACGTTCTCACTCTCAAGTTTTCAGATACTTTTGTGTGATCTAATTTTCACGTTTTAGAAAATAAAACAAGATAACACGCGAGTCCGCGATGGCAGTACAGTTCAGCTGCAGTCAGGGAGTCAGGGTCTAGAGTTGATTATGTTATAAAGGATAAATGCTGAACCTCAACTTACACGTACATACGATGGTCGTTAATCTCAGGGATGCGTACATGGAAAATAAAAATTACGACTGCCATGCTTGCCACTGTCAAGTGATGGAATTATGTCAGTAACACAAAGATTAGAATTGTACTTTTTAAATGAATCCAATGAATCGCAAACTCTTTAAAATACAAACGTCAACTGCACATTGCACGCGATGCCGGCCGGCAAGTAACCAGCACGAGCGGACAAGTGGCTGTTTTTACGGATGACACTGTGCACAAACTAAACTCAGTAATTGTGCGATGACGATGTTACTACCGAGCAGCCGGCAGTTTCAGTTTCGTAATTGCGATTGCGACGAGGTACACAAATCCCGTGTTGACTTTGACAAAAACTCTTGCAGTTTGGTCTGGTTAACTGTTGATGGTTTAGTTATTGTTTTCTCATTTCCATTCTTATTCTTCCATACACGAGCTATTTCGTAAGGCCACTCGAATTATTTTGTTTTTTGCTGGTTCACATGCACAGGTACGTGAAAAGTGTTCAAAATCGCAACGATGAGATTCAGCACACATTGCAGACAGAGATAAAGGCTAGTATTAAGCAATAAGATAGCCATGATGACGATAATTTAGAAACTCAGTTCGAAATGGGCCATCATGGAGTGGAAATTGATTATAGTTCGTCTGCACATTCGTGCAGCACAGCGGTCTAGGTCATTTTAAATAGTCATTGTACGACAGTCACTTCACTCTCGTCTCGTGCGGCTGGGGCAGGCAGTAGCGGTGCATTCACTTTGCTTCCGAGCATGCTGGCTTGGCTTTCGTATTTTCGTATTCACAATTGTAATTGTTCGATTCAATTCGCGATACAATCTTTAGAGTTTGTTTAGATTCGCGTCACGGCGGTGACGGCGATGAGGATGATGGTCCTTTACGTTTACAGTGAAGCTCATATTCTTCGACGTCCTGCTTTGCGCTGTCGCGGTCGCAATTTATACGGTAGGGTCGACCTTAGCGTGCGGACTCGTATAAATTGGAGTGGCTCGATCACGAATATACGAATCACGACGTAGATGAAGCTGGGGATGAGATAAAAATGGAATTGTTGTTTGGCTCATCGTCCAAACCGTCCTCATTGTCCTCTTCATTGGCGGCGGCTAATACTTCCAGAAACCTAATTAATTCGAACAAAGCATGAATTTTGGAAACGCAAGCGAGAAAAACAGCATTGACATTACTTACTTGTACGGCTTTTCTTCTCCACGCATATCACAAATCACATTCGTAAGTGCCATGATGTAATGCTTGGCAAGAGTTAATGTCTCAATCTTTGACAGCTTCCTCTGCATGGTCACATGTGGAATCACTTCTCGTAGTTGCTGCAAAATCAAAGACAAAAAGAAAATCAAGAATTAACAAACTTTCAACTTTCTGAAACCTGTTTTTCGTGGATGGCATGGTGGACTGCAGCGCGGTCCACAAATTCTTGTTTCGCTTTATTACGAGCCGAGTACATGTGCATGTACTAAAAATTCGGTTTGGGATGAATAATTGCATCGCATTGCCTTGGTTCAGAACGCAATCATTTTAATTGTCACATCGTCTTCGTCTCAGTTTCAGGCATCGTGCAATTACGATGAATCTTCGTCCAATCAAAAACAAATAATTTAGTAAAGCGAAAAGCATGGTCCTGGCTTGGTGACAAATGCTCATTCCCGCATGAAAGTGGTTTGGGTTTTACAATAAATAACCGAGAAACAGGTTTTAAAATTCAAAAGACGCCACTGCCAATGGCCAACGGGCGCAGCAGGCAAGTCAAAGTGCTTTAAGTCTTGAATAATTTACCAGGAGAGACGAGAATTCATAATTTGCAAATTTGTGTGCTAGAGCGAGAACCAATTAAAATGTTCGCTGAGAGTTGGGATTCAACATTCAACTTCAGGCTCTTTATCTTTTTATTGCCTGACTCGCCGTTCACCATTCATTTACGATTTACGCCTGGGCAAACTAACTTCACACAACTTCAGGACGTACTCTTTGATCTCATTCAAAACAATCGGCCATTCGCCATTCAGGATTCATTTTTTCTGCGTGATTGATTTTTTGTGCCAATGGATAAGGATCTTAAATTGTCCGTCCGTCGCGTCGTACACCTTTGACTTTCATTCTTCATGTGAGCTCGATACGCAGTTAGGCGGTCGCTCGGCCGGGTTGGGTAGTGTTTCGCGTCTGAAGTATTTGTTCTTTGCTGGCCTGGCTTACTCCTGTCCTGAATCCTAATGACTGACAATGTCTGCCTCCGCTTGCTAATTAACTCGTGCCTGCGTACTCTGATTGCTGATATCCGTCTCAATTTATTAATGGAGGCTGAAGTTGAGGAAGAACGTGCGCCTTTTATTGCCTTACATGCGCACTTATTTGTCTCGCTGTCGCTCTCTTACGATCCATTAAAGTAGTTGACCTCGATACAGTTTTTAAATCTGACGATTTCGACAGATTTGACACATGCAGACAGGCAAGCAATGGTGCAATTAAAGCTACATAAACAAAAATTTACTTCACACCACCTCTCATTGACTGCACTGATTTTTAGGTGTAACGTAAGGCACGATTTTATGGCTACTCGTACCTTGAAGACCTGTCTCGAATAGTCTCTGTTATTTAAAATGTATGTTGTTATCTTAGATTAGAGAAACGCAACCTTATTTATAGCAATTAGAATTTAGATACTTGTAACTTGCTACTTGTCAATCCAGTTGGAATTTATCAATTTATAGTTGGTTTTTTCAGTAATTAAAGCCTGTCGGTATCAAATGTATTTCCTTGTTCTGTCGAGAGCCTTTATTGGGATCGACAAGAAATCCACAATCGTAATAAAAGTTTCATTCGAAAATTAATTTTGAATCTTAATCGAGCATAAATAACGAAGTCTTTCTTCACATTTCAATGAGCACATGGAATTCAGGCCGTCTCAGTCCGACAAGCGCGAGCCCCAGCTGAGTGTTAGATTGTTCGAGCATTTGATTTTTGGTACTTGTTCTTGCTTGATCATTTTGGACCCGGCCTGGCGGTGTGACTTGATGCGTGAAAATCTGCGCTAATGAGTTTTCGACCATTGCATTGTCTGAAGATTTTTATTATCGCCGTTAAAATGGGTTATGGTCAAGACAGCCTAACCGACAACGCGGCCACCGCCACGGCTCTTCCCTTTTCGCAATATAAATATGGACGCATTTTTCGCCTGGGTGGTTTGGAAATCAGTTTTAAAAACCACGCCGATAAATGACTTGTCTGTGACTGCGTGATCGGGTAATAGCATAATTGCTTGTAAAGTTGCTACAGCCTACAGCTTGCAATTACAATGTCTGTGTTGCTCATTAAATTATGCAATGAACTCTGCCCGTATCATATCAAAGAGAAACCATTAAGAGTTTTATGATAAATCATAAAATGGAACTGGTCGGACAACGCAACGTAAAGGAAGGGAAGGCAGGCAAGTTCCTTTCTAATTAGTGCCAGTGCCTATTTTTAATTCCTTACATTTCACGTACAAGTACAAGAATTTTTATCTCTGCTGTTGTGGTCATTCATGATTTCACGAACACATCATTAGCCCCAGCTGGGCTCTTGTCAGTGATAAGAAATGTCCCGTTCTGAGAATTCTTGGAAAGCAATTACAGCTGAGAGAGTGATTAGTGATTATGGTTGGCCATGCCGTGCCATGTGGTCTCTTTGGATTTGGATCTAGTCTACGCCTAATGAGTTCGAGGACCAAGGAAGTAACTTTTGCAGCAATTGTCTGATAAGCCCATACCTGAAATGCATCGTTGAGACTGTGCATCCGCTGTCTTTCCCTCTCGTTTGATTCAAGTCTTCTAAGATTTCTCTCCCGCGATGTGGCGCACGCCTTGCGCTTCCTCCCCGAGCCATCAGCTTGTGAACTAGAGTTTGAGGAATTGTTCCCACTCTCAACTGATTTCTCACTTCCACTGTTCTGTCCAGCGTCTTGATGCACTGATGAGAGTTGCTGTTGCTGTTGCATTTGCTGACGCTGCTGTTGACTCTTGCCGCCTCGGGCATTCTTGCCACCTCCACCGGTGAGGTCATTGTGAGCGCTCATCATTCGACTGTTACTAGTTTTATCACTTCGGTGATTTATCGAGGAAAGCGACGTAGACGAGGACGATGAGGAGTTTCGGTAGGGAAGTATAGACGAGGATGTCGTCGAATTGGAGCTGGAGCCTAGATCGTTATCGTTATCAGAGTTACTGCTTTCGGCTTCGTACTCGTCAAGTTCAGCCACATCGGCACTCATTAATATATCCTCGTCGAATAAGTCTAAATCATCTGGATCTGGAAGCGGGGGTGTGGTCTCTCGAATAGCTTTCTTGCGACCTCTTCGACCACCGATTATTTCAGCAAAATCGTCCATCCGGCTATCTCCAGTCATTTTGGCCGATACCATGACCTGCACAATAGAAACAAATACATTAGGTTAAATCATTAAATCACGCTTGAAGAAGCGAGGTTATCCTGCCTTATGTCTCATTGTTGTACGGGTTTATTGATTATTGCGTTTCTTCCCAAGGCAGCTAAACACTTTAAAGCGAAATCAAAGATTCGGACCATGCATGGTGGTGTCGAATTCTACTTTTTGACTAACAGTCCGTTGTATGATTGAACTAAATTCAATTAAAATGCTACACAAATTGGCGCCAAAGGTTCAGGTGGAGATCATGGGCCTTAAAAATTGGTGACTCATATTATAGTCGGGGTAGACGAATTCCTTATCATTGGTTGAATCGGTTCCAGACCTCTTACGACTTACGTTAGTGGTAGACTCACACGGCATACTCGCAATGTCAAATTCCACAACGCAATTTTGCATGATCTCACGGGCCATGTGTTAGGTAAATTCTATTCAAAATGTATTGAACATTGTGAACGTTGAAAGCGGTAATGCGGGCCTCGCAAACACGAAGCGCTGCAGTGGCTGCAGGAGCGTTTTAGGTGCTTTCAAAATTCATAGAAGTGGGTCAATGGCTTGTTTTTTTATCACGAACCACGATTCCTGATGTGATTGAAGCAAAATAGTTTAGCAGGTCGGGCACAGAATTTGTGTCGGTGTCCAGAAAGTTGAATGCGCAGAAATGGTGTTTGGACTGTTGAAATTGCGGCGGCAGTTTTATTATATCTCCTTAATTATCGTATCATTGGTGCCGACGCCGATATGCAACTGAACCCTGCGACATCTGAGCAAGGCCACTGCTGGCAAATTCTTACCAGAAGGTGAATAGGAGTTTTTAATTTTCAGGCGTATCCAGCATTGTTGCTTATGCTGTAAGACCTCAAATAATTTTACTATCTGATGAATTGCAATTGCAATTAATTACTCGAAGAACTAATCAGCTGGTTGCGAGATACAAACAAGTTTCAAAAATTGCAGTTTGCAGTTTGCACATACATATTTGTGACAGTGACAAGCAATATTCGACATTCATTCAGGAAACATGCGCCACTCATTAATTTCTTTCAGTTAACCAACCTCAAAAGAAAATGTCGTAAAAACTCTTCCACTGACTTCGACTCTTTTTGGAGTGAGATTTTCCAAATGTCAAAAAGTGCATTTGTTCTTGACTGATGCAGTTGGTGTTGGCTTTTATTACTGGGCACATTCACAAGAGATTACATTCATTTCTGGTTTTACCTGATTTCCTAGACGCAATCACAACTTTACAACTTTCGTGCCTTAGCGAATTGGAATTGCATTCAACACTTGGCGAATTTGGATCAAAAACATGAACTAAAAGACATGCAGTTCTTTTATAAGAGTGTGAATAATTTCAATTTAACTCTTTAAGAAGCGACACGCCAAAAGTGTCTGCTCTTGCACTGTGCAGTTTTATGCAAATGCAAATCATTGTCATCATTTAACCCAAGGGAAAGTTGGATTGAATAACAAAACGACTTTATATGCTTCGCTTATGCGGTCATTAAGTTTCTAATTAAAGTTCCTTTTTCTGTTTTATTGTATCAGCATCAACTCAACGCAGCAGCAGCAGCGTTAATGGTATTATAAAAGAATCCTTTTCCATTCTATTCTTTTTGATAATGATTAATGCGTACAGGTTCAGACTTTATTCTGCCTTTATGTCTGCCTTTATGGTTTTTACATCCAACAATGAACGTAGGCAATTCCTTCAAATGCAAATGCACAGTAAAGCTGTCTGCCTGTCTGCATCGCATGAATCATAGAGATAATCCAAGAGCAGAAACAGAAACAGTAGCGAGCTTTGTACACGAGACAAGACAACCAGAAAAAAATTGGCAAAGAATTTCTCAAAGCCATTATACGTGGATTTCTTGAATTGAAACAATCGAGCGCAGGCCAGACGACTGCCACGGTTAATAATACAAGTTTGCATCCACTGCACTGGCCTGAGAGAATGAAAGAGATTCTTTTTATAATATGCTGAATGCAATGAAATGCAACGCAACGCAGACGCAGCCAAAGAAATGAGATCATGAACCGGAACTTTACATGAAACATTTCAGGCTCATGAACGAGCACTGAGAATCAGAATTGCATTAAAACACGGCGTGTTCGCCTTAAGACTGGTCTTTTATTTCGCCTTGTGCAGGTGTTAGAAAAATGAAGAAGCGTAAGTAGCAAGTTCGAGCGCAAAGAAATTAATCATTGAACGCATTGGCAGCTGCACATGCTATAATTAACGAAGCCCAGGAAAGCAGGATAGCTTTTGCCTCTTGCTTTGAGGAAGCCTCGTCCTCGTAAATGAGTGTCAATTAAATGCACCACACAAAAACAATGATTCGGGAATTTATTGAATAAACTTAATTAAGTAACTAATTACAATGCAATACGCAAATACGCTTGGAATTCAATTGGCGGTTGCGTTTTGATTGATTGATTGCTTTATTCGGTAAAATCGGATCAACAAAATTAATTGCTGCTCTCCCTCCGGAGACCGGAGATCTCTTTCTCCGCGTAGCTAGTTGCGCTAAAAATATGCAAGTATAATAATAGAAACTTTAACAAGAAAGAAATGCAGTATTTTACGTGTACCGTCAGGAGTCCGGCCCGAATGGTCGATCGATCCGGCTGTAATAAATCCCGAAAGCCACACCTTTTTAGTAGCAGCGTATGAAGTAGCAACTTCATAACGTAGAAAGCAGCATTGTAAACTCTGAATTCATTGCAATACAAGCATGAAGCCAAGTCAAGTCAACATTTGAGACTTGAGGAAACCTGAGCCAATAGTGCCATCGCCATCAAACCTCGAAATTAAAAATTAGCATCTTCCTCTGTGTTCACTGTAGGATTTGGCCATGACTTTGGCGTTTGACCCCAGATGAGATGCATGTTAGCACTGCAAACATTGTAGAGACTGTATCCTGCGCTAGCATTATAGCATAGCCATAAATGTAATTTTAGAAATTCGTCATTCCAGTCGTCGTCAGTCAACGAAGGTTATTGTGAAAAATTTCGACAGACATCTGAAAACGAGTGAACTAGCCTGAGAATGTGAACCTACTGCCTGTCTGCCTAGCTGAACACAAGTAGACTGTCAACGACGTTGACAATCAATTTGCAATTGTAGGCAAGCAGGCAGGCATTCAGGCTCAACGGCTGATTCTGGCTATAATTGGTGACAGACGAGGACCAGAAAAGGCAACTTAACGGGAACGACGCGGCGAGCTTCATTTTTTGTCAGTATTTTTAGAGTCAGTCGGTGCAATTCCTGTGATACAATAAAAATGCGACAGCGGCACTCAAGTAATGATGTCAACAACAGCAGCAGCAAATATATTGGACCGGGAACTGGTAACTAAGAGCTTGAATTCACCTTGAACAACAATGACTCTTGGCATGGCACTTGGACTGGCACATGTTACTGGCATAGGCCGACCGCCAGCCTCAGCGTCAGAGCCAGCATTAGCACAAAGAAACGTCAAGCACGGCTTAAGAATGGAGGCGTGTATTATGCACAAAAATGTTCTCGTCATTACCGTCTTCGTTCTCGTCACAGACAAAAAGCATCGCACTCGTACCGTCCCAGGCAAGCCAAGCCAAATCTCAACACGGCATAAATCTCGAGTGCAATTGAATGGAAGAATGCCCGCATATAATTGTTTTATTTTAAGTGCAGAAAGAAAAAGATGCTTCGGGGTAATAAAATAGCAGCAATGATAACAGGACCGCGGTGTTGGAGGCAAGAGACCATGCAATGCAAAGTAAAGGCTAAATGTGTGTGTGAGGCCGGTCTGGGATGCAGGATTGACGGCGAATGGAAAAGTGCAAGAATTCTTTCAAGTGTTGTAAATATTAAGTTCATGTTCATATGTTTTATGGCCTCGCCATGGCATGGCTGACGGCTCGTCTGCATAACTTAATCCTCCCCATGTAATATTGTGGTTTATTTACCGTGGCCGTCCAAAAGTGTGAGAACAAGACGGGACTCGGCCACGCAGCTGTGGAGCCAAGCCGAGTGGGCAATCGACAATCGCAATGGCACCAGTCACAAAATCCGACAATGCTAATGAATGTGCTGGCGAGGTGTAATGGCAGGCAATTTGAGGACTTTTCCATTTTATCACGGCATCAAGAAAGCCAGACTGACCCGCAATGGAAAGAAAAAGTTCATGATCCCTTAAATTCCATTCTGAACAAGTGCTTTTATTTTTGGACTCGGTAATGGGTTCGAAGCCCAATTTAGAGCTTCAAATGGGAAGCTAAGGGCTGCAGTGCAGTGTTTAACTCGAAATAGAAAGAAAAGAAAGGGTTGTGATATGAGAAAATGGTCAGACGGTCAGAATCCCTTGAAATGAAAAATAAAAGTTGTTGCTGCTACAAAAGTGACTGGCCACTCCCAAAGACTTGCACGGGTTAAAGTTAGAAGCCAAAGAAAGGTTCTGTCTTCTTGACATTTGACTTCCTGCTGGCGTCAGAAGCCAAGTACGGAAAGCAATTTCTCATTTTGTTTAAACCTTTCCACATTTCTTCGATTCATTTCTTTGTGTTTCGAGTGCGAGTCAATTATCAATCAAAAAATGAAATGAACAATTCTGATTCTGACCTGACCTAATCGCCAGTCGCTGTGTATCGCACTTCTGGTTCTGGTCGCAAAAAGAATTTTGTGGTCCGTCCCGTCACTCGCTCAGTCAGTCACGTCGTTAAATTATTTAGAGCAAGTAGAATGTATGGCTTTCTAGCGGCACACTCGAACAGCTGAACTGCATTCATTAATTATAGCGTATAAACGTACAAAGGCTTCGATATTAGGCACACCCTGTCAAAGTTATAGCCACCGCGAATTGCGAATGGTTAATTCGAATAAGCGATCTCGAGCTCGATTATGATTTTAGTTCACTTCAAGGTGAAAATGAGACCAGCGTATCAATAAATTTTGCATCGGCAATATGAATGAAATTTATGTATGTAGTCCTGCGAGAAACTTGCTTGCAATAAGCTGCTGAATTGAGAGTGATTCCAATAATTACTGCTTTGTTATGACTGCAAAGGGCACATTAACCAGTCGCAGTGACGTTGGCGTTGCTTGCTCATTCAAATTTCAGGTGTTCAGGTTTTCAAAAAGATAAAATCTCCCTTTACATATTTAAGATGTCAATTTCTTTATCAGATGCAGACTGACGCAGATTCCTTTCACATTTTATTGCTATTGCCTGCATCACATTCGCTGCCTGCTGGTTCTGCATTCAGCATAATTGCAACTGCAATTGTAGAAACTGAAACATCGCGATCGCGCTGTGGCGTCTGTTTGGGTAATGGTCCATGCACGCGCAGACGAAGACGCAATGCAAAGTAAATAATCTTCACCGTTCACCATATTCTTCATGGTTCCCTGCGGTCTACGATTTTTTTTATTTGCCATTTGCCTGCTTTATCTCGGCTTGATGACATTATTACTAAACCGTCTGGCGTCTGTGACAGAATTTGACGCGGAATAACAAAAATTAATTATTTGGTATGACACAAGACAAAAATGAGACCAAAACAGGATACAGCTTACGTTCATGTCGTCGACGCTGTTTCTTGCTGTTAACGTTAACATGTTTTTCACGCTGCGCAAACACCGGACACAAACGCGAATTGCAAAGTCAGTCATCATCAGTCATAACCCTAGCCACGCACTAATTGTAACAAGACTCGTACTTCATACTTGTGTTGTCAGTAATCATGTCGCAGTACGCACTGTTTATCAATCATGCTGTGCGAGACAACTAGATCGTCAATGTCGACTGTCGAGTCTTCAGTCGTTCCTCGTCCGTCGATATGGAGTAAGAAAATTCAAGACAAGACGGAGGCAAACGCAAGAGCTCAAGACCAGCAGTGGTCGAATGAATGAACCTAGAAAGTAGCCAGCCAGTTTGCCAGTTCGGTCAGATCCGCTTTGTTTTTGTATCATCGGTCAATACGCACGCGTGTTCGTGCCCGGCGTCCGATTTGGCATTGTAGGTTAGAATAACAATAACAAAACAAAAACAGGAGAGCCAATTTAACCAACTAAGCGCAGTACAGTGCATGGAGCAAATACGGCTCGGGTCGTGCGTTGAATTTTTTAATTAGACTTTCATTATGCCGTATGTCTTCTGCTGTTTTCAATAACCTAGTTTCGTGCGTCAGCCTTTTGTTGCCCTGCTGGCTGCCAGACAGGCACATTTTCAAATTGTTATCCACGACTCGACTAGGACAGACAGAAAAGAAAAATTGCATTGTATACAATCTCTGAATGAAAGGAATTTAATACCTGATGCGAACGCGAATGCCTGGCTGATGTTGTTTACTATTGACAGTGA
This sequence comes from Mesaphorura yosii, assembly GCA_009869945.1. NCBI lineage: Eukaryota > Metazoa > Arthropoda > Collembola > Poduromorpha > Tullbergiidae > Mesaphorura > Mesaphorura yosii. Next base: position 275,661 of record WIXG01000033.1, read on the forward strand.
ATACAATGCAATGCAGTCGTATTTGCAGTCCCTACACTGCAATTTGCAAGCCAAGATCGTGAGTGAGCCAAGCGGCTTACGAAGAAGTATAAATATTCATGCGTCGGTCCACAAATTGCATAGAAAGAATACAGTTGATACAGCAAAAATGCAGCAGTGATGATGATTAAGAGGACAAGAATTACATTCATTACCATTATGATAATTATTATGAATTACATTGCAGTTTTCGCATTTCGTTGGGAGAACGTCAGCAGGCAACGGAAAAATGCAATCAATGCCTGGCCTGCATCCTGAATGCTGCATTTCTGCATTTATGTGTTTTGAAAGGAAACGATCTCGACCTCGCTTGTATTTTGAATGCAATCCAAGCAGAATGCAGATTGCAGATGCAACTGATTCGACGTAAATAATTTATGACATTCTATTGACCTGAGCAAGCAACGTGCAGTGCTGTGATTTTAATTTCTTTGTCAGGACGCGGGACATGAAGGTGCACGGCACACGATACGTCAATGTCATAAAAATACCTCAACGTCAAGAAAGAGCGAATTATCATTAATTTGGCACAACCTCTGGTAAGTTAGTGTTTGTTGTCGCTGTGTTATTTGTGATCTTGACAGAGTGCATGGGCTGCTTGTCTGCATGCTGAATCCTGGCAACACTCAACAAACTCACCCCGTGAATATGAATCCAATTTTGAATTTGGAGACTGGCTTAGGGTTTCAGAGTTAACAAGTTTTGCATGTTGTTTTCTCGTAAACTCCGCAGTACAGTCGTACTCGTAATCGTAATAATGATAATTGCTCAACCACGAAGGAATGGAAGGATGAGATGAGTGGCCAGCCGCCGGCCGGTCGGCGAGGTGACTTGGCTTGGCTTTGGCTACGATTGCATGCATAGTGAGATTTTAAAGCCAATTAATCCACCTGCCAGCCCCTTGCAATTTTGCACGTAAAAATAATCGTTCATAACTCGGAACACATTACCAACATTTTAATGTGGTTTATAACAGGATTATTACGACCGAAACCTCTGCTCTTGTTTACCAAACAAAACAAAGTGCCGACCGCCGTGTTGATTTTATGGACATTCAGCCATAAAATTAGTTTATATGTGCGTTCTGCTGTTTGCTGCTCCCATTCTACCGTGTCTGCAAACGGCCAGCCGGTCTGCACTTCAGAGGCAAATAGAGAGAACTTAAGCCATGAATCGATCAGTTTACATACGCTTAACCTCAAGCGAGGCCTAACTGCAATCTGTAGTTGCTTCAATTTTGTATTCAAATTTTCGCGAGTTATGTCAAGAGTCAGACCTGCGACTGCCGGCTCCGCGTCATAATTACGTAGCCAAAGCCAATAAACCTTTAAAGTCTTACCTGAAACTAAAACACGAGGCTAGAGGAATTTTTGTCTTAGCTTTAATGACTGTGTTAGGTAGTCTGTAGCATAAGCAGACAGTAGGCAGGCACCGCACACGCACATCGCGGTTGCGCGGTAGAGAAAATGCATTATTCATTTTCAAGTGCAATGAATCACTGAGAATCCATAAATTATGTAATGAGGATGCCTGATATACAGCGCAAATAATTTACTTGCAATCCTCCATACTTTTTTCACTCGCTTGAACTTGAAACGCGCGTGACATGACAGACATGAAACGAAATATGCGGCTAGAACGTGCAGAATTCATTTTACGGCCGAGCCGTGGTAAACTCGCTATCGCTGCTGTGTTTTACTTGGCTATGGCGTGCCGGCGTACTGCAAATCTTCAAACCCAAATCAAGCAAGATACAAGAGCTGTGCCATTAAACGTGTCGTGTCGGTAAGCGGTAACAGCAAACGAGCAGAATAAATGCTCAAAATCAAAACCTTGTACACGTTCTGCTTGAAACAATTCCCCAATATAAATTCTCCAATCAAATCATTCATCCTTAACTGCTTAACTTTGTACACGCGTGAGGAAGATGAAAATCGCGCCCGAGCGCATCAACGTTCTTTGATATTCAACCAATTTTCGGTTATATCGAAGTTAATGTGTACAAAATGTAGAAATTATAAAATCCATTCACGAATGAGTAGAAAATATTTCAAATCCAAGAAACTCCTTTAAATTAATGTAGAGCGGGAATAGCTATAAGATTCTTGTGCATTCTTTGATATTACCGGTGCAAAGACAGAAAATTCCGAGTTCCGACCAACACCAAACACGACAGCAGCAACATGGCAAATGGCAATCGTATATTTGACTTCCTTATTCGATTCCAATGCAAACAGGAGCTTCCTAACAGTCATAACTTGCGACTCTGCTTTTTGCATTTGCACTGGATTGTTCAACCGTTCATTATTTGAAAGACAACAAAACTATTAATACATTTATTTACATATTTGTAATGGCTCTGTTATTATTATCATTCAAAGTACAGTTATGTTGTGATTGTTGTATTGCGCATTGCTCATTGTGTGGCAGGAGAAGATAAGAGGATAAGACGCAGTCGCGTCGCGAGAATAATGGAGAAAGGTCCATTATTATTGTATGCATAAATCCGTCTGTCATTCACAACCACCACTGCGAATTATTGCAAATGCGAGTTTGCGCCTGTGCCTGCGAATTCGAATGCGAATAAGACTTAACGTTACGCAGACGGCAGATATACGGCAGAGTGGCAGAGCAAGCCAAGAGCATCATGTACAAGACAAGGCAAGGCAATAACCTCGCAAAGAATGTAGGTATTGCCGTACTGCATTTGTGGCGGTGCGGCAGCGATGATGATGATGATAATAGTATTATTGGCTTGATAAGTTTTTCATTGTCATCAGCATGCACAAAGTTAAAGTTAAATAGTTGCAAAGTGATTTTATGGTACTGGCTAACTTGTTTTACATGCGACTGTCAAGATGCTTCAAGACGCAAGCAGGATGAGTCTTTACATCTTTGCATTTTGCATGCCATTGCGCGTTTTTTGTTTCAGGCGCAGTCGCTGCTACTGAAAAGGGCTGCACCTGTCTACTGTTCTACTGAACCCGGGCAATTTCTTTGTAACAATGAGAATAGAGCTTTTCTGTGACTGGCTGAGGACAAGCGCAAAACGTTGATTCTCGGATTGCGGACCTAAAATATTTAAGAGCTTGAGCGTCGGTATTTCTAACGTTCTCAGACATTGTTGCCCTGCGTTCTTCGGCTGCTCTTTTGAACGGTCGGTGTGTTTGCCTTGCACGAGACGACATTTTACGACTAATTTATCCTCACGTTCACGTTCACGACTTCTGTTTGCAGTTCACATTCTTGCATTCTTGGCAAACTCAAGGAATTGGAATTGCGCGTCTCGGAATTTGCAAATAGGAAGTGAAGGAGGCCAGGCCGTGAAATCATCATCAACAACAAAGTTAACAAGGCATTTGTGAATTGCAGTCAGGCTCAAAACCTCGTTTGAATTAAACAAAAGGAAATTCTATTTTGCTGCGTCGCGCCGGCCAATGGAGACTGCAGCAGAGTTCGATGTAATTCTACTCGTTAACAATGACAGACGAAGGCTTTGCACTGCACGACTTTTAGGTGAGAAGTGAGCTGCTGACAGAGACAGAGACAAAAGATTCTCTCATTATTGCACAGATTCGCATTCACAGGGATGAAGATGACATGACATTTGGTTAATTATAAAAAATCGTGAATCTGATTGCTCCAAAAGCTATGAGTTCCAAACTGCTTGATGCTGCTGCATATTTGATTCACTTTTCGCTGCGATAAACGTCGCTGCTTTCTGACAGAGAGCCTGATAGTTAAAAAGGATATTTAATACCGATAAGTTGCAGAAAATCTACTCGACCCAATTCTTAATGCTTTACCCTTTGTCGCAGTATCTCAGAAGCAGAATGTAGAATCAAAATATAAACATGAATTGTGACAGCTACGATTGTGATTTGTGACCCGAAAGAACTATAGTGTCCACAGTCCACTGTGAGCACTGTGCGGTCACTGATGTCAAGTATGAATCTGATCAGGAATCAGGATCAGGATACACAGAAAGAGAAAGGTCACTCACTCTTTTCAAAAGGTCGTGACTGACGCCCAAAATAAGTAGGACATAAATTCAATCGAAATGAAAGTATTTTGAGCTTGAGCTTTAGTTTTCCTTTTTCCATCCGTTCATCTCTTTTCAACATGAACGCGATCATGATTTCATGGTATGCAAATACGTGCCATAGACACCAAAACAATTCAAAGTGGCTACTCTTAGGAGAGTGGGCATTTGTTAAATTGTCTTTTATCAGGAGAATGCACCTGGAAAGCTAGACAAGCTAAAATTACAAATTGACGTTGACGTATCGGCTATCACGCTATCACCGGCTAAAAGTAATCACTTCGCTTGAGCCTCGCCTGCTGATTCTGATTCAGATTCAGACACTCCTACTTTCAGCATCCCACATTGTGATATCGTGACACATGTCAGTCGTACGCATGTAAACTACATCAGCCGCGCATGGCATAATTTATAATGGATTCTTTCATACTCTTATTGGGTCAAAACAGCCGCGTATCGCAAATTGCGATTTAGTCACCGCAGCGCAACTCAAGTAGGCAAAATATTTGACTTTGACGTGCTTCACTTTTTATTCTGCATATTTCGCAGGATTACATAACCCAGCTTTAATTATTATGATTTATTTGGCAGAAGGTATTCAGTGCGAAATTTTGCGTTAAAATCCCAGACCCATTTGCTACTTATTTGAATTTTGAATTGGTGATAAGTTCAGCTAAGCACTCAATCAGAATATAAGCTATTACTATTTTAGTCGAGGCGGGTGAGGTAATTGATACAGCAGAAGCCAGTATTAAGTGTACACGGGAAACCCCTTTGGAAAGTACACAGAATTCCCCTACTGAAGCTGATAGTGCTGACACAGTTCACACGAGACGCGATAATCCTAATCCGAATTTCCTATAACCATTGAGGACACTTGACCACTTGAGGGACCCTTTCTGACTTAAAAAAGAATGAATCGAATTTTGTTACCTGCTTCCTAGGCGAACCGCATGGAAATAGTGGACGCGTCGTCTTCACCGGCGATTTCAAAGATAATTTGTCCAGCTTAATGCTTTTTCAGGATGTCCAAGTACACAGTTGCTAAATTCCCAGATAACTGAGCTAAATTTCTTCGCTTTGGGTACAGAACTCGAAATACGCGAAAATGTGCACTGTTTGTTAAAGACAAAATAGTTCCAATCAGATTCGTACACACTTCTACTGAAAAAATCCTTGAATGCTTTATTGCAAGATCAATGAACTGATAATTGCAATTGCAGTAGTGTTATATAAGAAACGGTTGTCGCTTATAAATATTCTGAATTGTTTTACTGTATTGAAATGGAGCGGCTGCGGCTGTCATTGCCTCCGAACCGATGCCGCGCACGAGTAGCAGTTCTTCTTGGTTGGACGAGCTTCGATGGGTTTGATAGACAGTTAGTGTTGCTTAAATTGCAATGGCAGGCAAGTCAATGTAAATTGTAATCGTACTTCGACCGGTACGGGTGCGCAAAGTTTTCCACAAATATCACAATTATGATTCACGTCACACTTTGTTTTGCTGGAATGCAGTCACAAATTGGCAGCAACTGACGCTAAGGTGCTTGAAGCTAGCAGCAAATGCACACGATGTACCAATGACAGAGGTTCGAGCGTCTGTGAGTCCAATCGATGAGTACGCCAGTACAAATTTTGGCTTCGCCAGTTCTGGCTTGGCTTCCACCTAAATCGAAGCAAATAAAATGAAGTGAATGCATGAGTATTATAGATTGTATTTTATTGCTATTTGTATGATTATTATTATCTTTAACAGTCCATCGAACCGAATTAGAATTGCATAATCATGATCATAATCAGCTTTACAAGATCTCAGTTCAACACTTGCACATTGCAATTCATTTGTTTTCTTTTATCGCCTCATTTCATCTCAAATTAATACGATTCCTTTCACATGGGCATCGTATTTCGCTTTCTTCTTGGGTTGCCGCACGATTCTCGCTGGTTAATTAGTTTTGAGGGTTCGTATTCGTGTCACTGCTGCCACAATGCGTGAAGATATTTTTCCTGGCCTGGCTTGACTTGGTCCTTATTAAAATTAATATCTCTGGTTTGCAGCAGAAGTAATTTTAATGTCCGTAATAACGAATGGCAATAATAATGAGTTTGTGCAGTAGTTTATTGCGGCTGGCTATGGAACAGACCGAAGCGATGATTTGCAGTGTGTGCGTAGCAGCAGTTCGTTAAAGTGTGCAACTGATTTTGTCATGCTCATTTACATCACACACACACAATGGGAGGCTTGGCTTCTTAATTTCAGTTTTAATTGTATTTTGTATAGACGCACTGGCTTTGCGGTTTGTTTTTGATAATAATTCATTACACCTAACGCCGAGTTCGTGTCAGCTGCTTTGCTCAACTCTCGTGATTAACCAGATGATTTTCGAATGATGGGTGTGAAGAAACGCTCGAGTCCGAGACTTGGACTGGACACTGCGGAGTCGTGGAATCCGAGTGCCAGATTATCTCATCACATTTACGGTGGTTGGATATGGATACCGGTTGTGCGGTTTGAGAACCAAATAGCACTTTACACAGGCCTAGACATATTACTTTTCTGTGGAATGGACTTGCTGATTTGTGCGAAACTGTTTAGATGATTTCCGCAACATCAACATTGATATTGCGTTCCGATTACTTACGAAGCGTTTAAATTTAGTTCCAGTTCCCAGAACTATTCGGGTCTTTTTGAATAAATGTTTTGACCCTTGCATTGATCAAAGTGTCATAAAGAGCCAAATCCACGTAGAGTTTAAGCTGTAACAGCATGAATTCGAGGAATGCCGCCAAACGCGTAGCGTACTCAACGAGTTAACAATTTAAGACTCGTCTTCAGTCTCCTCAGGCGAGAGACTGAAGACGAGAATTCTTCGAAAATCTCTGACTAACCACTCTCGCATCTTCTGTCGTAATCTGTGAGGCTTGACTTTGCATACTAATTACTCAACTCAAGAAAATGAGAAGAGTAAATGTTGGCTCTTCTGTCATTCAAAAGGCTGCATTGCATTGGTAAACTACAAGTACAGTAGTCCGAGTCCATCTCCGACTCGTCGTCTTCGCAGTTTGACGTTTGCAGATTGGGCGACTGAATGTTGTGACTTTTAGCGTCGGTAGTCGGTAAATAATGATATTCAAATTCTAGCGCACGCTACAAGCATATAGCAAAAGAAGCCAGGACATTACACACTTGTCTGGCCTGGCCATGGCATCATAATCATTGTGATTGCTGTAACTTGTCGGATACTTTGCCCATGCTGGACAGGACACAGTCAAACACTTGCGACTTGCATTTTACAAGGTCAACGAGTCACTCAAACTACTACTGCGACTGCGGCTACTACGCTTCTTTCTCGAGTAAGAAACTGGAAAAGTATCGCTTATCTAAGGCAAGGCAATGGCAGCGGCAAAGGCAACAGGTTGCTGTCCGCTGGGACCAAGCCAGACATGTTACATGTACATGTGAAAAACTTGGATCCCGGCCAAGCTTCATGTATCATGTTGAAAGGGTTCGTCAGCCTAAACTTCAGAATTGCCAAGTTTAAGAATGCAGAATGCAGCATGCAAGATGCAAAATCCCGAAATTTTCCATTTCTGTATTGAATTTGTAATTTGCATCTTTGAATTTCATACTCGATTATCAACTGTCGATTCCTTTAATGGGCACGAACACGAGCAAGCGACAACAGTATCAATGGGGAATACCAAATATTGACGATTGAGGGCCCGACTCGACCTTTGATGAGAATGCCGGCCGGCTTCGGTGTCTCACTTGGCCTCAGAATGCCGGCTTTGCCTCGGCGCAATCGGCGGTTTCGACAGCCTCCGCAAAAGCCACGCGAAGTCTTCACTCGACCTAGCTTAGACGGTGCCGATGACAATAAATATGAAAATTCTCAAAGACTTGAAGCAAGAAACAACTTTTTGTAGCAGCAGCGTCTTCTTTCCAGTGTAAATGAATTTAAATCAAGACCCGTCCACAGAATTATGATGGTGGAAAGACAAATACTAATTAACCTTGACTTCTGAAATGACACTAAACCTTGTTGGCTGTTTGCATTTTTTGCACGTTAACGTAAAGCATTTAGCGCAAGCGCCTTGATTAATCCTGTCCCTGTCGCCAACCGAAGATGTGCGGTCGGTGAATGGCAGGCAAGATGACAAGTTAATAAATCAAAACGTAAACAAAGCCTCACTGCACAAGACTCTAAAGTCTCGTTTTGCAGATTTTGCAGTCGTAGCAGATCACAGTAGTCAAATAAGACTGAAGCAGTGATTCGGAGAGCTTCAACGCTTACCTGAGCTGCTTGATTGAAGAGTTGAGATACTGAACTTTCTTTTTAACAGCACTTCGAATCGACCGAACTGTTTTAATCACTCGTAATTCCGAAGAATTGTTCTTGAGACACAACAACACAACGTGCAATCTGAAATCTTCTCCTTCGCCTGAATTCTCGCTTTTCTCACGAGCCCGACTCGGCGTCCGCTGTCAGTTGTTTTCACGCTGCTAAATGAATTTGAACTGCAGCTCGAGACAAGTTTATAGTAGCTGGAAGCTATAAAATAATGTACGTTAATGTTAACTACAACCAACCTAACCTAGCACCGTGGCCTGCCCGTAGACGTACGTACGTACGCAAAGCAATGGCAATAATCATCATATCATAATACTTCTAATAAAAGTAAAGTACTTTAAAAGCATTCAGGTTTTAAAAGAGAAGGTAGGCTTGGCTGTGCTTGGCAGGCTCGCAGCTGAGTTGCTGCTGTCGAGTTGAGTCTCACACACAGCAGTACTGCGAAAATTATAATCTCATGCATTATAAAGTTCGTTTCTTGTGTGTAAATTCTCAATTCACAAAAAATTCTCAAACTTTTAGACCGGCCAGGCAGGCCAGCGTACAATTACGAGGTACATATCATCAGCATTCACTTACCACAAACATTATCTCCTCGACCGTCTACTTACCAGCCACCACCGGCTAGCTCGTCGTCGAATGGAAAATGTGAGTACATTCTGCGTTCGCGTATCGCGTTTTTGCCAATCCATGCGAGGCAGAATGAGGCACGGCAGGGATGCACCGCACTTGCATCGTATGCTCGTGTCTACCGTGGAAGTGGATGAAAAGAGTTTCAAGGCTTAAAATACCGTAAGCTTAATGCAAGTGAATTTCGAGCTCAAGCCTTTTACAGCAAGGCAGCAGCAGTGCCCTTTTTTCATTTCGAATTATAACAATCATGAACAAAATTCCCGTTGCTTTTCAGACCGATCGGCCAGCCAGTAGCCTCTTATCTTTATCACAGCGACACTGACACGGTGGCTGAAGTGAGCAGCTTATCATGCTGGCACTCGGCAGTCGCACAATTTGTGCGTGGATTCTATTTTTATTGGAGGTGGATTTATAGTTAAAAATCAAGTGCACAATTTATTGTGCACTGCTTGTACTTCAACCCTGCCAACCTTTTCAAGTTATTGAATTTTATGTCAGTGGAGCGAAGATTTAAATGGCACGGATGCCGGCCGGCTTACGAAAACTAACATCATGCATAACCTTCACAAATCCCATTTCACCAATTTCACGGCTTGACTTAATTAGTCGGTTTCAGTTGACCGAACCGAAATTCTTCGAATTATTTATCATTGCTCACTTTCTAAGGTTTCTCAGCAGGTTCATAAAATCTACTTCGGGTAAGCAAGCTTCGGGTCCTCGTGTCGTAAATTCACATTAAATGTGCAACAGACAATGGCCTTATAGTACTGCATCTACCGTAAACTGTAATTTACGAGAATTTGATAGTAAAATGAAATTCATTCATTTTATTCCGTAAACTCAACCAAGACGAGTCAAACCGCCACCAGCAACAGCAACAACAAGATGCAAGACCAAGACGAAGCCTCGGCCCACCACTCCCACCTCCTTGACTTCTGACTTGGGTGAATTAGAAAAGCGTGAGCCGTGAACATTTCGTCGGCAAAATCGGGGAACGGCTCTGCGCGGCATAACACAATTAAGCAAAAGCACCTGCATTGTACATGACTTTACTGGTCACAGATGCAGACCACCGAAGACCGGCCGAGCCAGGCAGGCAGGTAGACATCGAAGCGTCATATCGGCATCGAGCTTGTAGCCCTATGCCGCGGCATCGTGATCCGTCAGGTTCAAGAATGTATGTCGTCTTGCTCTTATCTTGCCCGAGTACAACAATAACTGGTAATTCTAATTCTACTGCATAACACAATAAAATAGGAATTTTGCTCAGGTGCGTCTGCGCCTACCCTTTCTTCATTTCTCTACTGCCAAGTGCTAATCCGACCGACCCTCTTTTCGCATCAGCATCAACATCGCAGTGGTGAGATGATCGCAGAGTTCACTGACTTTCTTTTAATGAACAAGTGCTCAGTCTCAGCCGGCCCAGCCAGCAACAGCAGCACTTGTGCTTTGCTTCGCCATGCAAGCGGTGCAAGACTTTTTTGCACCGGTGTGCAGGTATTAACAACAATAAATGGTTTGCATAGCCTGGCTTGGCATTTACCTTGGATGCGCATTGTTATTGGCGTGGCGAGTGGCGAGTTTTTACGTCGAAGTCGTAATCGCAGAGTTGTGGGTTTGTGTCGTGTTTAGACTACTGATGAGATTCAGATTCAGGAATGACGCGATCGCATCATCGGCATGATAATCCCAGTTTAGTTTATAATAACACTAACATTACGAGCTACGATTGATGATAACATTTATATCTGCATGAGAGAGATACCGGTTACATTTACTTACATTGTTGTGAAAATCCTTTCATTCTTTCATATATTTCTTTGCGTTGCTTTTACAGTGCGAGCAGGGAAACCAGTTTGTGAATAGAATCTTAAGCCGTAAGCCTGGTCCGATTAAATCAGACGTAGACTGCAGACATTCGGGCCGTGGCCTAGCCGTCATGACATGAGAAAATTTAACGAATTAATAATTGTCACTTTGGTATTACAGCAGTGATTCGCGGTAATGAATGCAGATTACATTTCTCACATAATTTGATGATGGCGTACACCTGGCATGCAGTTTTGCACTCATTTTGCAGGTCTTTTAAGAGTTTTCATGCGAGCTTAGAATTTAAATCCAATTAGAGACATTTTATTTGGTTTAATGGCTCCATTTCACCGTTAATTCAGCTGTGGCTCCCGGTGGAACATCTTAACCTTTGAACTAGCAAATCCTACTCCGTGCGTAAATCCTGATGCATGCAAATGCAGAGTGATACTTCCATACGTCATTTGTGGTGTGGATAGGCAAATTGCAAGAGAAAATTAAATAAAGGCGAACAAGCAGCGGCGACAGTGGCAACTTATTACCGTATGATTAGCTGCCGGCTTAAATTCGTGCCGTGCCTGCAATGACGTTGCTTGCTGCTTCACTGTGCTGTTTGAACAATAAACCCGAATGTGGAGCAAACACTGCTTACATTCCATTTAATTATGTAATCACTTTAAATCAACCTTGCAACGTCAACGCGAACGAAATGCAAAATGCGGCGAACTGTGAAATGCAAAATTATTACGGTGCGATTAATAAACAGATTTGCTGACGACAATTCTGTTCTGGCTTTCAATTAAGTTGTGGTTAACTTATTTGCATAATTTACCAAAATTGAAGTGCTTGCGTAACTTGACCTTGGAGGTTGAAATTACTGTGAAAGAATTTCGGATTCCGGACTTGGGTCTAATTAATTAATAATTAATTTTGGACTGACAGGAGAAGCCTCTTCTTTGCGATTTTGCTCACCGTATGCTTTGGGTTTATGCCAATTAATTGGTCAATTTGGTCAGTCCAAACTCCAAATACTGCACGGAACATGATCATGAATCATGAGCAAGTTAAGCCTCTTCAGATTAGAATCCATAACACACTGTACACACGCACGAGGGTACGAATAAAACGATAATCGTCCAAAAACGAACAAAAGGCACGTCTTTCCACCTAAAAGTCAGAACTGTGTAAATGGAACACACGCAGACGAATTTTGGATTCTGCTTATGAAAATTCAGTTAATTCAGTTTCACGTGGCACACAAATGTTTGTCATTCATTCTTCTGGCTTTTAGCTGCGTATACTCAAGTGGCCTGCTGGCTGAATTTCCTCCTGCCATGCCATACCGACCCGATGTACGTGTATTCTGCTTCCACCTGTCGTGTTGCTTTGCTCTTGCTTTTCTCTTTGTGACGATGGTTTTTTATTAATATTCCGTATTGTTAAAAATAAGTATTTGCGGTTAACAATGCAGAATATATTTTTGCAAATGGCAAACCCAATGTCATTTGAATGCCCTAAATTGATGTCAGTTACTTTGCCGCACCAGCATGTGTATTCTAGCTTTACACGCGTCTTCGCTGTTCCATTGTGAAGCTTGCACGAGCTTCTCGTCAATCCTGCTGGAGAGCGAATTAGAAATGAATTATGTGCTGCTTCTTCTGCAAGCAAAACCAGGCGGCCAAAATTGAAAGGACTGCATTTCGTGAGAAGGATCTCATAAAATTGATATTCGAATTCGAGGAACTGTTTTAAATAAACAGAATAGCCGAAAAGCCGGTACACAAATACGTATTCACCATTTACTGTTTGCCCAGTTAAAGTGAAACACCTGCGATTCGTGGAGCAAACCACAGCAAGCTGTTACATTCTGGAAGTATCACGATCCATTATCTGCACTCCAGTAATTTGGTCGCTTCCTATGCCGAATCGCAAATTCATGCATGCAACGCAAAACCAAAACGGTGTGGTTTTCTGGCGATGGCTGCCGGAGAAAATAAGAACCACGCGTAGTTAAATGGAATTTGGATAATTTAACGCTGTCAAGCTGCAGAATGAAATACGTCATTCTTATCAGTAGACACTTGAGAACGGTGATGAACTGCTGGAGAATTTATGGATCAATACTAACTTTACCACAGTCATAATCGTAATCCTTCATGTAAAAGCAAGGTGAGTTGAGAATTCAATGCCACGCCTTAACAAAAATTCCGCAAACTACAAGAAATCCTAAAAGTACAAAAAATTGAATCGTGCATTCGTCTGACTTTTTAGCTAGTTTGTATTTTAGTTAGTCAAACAGTCATTCATTCATCATCAATACAAATTAACGATTGTGACTGCAGAAATTATGGCTGGAGTCCGGCTCGAAGCCGCTGATTATGATTGCAATTGTGATAAAAACTCCAGGCGCTCATGCACGCACTTAGCAGATGATTACAGACTGTCAACTTCTTGCTAATCTTCTCCAGCACCGACGGAGAAAATAAATTCTGAGTAATTTTGCTGACACATCATTTTCGCGCAGCAGATTATCTCCTTGCTGACAAGTTCATTCATTTGATTGAGTAGATACAATCATAAAATGTATTACCCTTGCATGTGGTCGGGTCATCTTCCAGATTCGATTCAAATCTTGCACGCATATGCGAGATCTTCGAGCGAAATTTCTTTCATTCGATGCCATTCATATGTGGCAGTGGCAGTTGACAGGTCAGCAGCAGTTTGGCCAGCATCTGTTAAATGAATTGACCTCCGCCTTGGCCTTAAGCTCTGCAATTAAAACGCCTTGGCCGGGTTCATGGACTTTATAGAACAAAAATGTACTCGCTGGAAAGTGGAAACTAAGTTTGCAGGTCACCAAAAGGTTAGATTGTGGAATGACCTATTTAAAGCTTTCTATAATTTTCTACTGCACGAGTGATCTCTCATGCATTAATTAGCCTCGTTGTGTCATGTAGCTGATCTTGAATTGCACCGCAGATTCCTGCTGCACTCGAGCTTTGGTTTCGCCTTGGACTCTGACCATGAAACATGCCGGTTTCAGCAGAACTAGCCTCAAAGAGTCTTGGATTTCGTCTTCGTCAAAGTCATAATTTCTGAATACGTTCGGCAATTATCATTAAGAAGAACATGTTTGCCATTCATTAGGCCATTCTACCAGCTCCTTGTCAAGATCATGTCAAATAGCTTAATTAGGAGCGTGTTAGCGTTAGTATTAACAAAAGACCCCAGCTCAGTAGCGATTTGGAAAGAAGCAACAGGCAAATACGTCCATTCCTTGTCTTTCGCGGAGAATGATTAAATGGAGGTTAATTATCCGTGTCATTACGATCTACACGCACAAGCCTGAGTTTTAGCCCTGAGCCCGACAAGACAATAATACACTAACACGAATTTAACGACTTTCTAAATCACAGGGTATTTTGTTTTGACAAGGCGCAAGGGAAAGATTTCTCTGAAAAAGATTAATTGTTTCTAAATTGGTCTGTTCACGAATACGACGAGGTAATTGACTGCAACTGTTGAAACTGCAACTGCAGTGCCACAAAACCATAAACCAAGATGCAAGTTTAATGGGCCACACAGTGCCAGCAGCAGCAGCAGCCAGCTTACGAATTATTTCTTAATTTCCTTAAGATAATGACAGTCAACGTGCAGCTTGCCACGACAAGCCAAAACCACTGCCATTGAGGTTTCGGGTTTCGGCACTTCTGCCGTCGCCGTCAAATCAATGACAATTCTCGAATTCTGGGTAGAGGTGGAATTCTGTGGTAAAATGAAAGTTTTAGCCCCAAAATCTCATGGTTTAATACGCAACTGTTGACTGTAGCTCGCTCGTGAAGACGCGATAATGATTTGTGAGAAGTAACCTTTAAGTCAAACTTTAAATTGCAACTAGCAAATGGAGTTGGGATTCATGTGAAGGCATCTGGCGTTAAAAGCAACAGACAAAAAGTTCTCTGCAATGCACGAAATGGCTGAACTGCAATGAAGCAAGCCACTTCTGCTTCTGCTGAGGAGTATTAGATGGAGATGGAAGTCTCTCAGGACTGTTGCCAGTTGACGAGTTAACTTTCTTTTGTTGCGAATTTTGCCGAAATAAGCATCCAAATGTAAAACTCAAGGCTAATTTGTTTTTTTTCTTTTAATGTGCAAACTTACTTCTAGAACAAAACAGAACAGAGCAAAGAACAGTAATAGAAAGCAGTAGTAGTCCAGTTAATTAAGTCGTAAAGAAAGAAACCTTAGAAGTATGAGAAAACTTAAATGTCACAGCCTAGCTCGTAGCTTCACATGAACGCCACGAATCTACTTCTTCACAGCATGTTCCAAGATCCATGCGAACGATGCATACATGTTGCAAACATGATGAAAGAACTCTGGATTTTTCTGCAACGACTCGGCGCATTCGTTGTATTTCGTGGCATGCGCGTGAGTTTCTTGAACCAGCGCTGTTGCTCCAGTCGAAGGCTGTCCGTTTTCGGCTTGCTCGTCATCTAAAAGGAAGTCGAATAGGATAGCTAAATACAAATAACTTGTTTAACTGCAAAACGACGTACTTGAACTTACACTTACGTTTCATAGCCATAGTTCCAGTGTCAGTCTTAACTGTCTTCGAGCCACCCCGTGGAACTGGCGCTGGTTTAGTAAAAACGTTCCTTTCGAAGCGGGTTCGATCATCTTTACGAGGTGGTGCGTATGATCCAACTTTTTCAGCCTTCGCCATTCCAGGCCCCGATCCAAAATCTCCAGCAGCAGTAGCATTTCCTTGATTGGCCGATGCTTTCATCTTGAATTCCTCTTTTGGCGTCATCCCGATTGGCCCGGCTCCCAGTGCAGTAAAAAATTGTTGAGCTCGTTCAACAAATTCAGGTGTAGGACCAGCAGAAGGTGCTGCATTGACCGGTGGCGGTACCGACGGCAAAGGCGGTGCGAAATCCGTACAATCCGTATTCGTAGTCGAACTGACTTCTGCCTTCGCCTCCTGAGAAACTGCATTTAATAAAAGTTACAATAGATTACATACCAAAGTGGCTTAC
Source organism: Mesaphorura yosii (assembly GCA_009869945.1). Lineage (NCBI taxonomy): Eukaryota > Metazoa > Arthropoda > Collembola > Poduromorpha > Tullbergiidae > Mesaphorura > Mesaphorura yosii. The sequence goes on from WIXG01000033.1 coordinate 291,575, forward strand.
ATTGCCAATAGAAGATGTCGAGAATTACCAGATGCAATTAGTTAACTGCAAAGAAATCAAAGAATCACTTACCATTTGCACCAGCAATGTCCTTGTTTCCGGGCTTTTCAGCTTTGTGTTCCAAAGACGGTATGTTTACAGTGTAAATCGTTGCTCTCATAACTTCGTCATACCGTTTGCCAACAATTTCGATTGCGACCTCAACCTCGTCACATTGAAGAGCATACAACTTCTTAAGACCTTGCTTGGTGCTTCTTTGCCATTCACAACGATAAGCTTGCGGAACGAAGGTGCGCACCATCCCTGGAACGTTTGCGATGTCCTCTACGGGGATGTTCTCTGTATTTCCATAGTCGAAGAAAGTAATAGTCGCCTTGCCCTGTTCCTTATCAACTGCTTCAATAAATCCTCTGTAGTAAGTTGAACCTCCATATTTAGCTATACAAATTGAGCGAGGAAGAAGTTTCTCAGGGGCGACAGCAACCAAATCCTGGTTTTGTTCATTACAAAACTCTTGGATCAAATCCAATATCTCTTCATTTTGTATCAGTTGAACGCAGAAGATGCTTGAGGAGTATTTGTTGTCCACGAAGCTAGGAATGACTTGGTATTGAACTCCAGTAGGGATGTCAACTTGTACGGCAACACCGTCCATTGCTTCCTATTTGAAAAAAATCAAAATAATTAGCTAATTAAATAGGTGTACATCAGCTACGTCTTGGTTTTATATGGCTCTTGCTTATTCTATCCAATGCCACTAAACTAATCACTTCTTTTCAATTACTCTGACTTCTCCCGACATAGATAAGGCGTCCGCTGAGATGATTCGATCACATCAGGCTTGTTAATTTTAATCACTAGCCTCAATGCAGTTTAAATCAAACCTAAGATCAGTTAGTCAACCCTCAAGGACTCAAGGGGTTTAGTGTCTGCCATATTTTATTTTTGTCAACTTAACTGACTGGTAGTAGTGGAAGTTAATTGATAGTTATACTCAATAATAAGGCGTATATGCTTTGATATTTGATTTACTTACCCGGAGACTATTACTTACAATGTCGAAACTTGTGTTAGTAAATTCGTTGATGATCGTTGCGAATTAGTATCAGTGCTCTCCAGTCTGCAGTCGTCAGAATTGTGCCAAATGTTGGAAGTCGAATCGAACACTCACTTCTGCAGACAATCTACTGGCATCATGCACGCTATACCGACTTTCAGCTTCACGATGGCAGCGCGGTGTGGATGACGCGATGAGTCTCTTTGAGATAAGGCGTGCTTGCAAATGTGGACGAATGAATGACTACTGCGACCACAGCATGCAGGGGCTGGTTTCGTTACACCTTTTGTTCTTTATTGAAGGCGCTGGAAGACAAACTTTGGAGCATGATTCGAAAGAGCTTCACCTACCTGTGAGCCTGTCTGCCTTGCGCCGATAAAAGTTTTATGCGCAAGAACTCTGAAACGGGGAAGATTTCAACAGATGGAAGTTCGTATCAGGCTGGCCAAACTCATGAGTACAAGAAACTAGATTAATTGATATATTTGCACATAAATTTTGCATTGCGAGATCAGCCATTTCCATTAGCATAGCTCTAGCTATAGCTCGACTGTAGTTTATGAGTTGGCATTTTACATGATTACTGTGAGTAAGTAAATCATTTTCATTTATGCAGGTCATTGCAATTACTTTTAGTTGACCTGGCCTGACGGCGAAGCGAAGCCAGTTGGTGCGGTGCAAATTTCTATTCTACTTTTTGGCCATACACTTGTTAATTAAGTGCATGGCCGGGACAAGACCATGAAATTCAAAATAATAAAGATTTTATTGATGTCTTAATTTCTGTAACTAGCAACGAAGAAACGAATTAACGATGCAAAGAAGCAAGATGAAGCACGGGCTGGGTGTGCTAATGCGCTCTGAAGTCTGAATGCAAAACGCATGGCATGGCATGAATCATGCCCGCCTTTTCTTTTAATAAATCGCGGTCATAAATCGTGAGCAATTGATATATGATAGGATTGGGTGTGGCCTTTCTCGCATTAAAGCTATTAAGAGAGAGAAATCGTGCACTTTGAATAAAGACATTAAAAACTTGAATTGAATAAATCGAACGAATGCTAATGCTGATGCCAATGGATAATGGGCAGCCAGTCAGGACAAAGAGCAAGACGAAGATATGAATAAATTGTGATTGCTGAGGCTGAGCTGAACTTCATTTTATTGAGTTATGAGAGTACAATCCGCAATGCAATGTAACAACCTTTCAATGCTGTTGCTGTACGGTGGCGTGGCGGCTCTGAATGATCAAGTTTACTCGAGTTCATGTCAATAATGGATTAAGATTAAGTGGCAGTGCCTTCTTGATGCAATGCAATCTACAGAGTTTTGACATGCATTAAGACCCAAAGTATCAAGAGACAAGGTATCAATTGTCAAAACAGCAGACGCGCCACCCCACAACAGTAAACCGAGACGGGCAAGGCAGCCAACCGACGCCCGACCTCGAACCGGATTCCATTTCAGATGCGCCGGCAAGATTGGGCCCAAATTGACGGCTTGGAATTTGGATTTCATTGCAAAAACTGGCAGCGGTAGCACACCTGAGACTAAGAAGTCATTAGGAGTCCGAGCAATGTTTTATTCAATGAATCCGTTTTCATCCAGAATTCATATTCTTCGAGTACAAGCGATGATTTATTATGTAACTGATCAGTAACGATGATAATGTAGATCAAAAGCCATTAAGGGAATCTCGACTGCCACGAATGCCAACTGTTAATGCGAGGTGCAGCAGCAGCAGGTTAGATTTCCAAAGCAAAAAATGGGTGAACCGGAACAAAACGTCAAATGTGAAAAGTACAGCACAGCAGTGAGCATTTGCTTAACTCCATCTTTTCGGCTGGTCGGCTGGCTGGAACAGGATCTTTATAACTAATGACGATAGTTTGCACGGACAGCAGCACAGCAATTTGCACCTGTAGAAACCGTATCGGCATCGGTAGAAACGGGAATCAGGTGATGGATCTCAGCGTTCAGTTCAGCTAGTTAATTCCAAATCTATCTTACCTAAGCTTGAACATGGTGCAGAATTGAAGAGCTAGCTGGCACGTGAATTGGACGTGGGGTGAAAGTGGAGGCGTGGATTCTGCAGTAGAAAACATGAGTCCTACACAGTCGTGTCAAGTGAACGCAGCTAAAACATATGCCATGTGGTTTTGGTTATGTAATGAATGTTATGAATGCTAGCCGATACTCTGTTCCAAATAAAATTGCATGATGACCTCATAGTCTCACAAGTTGCTGACTGGAGACATAATTGAGGAGATAATAAAATTGTGCGACAGCTTTACACGACTGTAGCACCGTGCGGATGTGGACGCTACGCGCTGCCGGCTGCTGACTGCTTTAGACTAAATTCGCGATTAACTATCGGGCCAAGCCAGTCAGATAGTCTTGTTTGTTGGCGCTGGGACGTCCGCTTTCACACCCATTTTCACTGGCGTCTCCGATCCTGGTGTCTGGCGTGCATCGCGCTTGTGACGTGATTGCGCGTATTTCGCACCTGTTCTGTTCCCAATCATTCATCGTGTGGTTCTGTATGCCGTGTCTGCTCTGGAGTTTTTATTGTTCAGGTTATGTGAGCTCGCGAATTTACTGGCGAAATCGTACCCGTCCTCCAACGCAACTCTGATAAGATCAGATCCGTGAACTTGGATCATTAACATCGTGTCTGTGGCTTCAGGCTTGACTTGGACAAATTGTACAAATACAAGTCGCAAATTGCAAATGGCAAACACTGATCACGAGCCGGGTGCAGCACAATAATTTCATTCATTCGGTCCGTGGTCATCATGGAAGCCTGTTCTTCGTGGCTAATTCTTGCTTCTTTATCATAGTACTGACGTGATGGTGACAATGAAAGGGTATGAATTTCACAGTAAAAGTCTTAAAGTCTGTGTGCATTGAAACGACTCATGTGCAAATTCGTTCTTTCATCCCAGACGCAGACTTATCGAGAAAGAGATTAAGCTGAAAACAGCAACCGCAGATCAGTGATTCATTTCTCATTTGTGCAACACAGAATGCCAACGCCAGGTTCGTTGTGAACCCTACTTTTCTCAGAGTCATAGACTCCTACACAGCGCAGCCCAGAACAGAATTTGTTTTGATCCTTGTCTATGGATGTTGTTGTGACGGGAAGAAAAGACCAAAATGAGAATAATAGGAGACAAGAATGCGGACACGGATGACATGTCTGAGAAAATCAAGACAATTATTTTATTGTAAATGCAAGATCAGCAGATTCATCCGTATTTCTGTCTCGTCATCGCTGCGCCTGCGCGTAGCGCGTCTGTGCCTGTGAGTCAATGCACTCGGACTTGATCGACCGACCCTCGCGTCGCGAGTGATTGTGATCGTGATGGAAGCCCGGCCAAACCGTCAGCGTCTGCTGTGTCTGGAGTCTTCGTCGTCTTGATCTCGACGTAAGTTGGCTCCATACTTTGACATTTGTCTCGTCCATTGTGCATGATGATTTAATATACTGATGGCTGACAAATGAACGGATGACCTCATCCATCCCCGCGTGTGCGGTGCACATCTCAACGCGAGTCGCGACCAATTTAAGTAGTGCACCGCACTGCACAAGAAATTACTCTGGTTTCAAGATTTTGAGTGAGTTCGCTTCCCACGTCGAGACCAACCAACAATTGACAAGCTATTAACAGTGAACATCGAACTGAGAGTTGCGTACTGAGAAAAAATAATGATCTTGATCGGCAAGAATAAACAATGATAAGAATTAATAATACTGATGACCACATGCAGCAGGACGGATTGATTCGGTAACAGGACGCGGACAGGCAAAGTGTGTGGGCAAATGTAGCAGTCAGCGGAGGTTATCAATATTATTCTATCAATCACGAGTGCTCTTGAACTTGTTCTCTTATAATTGGCATTGTTTACGCAGCGTGGCTCAGCATAATCTGGAATTGATTAAATTACGGGCCGCAGACCGGCGAGCCACTACAAAATACGAGACTACAGGCCGTACAGCCTTTGGTTTCACGTACGTGCGTTACAAGAATTTGTGACTTTCATGCCACTTGACGCCGGAAGATGCCGGATCCTGAACTTCAGCACTCGACTGGCTGCTGCCTTTCTCAAAAATATTCTTAGCTAGTGTGCCGTTTGAATTATTCAAAACCAATATTAAAAACGAATAGTTATGAAGTTAAAAGAATGGGATCTTCGTGTTAAGTGTGAGTTCGAGCTTGTGTGAGATGAGAAATGATTATTCGTCAAAAATCATTCGCTGTGGCAGCAGCACGAACAGAATTCTGCCCAACATGGCGCCCTTCGCCCGCTGTTAATTCTGCTAACGATATGACGAATTGAATTTAAAACGGCTGCCCTTACAAACGGGAATTTCTTCCTCCAATTCGAGGAACTAGCCAGGCTGAATATTTTGAATTTCTGCCCTTTTGTTTCATTTTCTACATTTTGTTGAATGAAATTTTTACTCAGGCCAAAGTGACTCTGCTTTTTCAGAAATTATGGTGCATGAATCTGCAACCAACCAGCGTCAAGCCACGCTTTGCCATTTCGTGCGCATTGAAAAGGGTGAAACACAAATTAAAAGTGAACTCTTGCCTCCGCGTCTTGCACTCGTAAAGCCTCGTCTCCGTCTTCGCCATGGCTTGGCTCGCCTGAAAGACTCGCCTCCAAAAAGAAATAATTCGCCATGTTACACGCACTGCTTCCTCCATTATCTCACATTTTAGTAATTTCTTATTCTCAGGATCAGGGTGATGAATGTAAACGCTTTGTCTGTCTCGTTCTCGTTCATGACGACTGGCTCGTCACTCGTACACGTGAGAAGCAGAAGCTCCTTTCCTGTGTCTGGCTCGTCGTCGGTTCGAGACAGACGCGGGGGAGATGATAATGATAATTGGGTGTTAGTATTCTTTACTCACAATGGCAATGATTCGCGAAACGCGATAAGCAATGTGCGAAACGAAAAAGGCCACGTTTAGCCGTAACATCGCTAAAATCGCTATAAATTCTTCCAGTTCCTTGCCAGCAAGAAATTCAACAATGAAACCGGAAGATGAGTTGTAAAATTGTAATTTTGCGGATCCGTGGAGAAGACGACGAAAGGCGAATCGTATTGCTGTATTCGCTTTCGCATCATCGCTAAAGTCGTCGTCGCTAATGACCGCTGCCACTCGTCCATCGTCAGCTTCCACATTGTGTGCTGATACGAGCCGTAAATTAGAGCCACGCGTAGCTCAAATTCATTGTATTGAAGTATTGTGGCGAACAATGAGCAATGATCTTGTACGCAAACGGCGAACGTGTTTGGTGACAAGTTCATTGTCACATCGTACATCTTATACCAGTCGTAGTCCAGTTTTTATGCCTGCACACTTGCATTCATTTCGTTAGAGGTCAACCCATAACTTTACCCTGTCCCATCAACCACTCGAGACTAAAATGTCATGACTGATTTCACGCGCATTCTTCTGAACTCGTTCGTAATGGCGAAGGAAATAATAAAATGCAAATGTAGCTGGGCTGCGATGAACTCTTGCTTGTGATTGTCTCTGATTATGTATTGCAAAAGCAGAGAAGATCGCCATTGTTATTTCGCATGTCTGTTTCGCTCAGACTTTGATCTCGGATTTGAAGTTACGAATATACGAAGTAAATATCCAAATTAATTCATGATTTAAATAATTCCGGTGCAGTCAGAATTTTGCCCATTATCCATTTCAATTGTAAAACTTGTTCTTTTTCTTTAGGTTGGCCGGTTAAAATATTCGGTGGGAATGTGATTGACTCCAAATCATCTGAATGAAACATGAGTTGTGTGAATTTCGCTGATTTGCGTGCAGTTTATCGCTGTACTGCCTTGATTTGCATTTTGTTTGCCTGAATTTAAGTTTTTAGCTCAATTTAATGCATGCAATAAATTGATTATCGCTCTCACGCAGCAGAACCAAAAGCGAAAGCGCAAAGACTTCCATGTTGAGAAGGTAGACTGTTTTAATAGCCCTCTAATCTCGAGCTCGAAGCGCGATCAGGCATACAAATTTCTGCCCAGATCATTCGTGATCATAATTAGGGAGCAGGAAAGAAACTCAAACGATTTCTGCTTCAAGATTTTCATTCATTAACTTGACCTGCCAGTGAAATGCGAAATAAGCCCAAACGATGCCATTTTGATGACGATTCGTTAACTTCCCTGCAATTACTTGTGAGTAGAAGCCTACTCACAAGCCGCAGTCGCAACTCACTTGTCTTGTTAATCATCATGCTGAATTCGTATAAAAGGTTTTTTTGCGATTGCACAGCATGTCACGTCAATAATTGAAAAGAAGCTTTCACGTTCAGATGCATCGCATTGCCGATTGCATTTGCTGTTCATTGGCATTTCACTTAGCCTCGACGTCGAGTCTGGTCGTCTTTTCACTGAGCCCACATCTTTTCTTTTTATTAAAAATTGAGCAGAATTCCAAGAAAATCTTCTTTGGCCGTATTATGTCTGCCAGAAGCTTTGAAAATTTGAAATGAGTCTCGCTTCCTTAACTGTATCATCCATCAGTGTTCATTAAGACAGAATGCGAATGCGCTGGGTACTGGCACTGGCGATGGCGATGGTTCTCTTTCAAACGAAATGAGCCGAAATATTTCACTGTACCTGCCTGCCTAGACAAAAACTCTATTTGCTTACAGACCAAGCCAAGCCGCAGTGCAATCCAACAATGTTACAAATTAACGACACAACAACGGCGAAAACTTCGGCTTAAAATCTGATAATGATCTGAAGTTAGCCGGAATTCTTCAAACAAAGAGAATCGCAAATTGCATCAGGAAGCCGGAGCGCGGCATTCTCTGAGCCGTTGAGGAGTGAATATTTCGCAAATGAGTCATGATAGCACCGCGATCACAATGCTCAGCGTCTCAGTGCCGTGCAGGCTCACAAGATTCAAGTTTCGGAATGTGATAGGAAGAATCAATTAAAGGGCGAAACACAAATTGTGAAATGGATTTATGAGACACGCAAAGAAATCAATTTCATTACAAATCAGGATCTTAAATCCTCCTGCATCGCGCTGCCACTGCCTTTCTGGAGGATCGTCTTGCCATTTTTTGCCTGCGCTCGCTTGCCTCCAGGTAACAATTTCATACATTCAGAGAATCAAAATTGGGATTTCGTTCATTTTTTGCAGGCCAGTGTCTTAGACTTTTTCAGCAACCTCGCAAGCACACTTTTTTTTTACAAGTTTACACTCTGGTCATGCATGAGATGATTCTTTAAACTGTATAATAATATAAATATTATGTATTAAAGAGGTTTGTCTTGCGCTTCAGCCTGCAATAATGTTGTAAGTTATTGCCTTTTATAATATGCAATATTGAGCAAGCGAATAGCGTACGAGTGCGAGTGCAAATGCAAAGACAAGACGAGTCTGAAGTCTGCGCACTGCTAAGAAGCATCGAGCAGTGCATTGAAACTACTATATTGCATTTTATTACAAATATACAAGTTTAGTGCAGGATGATGATTATAACCAACGATAATGATAATAATACAACAATTTGAATGATGCACCACAAGAATGCCTCCGTGTCTGTACGGTAATAATAAAATTCAATACTCGTCTAGCGTCTTCGTCTTGACTTAGACTTGCTCAGTGCAACAAGTCTCACGTCTCGCCTGTATTATGATAATGTAATTCAGTCTTACACTTACGCTTACGCGTACGCTCAGTCGTCTGTCTAATCAGTCCGCCAGCGTTTGGGTTGCCTATGCGATTCTTTCATCGGACAATCTGAGACAGACAGACGTGAGACTCCAAAGAATCGAATCAGCTTTCTTTCAGCTTTGTGAACTTGACTTGGTCTTGGCCTGGCTTAGTCAGTGCCACGCACTCTTTTCTGGTGAACTCTTGTGTCTCTCGTCGGTACGGATGTAACACGAACGCACAATTAGGAAGTGCCAAAAAAAACTTCACGAAAGCCCAGTTTTTGCGTAAATAATTGCAGTACGCGGTCAGTCAGGTGCAAAAGCATAGGAACAAAGAAAGGAACCGGCAGCCCAAATCAAGTCATTTAGAGTTCGACATTAATTATCATATTGACACCATCGTGTGCTGACTGTCTCGTGTTCTGTAATTGTGCAAGATTAATCCACGCCGTGATAACCTGTAGTTTGGATCTAACCCCTATCCCTGCCGTGAATAAGGATGGAGACGGAAGTCAGACCGGCCGGCCTGCATAGTCAAAAAGAAACTTGCACCTTGCAGTCGTAATTGAGAGCTTAAGACACGAGATTTTAATTCGGATACGTGCTTGAACGTAAGCTCTCTCATTTTATCACTTTTCTCGGATGCTTGCGACCACTTGTCTCGGTGAGTAACCTGAAGGTCTACAGTCGAGGTCCAGGTTTGAGTTGCATTGCACTTGCAGGTCATTTCTCATTCAGTCAGAATACGTGTTTTAATAATCGGATTAGCTGAAAGAAGCAAGCAATTTCTTCAAATGGAGGAATCCTGGCTAATTAAATGCATAATATGAAATCATGACACGATCTCTCAGTCGGAAGGTCTCACATGAATACTTAATTAGCAAGCAATTGCATAAACGGGGCAACTCTTACCTGAAGATTGGTCGCAGTCGCGGTTCATGTACCAGGATTATAATTCAATTGTGGTTATGCATACAGAAGCAGGAGCAGGACAAGTCGAAATCCAGGTACAAAAGAGCGTTCCGTCATTTCTAAATTAAGCGTGCAGAAGTGGCAGAAGGATCTTCTTCAATTATCGAGTTTGGTTGCTTGAGTCACCTTTTCTTCGTAATCAGCTTTGTCGTTGCCGTCGTAGTCAGAGCTGACAATTCGTTATGCGCGCTAACTTGAACAGTTTGCTACAATATCCATGAAGGAGTAAGTGACTGGAATTAAAAAGCCATAAAATGGAGTCAGCAAATTCAATATTGAAGTTCAAGTTTAAGTGTTCAAGATTTGTATTTAATTCAATTCCGTGATTCCATTTTGTTTCAAAGCTTCAATTATTGGCATGAAACAAAGGGATTCTTCTTTAAAGAAGGTCCATAAATTCTGTAGATTTGCATATGTGATGTCAGTTCATGACAATAACGATTAGATTAAACCCAACAGGGAAGAAACACGTTTGTGTGAAGAAAAACGTTCGATCCGGCGATCCGTGATTGATTAAATAATTAGCACAGTAATAATATAACAATGAGACTGAATAATAAACTGAATTTAATCCACTATAAAATGTCGTTTTCATATTTTTTTAATGATAAGCGGTATAGTCAAACGAGACATTACAAATCAAACACGTGTCATTAAATAAAGCAAGCTTGTGGAATTTAGCACATTGATTTCATGAAAAATATCAATTTAAATTCTTCGACATAATGCCTTCAATGTGTGGGTCTTGCTACGCTTGAATTCGCACGCCACCGTGCTTTACCAGGCTAATGCTCGATTGTTGTCTGGAATGCTAAACACAAGCGGCACGCACAAAACCCAGACGGACATAAACTTTAATGTTTCGCATAAATTTTATGGACCACGTACTGCGCTGGCTGCTCCGCTCCTCGAAATTATGATGTGGTAGACCGTCGCCAGACCAGACCACATGTGCCACATTGCACGCAGTGGCATGGTGGCATGGTCCGTCTCTTTTAAATTGGACCATCAACGACCATAAATTACATGTTGTGCAACCACCAACACTTTAAGCGTCCGCGTCCGCCTGAGCCTGGTCTGGTGTTGTGGCGTACAGGGTTACGAACGAGTACGAGTACGGGAAAGGTGTGTTTCATGAAGTCATAATAAAGCATTATTAATTGCATCTCGTGCTGTGATCTACTCGCTTGTGGGTCTCAAAATTGAATATTTGTTTTACGTGCGTGGCCGGATTACAATGGCAATGAGTTTAGGCCGCAGCTGCTTCAATTTTGTTTTGCTTCCCGAAAACGGCTAACGGCATGCACGCATCAGCATAAAAGTGTTTAGTACGTTGTCAGTCAAGACAATAAAGCATCAGCATGAACTTCATCCTGTCAGTGAATGGCAAACATAAACACTCGACGATTCGAGAGTACTTGGCTTCGGCAACTCAAGCAGTTTGTACGGCTTACCGGTTGCAAATTGCGAAGCGACAAGGTGGAGGTCCATGAAAGAATTATGAATGCCCATCTTTTATTTTGTCATCATAAAATCGAAATAATTCACAGTTCGCATAAAAAACCGTTACCAAATCAACGATTTCATAGCGGACCGACTGCTCGTCGAAATGCTGTCTGGCAGGGTTTTTTGCACGCAAACTGAACTTAAATTTTATGACTTGATCCAGAAACGTAATAACTCCTGCTTAATTTTGTAGAATTTTGATTCAGCCTGCATCAACCTCAGGATTTTACTTGATACTTTTTACTTCAGTTTCACGAGACTGCCTTTCTCAGTTTTCTCATCACAAAAATCTAAAACTTGTTTGAAGAATCGTAGTCTAACAGAATCTTAATCTTTGATGCAACTCTTCAACACCGTCAGCGTTCGTTGACGGCTGCCGCTATCGTGCCCTTACACGTACTCGTAACTCGTATGGACTAGTGCATGATGTGAATAATTTATTAATACCGATTCGATTCTTCTCCCTTCTCACTTGGTGACTTCTTTTCTTGTGTTAATCGTTTCTTTCCACATACGGAGGCTCAATTTTTGCATAAAGAATCATTTATTAAATCACCATTAGCTCACCTGCACTGCGTGTGTGCACGGCCCTGACGACTGAGGACCGACAGCATCAACCTTGATAAGTCTTAATGGCTTTGGCATTAAAGCGTGTTTTATACAGCAAAATGCAAATTACTAAAATCAAGTCAAGTCAGAAGCGAAATCAGTACAGCCTAGTCTGGTCGTCAGAGATTTCTCGATGCACTGAGCTCTGATTGAGTTGAGACTGAGGGTTCGAAAGGGCGCAGCCACAGCGGTCAATGTAAGGTTGATTAAACCTGCAATTATCTTATTTCAAGAAATTATTGCATATGCAAATATCACCAGCAAAAGCCCTTGTTTCAAGTAAAACTTGATCCAGTTTAGTCACTCCGATTTTATTGACTCGTTTTATGACAAATTGTAATGCAAACTCAGCATATAGCCGGCTTATAATAGTTTATCTCTTCGAAATTCTCGTGCAAATTAACTTGAATCATAAAAGTGTAGGACAGGAGCAAGATTTATAAAGAAAGAGCTAGACAGAAGGGAGACAGCAAAGAGATACAATCGTCTATTATAAATTGCAAATGACAACCCTTCGCTTGAACTTGAGTTTTAGCTTTGGCTTCATTTTCTTCAACAATGGAAAGCATGCAAAAAATTATTGTGCTCGATTCGGGTAAAAAACCGGACGTTTTTCTCATTAATCCATTATGCCGACTGTGCACTGTGCATTTTACAATGTTTGCATCGTGAATGAAATATTACGCAATCATAAAGCAATCAGTTGCACTTGCAATACGCAATTCAAGAAGCTGAAACGAATCTCACGTAACAATAATTTCATATTACACTTGTTAAATGCCTCAACAAGACATTTCAATCAATCATATTCTCAATTCTCGGCCGCAGCAAGGGAAAATGTAAACTGCTTTTAAACTCGGACTACTGTATGAAGAGTTCACTGCCTGTCTTGAGTTTTGCACTCGTGATAATGAGAGAAATGTCTAATAAACCTCAGCTCCTGTGTCTGCTTCTGTATCGTCTGCCGTCTTCGTCAGCGTCTTTTTTGGCAGAATGACTAAGCGAATAGTTCTTTCCACTTTTTGTCTGCTGCCTTCGCTGCGTATCGCGTTCGCGTTCCTTAAACTCATTCTCTTTGCTTTGAGTTGTCTCTGATGGATTTTCCATGCAGCGCGTCTTCAAAACGTAGTAAAAGCTCTCGCATATCAATATTTAGACATTTTGACTGGTTCTGCTTTGATTTCTTGACTTATTACGATTTGATTTGAGTTTTGCAAAATACGAAATTAGATAAGATCACATGGAATTTGGGGCTGGTTCGAGTACCATGGCGCGAGCGACGTGCAGCAGGCAGAAAGTCCGTCTCAAGCCAGCCCACGGAGTTCAGTTACTAAGCAGACAACTTGAAACTCCTTGATTACAATTGCGATTCAGAAACCGTCCTCGATTTGCGTTCAAGAGTTCATTTTTGACACGTAATTATTTGAACCAACCACTGGTACTGGTAATTAATAACAAGACTCTCTGGTGAACGAAGAGTGCAGATATTCGTAGTTTAAAGCAAGAGAATTTTAAGTCTAGGCGCGTGCATTGCTGAATGAGGTGATAATGATAGTAGTATAATTCTTGTACAAATACTTGCACGCATTTCCAAAGCAAGACACGAGCAAATCCACCGTGCATTTCATTTGGGAGAGACACTCAGACGAAGGATAATATTTCAAAACTCATCTTAGCGTAAGAAAACAAATTAAACACGATACACGAGAAAATGTGTTTTTTACTCCCATTTACAATCAGAGAGAGCCGGTAAAAGGTAAATGAAAAAGGTAAAATACGTACGCACTGGCTGCGATCAGACCGTTTCCTTTCTTAGACTTTCGCGTACGCGTATCGCGTACGGGCGTTCGCTCCTGCTAATCTTGGAGCTGTCCATAAAAAAAGGAACGCCTACAACATGTGCCGGCAATGATGATGTGGTGGCAGATAATAAAATCCTAATGAGATGGGCAAACAAGCAGACATTGTAGTAGGCTTCATCAAGATTAGATAATTCGAAATGACGTCACCGTGCATCTTGCGTTCGGGCACTTCACCAAATCAAAAGCTTATGACTTGCCGACGGGCGACGACGACGGAAAAGAAACAAGTCAATTCAACTCAAAACGTCTTCGTCAACGTCTTATTTCAATTAAGTAGCATTACTCTCGCATTATTCAATTGTCTACTCTCAAGTGTCAAGTGGTACAAAAAATTAAGCGGGGAATGCTGACAAGATGAGCGATTTTTCCTTCGCGAGGTACCAAAGTACTGCACAACATTTTCGTGAAATCCCAATTCCATAATCCTGCAATAAAATGCGAAGTGCAAATGCAAAATCAACGCCGGGCCGGCTTTTACCAAATTTGCATTCATAACAAGTTCATTGCAACTAAATCCAAAGTCTGTCAACTTGAATAAAATTTGCAACTACAAATTACAAGAATTAACGCACGAACAAGGCAAGCCTAGCGAGAGGATTCAACCAGACCTCTTAAGCTGATGATAAGAAGCTTGCTTAGCTGCTGTGTATTTTCTTATCAGTATCAAGTTTACATTTGCAAGAAATTGCACCAGTTAAGCCGGTAGTTCGTAGTTCCTCTGAATACAAATTAAAATCCTAATTTTGCTAAATCTCATTGAGCCGATGCTTCAAGTTTTGGTCCACAATTTCAATTTCATACATTCTCGGGGCCGTGACTTCTTTAGTTGATTCGTTCTAAACGCAAATTCGTCAGCGTTAACTCCTCACTTGATGTTGCAAACCGCAATGCAAATGACTGTATGGATTGTCTCATCGTCATGTCATGCGCAGCTTTGCGCTACGTTTTTGTATTGGTAATTATCACCTTATCTGGTTAGCTCATCTTTTTCAATTCTTCCTCTTCTTACTCTTCGATTCTGTTCTCCTTTCCTTTCCTGTACTTACAGTCGCAGTCACATTTGCAGACGGTCTGTAATCTGTACCGAGCAGGCCAATCGATGCAAAATTCGTGTGTCGTAGTTTTCGAGTCAGTTCTTTCATTGTGCGTTACAAATGCGGTGGCAGTTGGCATGAACTTGAAGCCAACCCATCACTTGATAATGGTATTGGTATTCAGTATTGATTATAACATTATTATGAATAACATCCAATTATAATCACAATAATCGTAATAATATGCAAAGTAGTTTCATTATGTATTCATGCTCTTTGTTACCGAACACAGTCGCCACGAATTCCTTCTTCCTTTTTAAATTAAGTGCACTGCACAATTTGTGCGTAGCGTATCCAGATCAGAGCGTCTCGAACACAGTGCCATGCCGAGTTTGTCTGCCAAGTCAACTCTGTTCTGCCAAAGTTCATCGTGCATGGCACAACGGCACAACTGCGAGCGAGACTGAACGAGATGCCTTATCTCAGATTTCAATTTGTTGCCCTGAGCGAAGGAGTAGTCTGAAAATCAGTCTTTCTTCTCGCTTCTCCATCCATTTATTAGCATTAGCCGTACGGACATGCGAGCCAAAGTCGAAGGAAGAAAGGCAGGCATGGCCTTTTATGTGTATCATTAACATCATCTCGGATCACCCTGCTCATTCTTTCCTTAATTATAATTGCATTTCTTTTCGCCTTTGCAACTCACAAAGTAATTGCTTCATTTGTTTGTTTATTAACCTCTTATGACAGGTTTCGACCATCACCCAAAATGATTCTTGTCTTCTTCGGTCGGCGGTCAGACTGAAAGAATAGCCAATTAGTTCGATTTGAAGAGTAAACACGCGAAAAGGGTTCAGAGAGTAACGTGTAATTGGCAAATGTGCCCTTCAGCTACAATTTGCATTGAAATCTCGAACGTGCACTGAATATTGGGCCTTTTGTTGGCCTGCATTGTTGGATTGCAGCCTAACAATGGTATTAATAAAGTACAGAGCAAATTGTCTGTCTGCGCATTTATTCTTTCAATATATGGGCAAAAAATGAAAATTTGCCATGTAATGCTGCTGAAATTGCGGCTCCGTTCTCGTGGTAAGTTCGTTCGTCCGTCGGGACAGAAAGCAGAGCAAGCAACAGGTTGCCGAGGCCCAGCCTTGATAGAAGAAGGCAGGTCGTGTAAATTACGACAAAGAAGCAGTGACTGTGGTTGCGACTGCGTCTGCAACTGCGTCTGCATCATCAAGAAGAGCCGACATTCCAATAATCTTGTTCTTGATCTTCTTTTGTCTTCCATGTGAAAATTCCCAAGATCAATTTTTTGCTGAGCAACAAGTTTGTCGTGCCTCGCGCATTGAGAAAAAAGTTGAATCCGGGTTCCAAAAATAGTTCAGCTGCACTGCCGGCACTGCACAGCAGAAGAGAACACATGATTGAAATTTGTTCTGCTTACACAAGCCAAACCCCCACTTTTATTGTTGTCTTGCCCATTAAGTTACCCTTCATGGTTTTATTGACCGCAGACAGAACAGAAATTGCAGTGACAACAGCAATGAATGAAGTACGCGTCTGCGCTCGCGCTCGGCTTCCTTTTCGCACCGCACGTACTGTAGACTAGACTGGCTGCATCCTTTTTGCAATTTACATGGCAATGCAGTCGGCGGCATCTTCAGAAGAATGCGTTTGCGTTTGAGTCACAGGCATGCAAAAAAGATGAGACGCTGCGCTGTTTTGATTTTGAGGTTGATGCATGAGACACATTTTTTCTGTGAGTGCACCGCAAGACTCCTTTCTTGTTGTCGTCTGGCTAAGAAAAGAGCCAATTTCTTAATCGCAATCGGCTGATGTCTAGATTATTAACCCTGACTGTGGCGTTATTGTTTGTTGTGGTTCAGACATCAGAGTTATCGTTCGATGATCTAATCGCGACCGCCGCCGACGTGCAACGCGTCATCACGCATCAAGTAATTTGCAATAATGTCGGGCGCCACGCGTTGCAAACAAAAATTGCAACTTGAAATAAATATTTTTATTTGTGGTTAAAAGCTAAGCCGCACATTCGGACAGATATTCGGCGTTCATGATGAAGACGTTAAACTACTCTCAACTCTCAAGGCATTCGTCAAGCCAGCTTGCGACTGCTGTGCTTTAAATACGTGATTGTAATTATCAACGTACGCGTTCTGTCGTATTCTGGACACGTACCATAATTTCTTTTATTGTTGGCACTCTTCAACAAGAAGCAGTTCCTGTACGCGTACGTGTCTGTGCAGAATACGCAACAATACAATTCAGCAATGACAATGAATGACGTGCTCGGCAGGCTCGACTTAATTCAACAATGAATGCAAGTAAATTACTCAATTATGAAATGAAGGGTTTGCAAAATTATAAACCGGACTGAATTTTTTAGTGTCCGCTCTCTCTTGACTAGGCTGTTGGCTCAGTTTATGTCTCACGTATCATTATCACATGTAAAAGGCGTGAGCCGTAATTCCAAATATTTGCCTTTGCGCAGCGTACAGGCAGGCAGTCGCTCGTCCCGTCTTGCAACGAGTAATATTATAATTATGGGTCCTAATGCATAACATTTACGTAAATCTCTGGAATGTAAACAAAATGGTAAATCATCGCTTACTTTCTTCGAAATGCGATAAGGATCAAACATGAGCTTCAATTAAGACTGGTCTCGAAACCGCAAAGCAAACAACGCGATCTTGATTTTAGATTTGCATGAGGAGACAAAAGTTGTGAACTAGAGCGCACAATGTGCAAACAGCGCATAAAAACTTAATTACGGTCGTACAATTCAAGGAATTGAAAATTAAGAGGCAGACGTCCGTTCCACTGCGAACTGAGCTGACTTTTCATGTAGTGCAATTGCTAAAATGAATTATATTCCTAAATAAAATACTGTATTCAAATGGCTAACTCAGCATCAGCATTGATTAAGGCTATGTCTCGTCTGTGAACTGACCCCCATTAACATGCAATACAATGCATAAATCTTCCTGCCTTTGAACCGTGAACGTGTGATTAGCAAGGAACAAATTTCCGCCAGTAAAACATTGAAAATGCCGCTTCAGGATATCAATTCAGGACTTAATAATCTGTTTCAACAATTTTTATTGCTTCACAGCTTCACACTTACGTTGCGAATATGCGAACGATATGCTCTGACGCTGCGCCGTGAAATGAAGAACCAGTTTAGTTTGTCTAGCGCCTGTGAACTGAAACTCGACTGAAGCGCTGAGCAGCCAGACAGCAGGTGAAGACGAAGGCGTTTTTTAAATGCAACCGTGGTCGTGGGCTTGGAATTTAGTGTAATGGTCATAATTATGTGAAATACGTGAGCCCACAAGCGTGAATAATTACAATATTAATGGTAATCGAATTGCTATGTTTGGAATTGCGCGCGAGGAATGGGCTTCGTCGGTAATTTCATGCATGTTTCGTCGCGGAACACAGATACGGAGAAGAAGATTCTGCCATCTTCAAGTTCAAGGGAGTAAATGAACTGTGCCCTTTAATCTTAGTTTGTATGAGAGCCTGTAATTAATTGCGTACACAGAATCAGTGCTATGCGACTAAAAGTAGAGGAACGTAAGCAACAAGTGTCTGATTAACTTTTGATTGGTAATTTGCAATTTCACTTACACACACACACATTGTATGTTTACACACAAATTCAGTATCAAATTTCTCACAGCCATTTCTAAACTTTCAACCCTGTCTTCAATGAAATTTGGGTCCATAAGATTCGCAACCGTAGAACTGGAGGTTGGTCTCATGCCACATGATGAGTGTTTTGTATCGCCGATCTTTGAAAGTTGAAAAATCCAGACAAGTATTCATATTGCATGCAAGTTTTTAATTAAAATACAACCGGAAAACAATAAAAAAAATGTTTTACTTTACACACACCAATTAAAACAACCAATTCGACTGCGCTTTGCCACGTTTTGTCAGTGCATTTGGAGCCTTTGCTCTGACGTCGGAAAGCGACCGCGACGTGCATTTATCCAGGAGCATCTTCACTGCTGAGGACTGCGGGGCAAGGGCAAGGGCATCGAGTTGAACGGAAAGGAAATGAGGTTCTAAAGCCTGCACTTTTACAACATTTCGCATTATGACCACTTAAACAGCTTCCTTTCACTTTAGTGCGCTTGCCTTGCCTTCGGCTGGTTTTATTCGCCGCTCTGAGCCACACACGCCATAATTATAGTACATATATATATTAATTAATGCTGTGGGTCCACGCTTTTAGATTTTACAGCCTCGGTCTCAGCCATGGCCACGGTTTTATTATGCCGAGCATTTCCTGGACTTAATTTCTGCGTTCATGGCTGCGGTGCTATAAAGACAAAAATAATCTGGGCATTGATCAGCTAAAATGCACCAGTCTACGTCCATTGTTTTGTTTATCTCCTTTAACTTGTTTCGCGTAAATGTATAACTTTGATTAGATTTTAATGATCATGCGTTGTTTACAGTGAAGCGAGGAGCTGCGGCTGCAATACAAACTGGGAGTCTTCGCGCCGGTGCCGGATCCAACTGTGAGGTAAAGTATGCAGAAAAATTATTTGTACTCGGACTGGTTGCTGTATGCTGTTATCAAGAATATTTGAGATTTGATGAGAAAGTGACTGAACTCAGCATGAACTCTTGTTTCCATATCTTGTACAATTATAATTGGGCAAAGCACGCTGTGCTGTGCTGCTGGCTGTTCCGTGCCGGTTGAAGTTTCGCCGGTATGAGCTCAAGAGCAAATGTTCTAACAGTTTGTAAAAAGGATAGCCTTGATTAGCAAATATGCTTATAACCACTTTAGGCTCCAAGACATAATCCATGATTATTAGCCAGGAACTCATTCTGGCTCTTTTAATGCATTCTAGCGCTTGGTGAAAATCGTGAAAATGTCGAACAAACCAAAGCCACTCTGTTATTTCTCTTCACTAGGCAGTCGCTGGAACAAATAGAATGATTATCAACTCGTTATACGGTTGTTATCAACGTACGTACATATATGCATGGTACGTGTAGTAATAACATAATCCTATTCACATTGTTGTGATTATTGGTCTGGCCTGTGACGAGGAGCACAAAAGAACGTAACAAATACAAGCTCAATCTAATCTACTGCATTATTTTTTGCTTCTATGTGTGAATCGCCTCGCAATGTAACTCGCAAAACTGACACTTCATTTTTGTTAAACAGCACTGTGCAAATATTTTGATATCAGTCGGACGCATAATGCACAGGTTTTTGTATCCATACATTTACTTCGTAAGAATCGTGGTAAATGCCTATTGTCTATTTTTAGCGAGTAAATTAACCCTCATTGTTCCAGATGATTGATGTTTAATTAATTATGTTTGACTCGATGCGATGCGATTCGGAATTGCGCGTTTCAGCATTGAGCATTGAGGCTTCGATGTGCGCTACAATGTTAGGGTGAAAGTTAGTGAAAGAATTTACAACGCTATTACAAGTTTTAGCGTACGTATGAACCTGCGGTACATTAGAAGATCGAAACATACGCAATCATCGTCATCGTCTGTGCTTTGCTCCTTGGAAGGAATGGAGAATCGCCAAATGTTCCACCTAGGGTCTTAGTGGCTCAGTTGGATGTTTATTGAATGGTCTACTGATACTAATATTTCGTCTACTGGCCTGCTAAGTCCCAAGGTGTGATTTTGAGCAAACGGAAACCGGAGCACCGAGCCTACCGCCTAGACGAGGACGAACACAACATAACTTGTACTTAGCATTTAACTCTTCCTTGCCCTTTTAGCATTAATGAAATGGCGTTTTTTCATGTGGAAATCCAAGTGGCCTGAATCCGTTGTAATTTTCAAGAAAGCTGACTTTTAGCCAATATGATCCAAAGATTGTGAATTTGGCTTGTTAAATTGGAAAGTGAATCAAGTGAGCCAACTTTTTCAAAAGTAGATTCTAATGACAAACGAACGCAGCATGGGACGTCAAGCCTTTGTAATTACTTTTGTAAAACAATAGCAATAGCCTTACATTCACACCACTCATTCATGGTTAACGTCAACTCAAGTTTGAATGAAGAAGCAGCCAGCAATGAACAAAACGAAAATTGGATCCGCAATCCGAAGCTGTTCCGGAACAAAAGCAATAACAACATTAATACAAGAAATAGTTTTTTGCTACCGTGGCCATGGCCATCACCGTCACAGACTCAGGCTCACAATGACAATTTGGGATTTCTAAGAGAGCATTCTGCATTGACATTGGATCGTGTGCAATGCCCTTGGAAATCCCATATTTCAAGTGACCAAGTCATCTTTCGCCAGCGACTGCAACGCACGAAAAGCTTCGGTTCTCTTTGTACTTCGGTCATCATCGAATTTCGTTTAAATCCAGACAATCAGACGCTAGACATCATGCACGTCGACTTTGCGAAAATAAAGATATTGGCTCAGCACAAGCGAGTTTCGAGTTCAAAGGTTGATAGAATCTAAACAGGCCTTCTTCCTTTGCGAAGTGCCTGTGTCTGTAATAGGATTTGAAATACGGGAGCCCGAAGAGAGTTTTTGCACAATTTGGTTCTCATACGATAGCATTATTGCAGCGGCTGACTTGAGATGTAAGAAAGTTACAAGTTATGACGCACATAAAAATTATCATACAAGATCTGGACTTTCTGGATGCTTCGGCAAGAACCAAGTCGAGTCCTGCGGCAGGGCAATTGAAGATTGAAGTTCATTCGCGAGATTAAAATGATATAATTTATGTAATTAACCTGAAATCTTGCTTCGTTTTCGCATCACCGACTCCGACTCCTTGAAACGCTCAACTTTAACTTGGATGCACTGCGTTGAAGCAGTTCTCTTCGATTCAAACAACATCTCAGCGTGTAACTGGCTAAATAAGTTGCTCTTATTCACTTTCTGTTAAAAAGGAACATCGTACATCATATCATCAACATCAAAATAACTCTAGACTAAAAAGGCTTAGTGCATAATAAAAACTTATTTCTTAATTATACAGCTGGCCTAGCGTTACACAGCAAATGCATTAATTTTATGACGAGTGATTACGAGCTTCAGCTTAGCTTATTAAAATTACAACGTGAGGGATGGTTCAATTCCCGCAAGTTAGCCTACGCAAAGGGCCCGACGGCCCGAATCCGATGCTTTGTGCGGTGCGGTGCCGCAGTTAACTTAATTTTGGTAAGTGAAACATTTACAAAATATCACATTTGATTTAGCAATATACAATTTCATACAACAACATAACTATACGTTACGTGCAATGCAACAACGTTCAAAGGTAAGACTAATCAAATAAAATTACAACTAGTTTGAAACATAAATCTGTGCTTTAATAATTACAATGTTCCGCTTAGAACTTAAAGCTTAGAACGAAAGCAAACGACATTCATTCAAGCGCAGCGCCATGAAAAATGCTGACTTGTCGGAACGTTATCTAAAAACGATTGCAGCTACTGATGTTCGATACACTTTGGAGTTAGTGCAAAATCTGCACATGCTGCCCACAATTAAAAGACATCAGAGAGACATGAATCTGACGAACTTTGCATTTTTCGTACAAATTATATCTGCCATCCGCGGTAGAAGCAAAAGGGCTACAAGACGTAATGATGAAAAGCAATAAAAGAAGTAATTAAAACTACACCAAAGAACTTATTATCAAAACATTATGAAACTTGAATCAGACTAATAAAGGAACTACGGAACACAGACTCCACGATCGTGTATCATTATGACGGCAACATTCGCGAAAAAAGTTAAGCAAGGAAGTTAAACTGCAAATGCAAGCATTTTCAGCCTGCTTGCGAGAAAAGAACTTGGTTATTGAAGTGGGAAATTATGTTGTGTTATCGCAGTTATGTCATTTCGCCAGCGTTGCATCCTTCTTCTCATGAAAATTAATGCAAAACTTGTTAACTCGTCCTTCTTCCCCTACTGAGAACATGCGAAACAACATTCCCACCTCTCCTCACATATCAAGTTACAATTCCTCTTCTCATTCATCATATTCTCTCTCGAGTAATGACGGAATGATCCTCCCCCTGACACCAAGATAGTGTATAAATTATCTAATTAGCAAAGCTGAGGCATGTAAGCTGCTGCAGTGTGCTTCCCGTTTAGCTACTTGTTGAGGTTAAGATCAAATTAGATGCTAAATAATTTGAAAGACGCGCCTTCTTGTACAATCGTCCAATTATTGCACTATTTACTCACGCCTTAAGTTAAACTTATCGTTTAGTGCTACTAATAGTTGGTAATGTGCACTCAAAATGAATCTGATCAATAATCCGGAAGAGATAAGAGATATTGCACAACTTTCAACTTGTGCCCGGGAGAAGTCAGACAAGAGTCTAGTTCAAATGTTCCGGAAGTTGCTGATTTTGTTCAGTTCCATGAAGCCCTTTCTTCAAAAATATTCCTATTGAAAGACTTCGCTACGCTGTCAGGAGAAAGCAAATACATGAAATTGTTAAAGCCATTGCTAAAAATTGATACATGCAAAAGAGGATCTAGATCTAGGTAAGATCGGTAAGATGAACAATGGATTTGCTTCTTCTAAACTCAATAATCTATAAAAATTCCAATATGAATCTGAGTTTATGCTTTAATTTCAAATCTGAACTGGCTATGTTTGTTGCAATTTGTACAGCCAATACGGCATGTGAGTAAGCAGTGAGTCATTTTAACTTTTCGTCTGAATAGTTTAGTTTTTCTACGTTCATTGAAACAGGGTGGGGTTTTTGATTGTGGAATTCAGCTGATGTCCATCGGGATTTGGATCCTCCAATAGCACAGAAAGGAAACGGGTACGTAAGTACGGTAATTTAGGAAGAGCTAAACAGTTGAAAACTCTGTCTTACTTACTCAGTCTTGGGTCGCTTCTTTTTGTGGTCGGCAGGTGGAGGAGATTTATCACTCACTAACTTCTTGAAGATATCACCAGCTCTTTCAGGGCTACCGTCGCCTAGCAATGGACGTTTCTTCTCTTCTTTCTGTAGCTTTTGATAGGTTGAGAATGGTATAATGCGAAAATCTGCACCACACTCAATATTGCCCATTACTAAGGATGCTTGATCTTTATCATTTAATGCCACGAATAATGATTGCTGATTTCTCCACCACATCTGGATTGTTCCTGAAAGATCAAATAAATTGTTATAATTGAAATAATAAACTGTATGAAGTCAAATCAATCTATCTTACCGAATGGCTGGAAGATCTGTTGAATACTTTTCGCGGTAGCGTCCTTTGGACAAGTCACGTAAAATACGTGAGACCGAGACGGAGTTACTAACAATCATCAAAATATAGAAAACATCCAAGGTTTTGGTATTGATTATGGATAACATTGAAGGTTGCTTACAATCTGTTCCGGAGATATTCAGATAAGTAATGTCTGACATCCTCATTATAAAAAGTCTGGAAAATACGACACATGCCACTAGTTAAGCCTGTGACACACAGAGACTGATCATTGATCTGAAGTGACTGCGTACTTGTTTAAAAGTGGCATGATGAGAGGTGATTCTGGTAAGACTAAATTCTTCTTAGGATCGTGGAGGGTTCCTAAATATTGACACATTCCAATGAACGAGGCACCAGTGATAAAAGCGTCAAATGCGGCTTCGTGTTTCTTGCGGTCATTCAAGTCAAATCCAACGACATTTTGACCCTCTTCTTTCTTAATTACTGGAAATCAGAAAATGCTCTGATTAAGAGACCATTTTCATGTAAACACCACTATCCACCTCACCTGGAAGCTTAAAGGGTTCCTGTTGAACACTTTTGCAAACGTCAAATAACACAGTCGATGAAATATACTCCTTGAAAGGGTTGCTGCTCGCCATGTATTTCGTGTCTATTAAATTCGGGAATGTTTTCTGGACCAACGTTTTGAAGTCAGCTAAGTTATCAGGTAATTCTTCAACAAATTGATGCACTGAGTGCGCAATGTCGAGAAGCATGTTGTGTCCCACCACAACCTTGCCCTGTTTAATCCAAACATATTGACCTTTATCGACACAATGATTACGTCCGAAACCACTCCTCCTCCGTCGAATATTCTTACCGATTCAGATATTTTCCTGATTACTTTAGCAAATCCAACACCTTTGCCAATCATATCCATCTCTTGTTGCTTCTTCTCGTCGTTACGAGCCAGCTGTTCACTTTGATTAAGTTTCACAACTCTTAGAATTCGGCATTTGGTATCGCCTCGACTTGCTTGAGTTTTTGCCTTCGTTTCTGAACCGGAGCCGTTGGATTCTCCGTTGGAAATTTGCGATGACGCTATACGATCAATTATATCTTTTGAATCCGTGGTGTCCCCAGTTGAACTAGAACTTTCGTTGCCATCAGTTTGGTCTTCTCTTTCATCTTTCACAACGATAGTCTCGAAATAGAGCTTCTTCGAATATTTCGGTTTGATGTTGTGAAATATTAATTTCCTTTGAAAAGGCGTTACGTCTTCAATTCTCAGCTCAGTTAAAGTACTGCCAAGAAATCTCTTGATTTTTCCACTGTAAAGAACAGCGTTGTCATTCATAAGGAAGTCTTTCATTAAACCATTACACCACAATTCTTTTTAGAAAATTGCAACACGTACTTGATACTTTCCATAAATTTCTTCAAATTCTCAGGTACCGGCAGTGCATTTGAATTTTCTTCCGAAGCCAAGTACGTTTGTCTCTTCTCGAAGTCTTCGCGCATCTTTTCTTCATTTGCATAAGTCAGATACGGGATGCCTGAACAAGGTCAAATCACATTATTTATCATTCGTCCAGTTCGTTTCTATAAAGCTTGAGTTGTTACAGACCTTCGTAGATTAACTTGTTAAAATCAAATCCACATGAAGCCAAAAAATCTAGCGACGAGCTTTCACATAGAAATCGAATATTCGGAGCGTTGTTACTGAATCCACGTGGAAATGTGAAAAAATTGTACGCTTGATGACTGAACTCGTTCTTGACCTTGTCGTAGAAGAATGTGCATAACCCGAACTGAACCACTAAGAACTGACTTGCGGATTTTCTGACAGCAATGTAACGTTCTTCCATGGTTTCAAAGCAGTTGTCTTTATCGTCAGTGACATTCAGTCCGGTCAGCTCACAGTCTATCGCCACGAATATGGACTTGTCGATGCTCTTCTCAATTTCCGGCAGCAGGTCGTCGAAGTCTGAAATCAAAGCAAGACAAGGGCGAATAAAATGCGGCTTTCAATGAACTACAACTACTCATGCTTACTTATGCACTTACTCTTTGAAATGACCTCCATCTTAATGAGTCGTGTTACTTGAGTTACTTTCGATGTCAGCAAAAGCTAAATTAATGAATCTAATGAAATTTTACTCTGCTGAAGTTGAATTTCAATTTTGTACGAAATCTTCTTGAACAGCCCATAAATCTTAATCCAGGTTCTTGTTTCCTCCTGCATAGAATTGATGTGAAACCAGATCTTCTTGATTACACTCGCAAGGGTTTAACTAAACTTAACTCGATCGCTTCGACCTTCGACTAACTGACGGAGTAGTCTGTTATAAAACGACTAAAAACTTTCCCTCTTCATGCAATTTCAATTTCAATTTCAATTCACTTTCGTAATTCGTAGTACGATGTACTATGTACTTTTCACTGTTTGAAGTTTGGTGCTTGAATTTCCTTATGTATTGTTATGCACATATTCGCATGAACTTATAACTTTCTGGCTTTGATTTGATGACGATGATTCATGATTTGTTCGATTGAATCGAAATGAATCACTGATTATGAAAATCGGACGAATTTATTAAGAAACTCTGAGACAGGTCTATAAAACGAATCTATACATTCAATTCTGCTGGTCGGCATTATAAAGCGAAACTCAGAATACATGTAAAATGTACAAAGTCAGTTACTTTAATGAGAGTGGAATTAAGCTTTCTCCCCCTTCTTTCTTCGCTTCGGCTTCGACTTTGAATCACTATCCTCAGAATCAGAACTGGAACTGGAGGAACCACTCGATGAGCCCGAAGAACTGGAGCTAGACTCCTTTTTTGACTTCGACAATTTTTCCCGTTGGCTTTTCAGGAGATCTTCTCTGAGCAACCGCAAAAGACGGTCGTCGGCTCTGAAATAAGAATTCATACACTAGCGTTAATATTTAATTGCTCACTTTGTATAACATTAAGTGTGTTGACTTACGACTCTTGGTCAGGAGTGGGAGTCTTCTTTCGTTTTTGTTCTGAGGCATGGCCTCTTGAGTACCTCGGAGGAGACCGACTCCATTGTTTATTCGCGCTAGAAGCCGCCACTGGCCCTGTACCTTTAGCGGCCTTAGGATTAAACGTTCGTGGTGCGCCTCCTTTAGGGCCTTTATCATTATCGTTAAAGACTTGAACTCCACGGCCCTTCCCTTTCCATTTATACTGCGAAACACTTTGGCTGAAATCAACGTGAATTCTTCGGTCATCAATGAGCACGTTGTCCATTTTGAAATACGCGTCTTCACAGGCTTTGCGATCTTGAAATTCGATGAATGCGTATTGTAACGAGTCACCTGATTTCTGGTCCCGGATCACTTCACAGCTGTGAGCACACATTATAAATATAGGCTGCAAAATACAGAAAGTAACATAATGGACGACGATTGCTTACCTATTTATCCTCCCAAATCGGCTGAAGATGATTTCGAGGTCGTCATCAGTTGTGACAGGATTCAATTTGCATACAAAAAGCACGTTTTCTGGAGGCGCGATATCAGCATCAGGCAAGTCTCCGACCATTTCCAATATTGTGGCACGTGCTTTGGCTTCTTTCTCCTGAATTATTTCATCCATTTCCTCTAAAGTCCTGCCTTCCTGGTCATCAATTTCTTCATCGGCACCAATTCGTCCGCTCTATGAAGCATTGCAGAATGAATTAGGCATGAAAAATATACAATCAAGAAACTCAGGTCTGAGGATTCACTGACTTACATCCAACATTTCTTGCGTGAGTTCTGGAGAACATGGAGGGATCTCTAAGTTTTTTGGGTCGTCGTACGGGTCGTCCAAAATAACGGTATGCGTTATTCGTATGTCTTGATACGGTCTATGTTCATCGTCGCAAATTGCATTATTAAGCTTTTCTAAGACATCAAACCCTTCTACCACTTCACCAAATGCGCAGTGTTCATCATCAAGATAGTCCAAATCCGGGGATAATGTAATGAAAAACTGTGATGCCAACATTTGATCACCGCAGTTAACCATGGATATTGTACCCAGCTTCTTGTGCTTGATTCGTGGCACCTTTTCACTCTCGAAGTATCTGGCTTGCTCTCCGTATAGCAAACTACAATATTAATTCAGAACAGAGTTGGCCATTAGTATTCATTCGGCATGTATGAAATGTCCACACATTTAGTACTGTAACCTGTTGACAGAATGTCCACCACGGCCAGTTCCAGTTGGGTCACCAGTTTGCGCAATGAAACCCTTTCGTACAGTGTGAAAGAGACTGAAGTTGTAATACTTGATTTTGCATAACTTGAGGAAGTTCAAGCAGCCTGGAAATCAGCAAAACGTCAGTCAATTAACTCTACACCTAATCAAAAAATGAGATGTCACGATTAGCCGGCCTTACTTTTCGGACGTTCCTTGATATACAAATCCACCGTTATATCCCCAAGCGTCGTTTCAATTACCACCGACATTTTTGAAGTCCAAGCTGATAAGATCCAAGACTGAGGAAGTATCAAGTTCGAAGTGAAGTCTAGTCCCCAACCAGCTACAAATTCCTTAGCGAAGAGCAGTCGGACATTGAAATCTTAGGCTCTAGTTGTTGTCAATGTTGACTGCTCGATTGTGAGTACTTCTGAAACAGAGCCAAGAGTCAGCAGGAGCAATCACCGGCAGCTCCAAAATAATAGCAAGTCGAATACGAACCATTATTCAGTTTTGACGCAGGTACGCGCATTTGCCCAAGGATTCTCATCTTACAGCCTGCGACTAGCATCACCACGCCTTCATAGCACTCAATGCACTTTTTACACAGCAACAGCAGGGCAATTTTATCGAAAATTTCAACTAGTTAACTAATTAATTTCAGCTTGTTCGGTCAAGCCCCGGATTTGAACATAATTAAATTAAACGCCGAAAATCCCAGTCAAGATGTTGTACATGGAAGATTACCTCGAGAGTAAGCCATTACAATTTTCTAAGCAATTTTATAAAATCGTATTTCGTAATTGCATTTTATTTTGGGGGGATGAGAAAGCTCTTTTGTGTGTATGTTGCAATTGAAGCAAGAGACTGCGAAGATCTTCGTTGCATGCAGAACATATTGCATGGGAAGCTTGGTGGCTTTGTTCAAGGTTGAAAATTTTAGCATCAACTAAAATGGTAATTCTTTTATTTTATCAGTGATTGAGCATCTCCCACAAGAACTGAAGGATCGATTCACTGAGATTCGAGAATTAGATCTTCAAGTACAGAGTAAGTAATGTAGGACAAGTCAAAAGTGCGCTCTGCTGTATGATGTCAACGATTGAGACAAACGAAGCAGCCTTCGGTGACTAATTAGTCAATTCCCTTCCAGATGCAACTGATAAACTTGATGATCGTGTCAAACTCTTCTTCTCAAATGCGAGGAAAATGAAAATTTCCGATAAGGAAGTAGAGTTCGAAGCAATTAGGAAGGAGTATTACAAGACGCTTGAGGATGCGGGTACATTGAGACACAATTCAGCGTCGGATTGTGCGTTGAAGCCCAGCAGGCTGTCATACAATTCGCTTTCTTTTAATTACACAGATGAGAAAGTCCATCAAGCAAATCAAATGTACGATCTTGTTGACCGGTACCTGAGAAGACTGGACCAAGAACTACACAAATTCAAAATGGAGCTTGAGGCTGATAATGCTGGCATTACTGAAGTTCTGGAGAAACGTAAGTCAGTGGCAATGTGAGTTGGTGAGAGCCTCTGGATTCATGACAATCTTTCCATGAGTTTAGGATCTCTGGATTTGGATCAAAAAGAACGCGAAAAAGAAAATCATTTACATCAAAAGGAGAATAGAATAATTCCTGCACTTGCTCACAATCCGTTGGCATCAACATCGGCTCTTGCATCACAACAGCTACTAAGTGTCAAATCGGAAAAGAAATCTGAGCGGAAGTCCTCAGTTGATAAAACTGGAAGTGGTGGAATAGCGTACAGTCTAGGCCACATAGGAGTTGGATCAACTGCAATCGCTGCTGCAGCGTCACAAGCAATTGCTGCAACCCAGCAGGTATTTGTGCGAAAACATTGGCTTTAAGAACATAATGAGCAGCAGATGCTAATTTGATTGTTTTGCACAGATGCAACAAGGACGACGAACCGCGAGTCTGAAGGCATCGTATGACGCGATTAATTCTGGTCTTCACACGCAAGAATTTAGTGTTGGACGGGAACTATTGGCGAACACCGATATTAGCAATGCTGCACAACAGGCATTTGCGGCAACTACCGGAGGTTCAATCAGTGTCGAACAGAAGCGAAACAAACGCAAATCACAGCACACAGCTCAAAATCAGCAGGAGCTCATGCCACAACTTCCCGAGGAACTTGATGAAGGACTTCCGATGGAAACGTCGGAAAATCCAGACTGGACTTATGACCCAAGCGAACCCAGATATTGTCTTTGTAATCAAGTTTCGTACGGTGACATGGTTGCTTGTGATAACGAAGATGTAAGCACTAGATCGACTAGATGCAATGTGTAGGGCAAGTTCCGGATGTTGATTCTTCTTTTTTGTTTTCAGTGTCCAATTGAATGGTTCCACTACCCGTGCGTGGGAATTACGTCAACTCCGAAAGGCAAATGGTATTGCCCACAATGCTCCGCGTCAATGAAAAGGAGGGGTCGTCGATAAATTACAAGACTGTTTATGAACATACAAGGGGTTTAGCTTGATTGATGGAAAGTTAGCGTAGTTCGTAAGCTAGTTAATTTAGTAATTCAAGGGTCTCTAACTCCACTTGTAAACTCGTGAGGAGTTTATATTTGCTAGTTTAAATTTCATTTTAGCAACTGTTCACCTGAACTGTAAACTGAAGGTTAATTGACACGCGCCATATGTAATTAATTGTGTAAGTTTAATTGACGTCAATTTAAAATGACTTCCAATGTAATTGTGCATGGTAAAACTTATTTGCTCATTAATATATATTGTGATAGGTTTGGATGGTGAACGGGCAATTAGTATTAAAGATTAGCTAGCTGTAGACTTATGCGATTGTAATCATACGATCAATTGAGCAAAATTGTAATCCAGTTTGGATATTTTTGTAGAAGTTAATTTACTTCTAAGAAGACTTACAATACAAGAGGAAGGAGGAAGTGAAGGGTGTAATTAAATGACAGTATTCATTCGTAGTGCAAGGAAATATCCGAAATCTAATAAAGAAGTAGGAAGGAACGCCAGACCATTTTTATTAACGCTTTATCGGATGAGGAAAAATAAACCTATGAACGACTTTCCTGGTCCCGTGATTACAGTTGCTGATTGAGCCTTGAACTTTTTCCTCCTCTGCAAGCTCTTAATTAAAAGGATTCGATCCTCCCATTGAGAGATCCCTCTTGGTTCATACGCGACATGCTTTTCTAATTTCCCAGCTAATGACCGCCACAAGTACGCAACGCGAGAAGGAAGTCCTCAACATTTTGCGGTTTCTTCCCACGTCTTGGCCTCAGCGTATTCGTTTGCCAACATCTTCTGGACGCGGACTGTCGAATGACGGATGCACGGATGCAATTTTCATTTCCTTTTCCTGACTGAACCTTATAAAAACGAAGCAAAAGTATCAAATGTCATTAATTTGCATTTCCTTCACTAGCAAAACATTCTTCCTAGCCTTTCAGTCCTCCGGCCTCCTCCTTTCCAACAGCTCCAAGTCCTAAATTCCAAGATGGCTAAATCAGCGCTGCTGTATTTGACTGCTGCCTTGCTCGTGACGCTGATCTCAATCGACATGGTGCAGTGCGAGTCAACCGAGTCGGAGCAGGATTTTAGTTCATTTTCCTCTCTCGCTGACGATGATATGGACGCAGGATGTAAGTCGAATCAAAATCAAAGCGGAGTCTAGATTTTCACGTATGCACTTCCGGTAGACTTAAAAATACATGCGAAGATTTATTAAATTATAAATTTGAAAGAACTGTACATTATCACTTATTATTTAGCGTATTTAGCGATCACAATGCACAGCATTGTGAGACAGCATTCATACAGGTAAAAGGTTGTAAAAGTAGTTCTAAACCTATCGTATCAAAAGTATAAAAGTAAGAATGTGTTGACACAGGAAGCATCCACACCCAAAAGTTTCTTCAGACGAATCCAAATCCAGACTTATGAAATGAACTTGATGAATTGAAATCGTTCAAGCGTTTGTGATTGTGATTACAGATGACTTAAGGAGGCGCTCCGAGAGAATGCTGCCGTACCGTAGATTTGCCCGCGCGAAGGTGCCGTCATCAGCTCTCTACAAACCAAAAAAGAACTTTAGCAAAAATTTCGCAGCAGACACCTTCGGCGCAGCTAAGCAATTGGTCAATGCGAAGAAATGAGTCATCATAAGTCAACGCCTCGTCGACATGAATCGAGAGTTTATGGTACGTGGCACCCTAGTCCGCCTGACTTTCGACGTGGATGTGACCTTCAACGGGTACGAATGTGAGTGATTAGATTCCGATCGTTTATTCCATGTGTACGCTTGTAAAACGACATCGAGTGATTCGGTTAAATGGTCAACGTAGAACGTAGTACGTAGATTGCAGATAATTAGTTATGTTAATAGTCTAGCCTCGGTTAGAAAGCGTAGCCGTAGCGTAGCGTAGTATCTTATTATTTCCGACCTTATCAAAATTCGTATCGTAAAGTAATCAATCTACCTCGATCAATTTTCTCTGTAGCGTAGTGTAGTTTGTTAATGAACAACGAATAAAATACAATAAATTGCGTGCTTGGCGGAATTTCATACGTGTGATGATTCCCGTGCTCTAAGAATATACCACGAATTTTGTCGTCAGTATTAAAATATCTTACGTATAGTTTTACTATTTTCACTTTTCATACTTCTATTTACATGAGAATTAAAATTTCATTACCTACCCGAATTCAGCTAAAAATTGGTTCTCCTTCTCTCAAATAGTCTAATTAGGTATCAGATGTAAAAATATCAGTTTTCGGAGATGAACTCAGTCTCAACCTCATTCAAATTGAATTAGAAACGAACACACAATCCTCTTTAGATAGTGTAAAATGTATAGAAATAGCCGAATCAGCAATAAACGGGATCTGGAAGAATCATTATGGCGTTGGCGTATGTGTGTAAATTCGTTTCTCACAAGTTCGGATGTACAAAGGCGAAGATTTTGCTTGAGTTTAGATTTAAATGACCAAACCCTTGCAGGGCTTGAGCATAGAGGCAAGTGGCAAGAAGAGCGAGGAATGGAGGCTGCATCGGAGATGAATAGACTAATAGAATTGGTGTATTTATGTGAGAACTAACGATTCTTGCCCTATCCATTATCCTAAATATGAGTTAATGTACAACCTGATTACCTGAACGCGTTAGCAAACGCCAAATACTAATGGCAGTCACACATAATCACAAACTAAAGTCTAGAT
This sequence comes from Mesaphorura yosii, assembly GCA_009869945.1. Taxonomy (NCBI): domain Eukaryota; kingdom Metazoa; phylum Arthropoda; class Collembola; order Poduromorpha; family Tullbergiidae; genus Mesaphorura; species Mesaphorura yosii. Next base: position 324,959 of record WIXG01000033.1, read on the forward strand.
TACTTAATCGTCCACTCCGCCTTCGTAAACTTACACAATATAACACAGCATGGCATATTTGATTGATTTACAGAGACCAAGATAAGAAAATATATCTAATTTGGAAATACGGTAAGCCTTTCTATACCGTTATACGCATTGATATTATACCAACTCTGTGGTTTTACGTAGGAACCCAAAATCAGTTATTTCACCGAGCAGGACAACAATGGTTGATAATCCTGGTGGCTTTAATTTTAAGGTGCTAAGTGCTAATATCGGCTATCGTGCCTATTGTAATAGCCTCTATTGCCATTACTATTGTTAAACCTATTATTTTGCCAACGGTTCGAGTTAGAATTAAATCCTCCTCTTCTGAAAGAGTCATTTCGATAGCCGTTGCCGGAGCCTCTATATCCGCCTCCGCCACCGTTGCGACAATTAAAATTGTTGCCCTTGGAAAAATTTGGCGGAGCATATTTTTCAAAACTGCTAGAATTATTACTTGAAGAGTTCTCGCGTCTTTCATTATTGAAGTGTCGATCATTTGCATCTCCAGAATTTCTTCTCTCGCCGTTACCAAATCCATTTCTGCTATTGCCATTAAAACCTCCACTGCCGTTGCTGAGCCCATTTCCATTCGGGCGATTCTGATTTAGCAATGATGAGGATGAACTTGAAGGGATTAGCATCTTCTCATACTTCTCAACCTGACGGCGACGATCCTCGTACTGCGTAAACTTATTCGTGCCATTTCCGTACTGGTCTCGACCGTCACTACTTCGTGAACTGGCTGATGACGACCGAGATTTGCAAAATTCGTCTTTCTTACGCTTCTTAGCCTGTACACAATTAGGAAATATGAATGGATTACATTTGTTCAGCGACATAAGCGACAATTGGTGATAAATGCAAATCTCACATGTCCTGCATCGAATTCTTCATCTTCCAGCTCTTCCCTTGTCTTCTCCCGCTTGCGCACAGTCTCATCAATTTGGTCAACTGCACTCTTCTGATTATTCCAGCTTCCCAAAGCAGCTGAGGACTTCCTAAAAATTGGGTAGACTCTTTCAGCCGTTGGAGATTGTGCAGCGTGGCGGCCGAGATCCGGCTTGCTGAGGTTGCTCTGCTCAACATGTTCAACTGACGCATTAGGAGACTTCGGATCTCTTTCTTCTTTCTCATTTATGCCATTGCGCTCGTCGTCATCATCATTTCCTTCATAAGGAACCAGGCTAGAAGAGCTCTCTGTTTTTGTAAGCCCAACTCTCGAGCTTGCCGATATTTCCAATACGGGTTTCTTAACGGGAGACAGAAGTTCTGCTTTCAAAAGCGATTGCGTGTTATCCTCCGTCTTTTCATCGGTGTTACTATTATCAGTCCCTCCGTTAGGCAACTTCCCGTTGGGCTTGGCAGCTGCTAGGCAGCCGTTCAGCGAAGATATGGTCTTATCGGTCAACAACGATTGTCTTGATCGAGCAGATGCTGTCAAGTACGATGAAGTTTGTGGAATATGAGCATCTGGATTCTTCATCTGAATCTTAGTTCCACTGGCATTCAGTTTGGCCCCAGCTTGGTTTTGATTATTCAATGTGAATGACACCTTCTCCCTGATATAAAACGAAATTCGTCAATTCGGAAATGAAAAGGAAATACAGTCTCAAGTAGTATTTGTAGATGCTCACTTACCTCTTTTCCAGTACATTTATTGGAGTCGCCACCCTATTGATTCCATTCGAAGTTCCAGGTGTTGGAGAATACCAGGCTGATTTGTTTGAGTTTTCAAGTTTGTCAGCAGCTTTCTTGAACGGATTCAGAAACTTAGGCCTGCCCTGGTTGTCACTGCTGGAATTTCCATTAGTTAACGGGCCAGACCCAATTCCATTCGTCTTATCCGAATTGGTAGTAAGGAGCTTGCTCAAGTTGCTGGAACTATTCACACTCAACGGTGAAGGCTTCATTGAACTCAACGGCGAAGCATTGTTTTTGTTGTTAGAATAGTGCGCATTGAAGCAGCTGGAGGGTTTCTCAAAATTTCCTGAATCCAATTCGTATATGATAACGTAGGCATCCGAATGGATAGCTTGTTGTGGAGGAACGGAGCGGACGTAGCTGTCATCAAATTGATACCAATTGCCATTGGCAGCCTGAGCAATTGCAGTGTAATGTCCACAGTTGGGAGAGGAACCCATGTGAGTGATGAGTGATGTCAGTCGATATTTCACATCCTAAAAGTGATAAAAAATAAGTTGGATAACTTATATTCAACTAAATAACGAACATAAAATTCAAAGCCATACCTTATGATTTCCTTGTAGCAAAGACTTGTGCAGAAATCTGGTCAAGTTTAAGATTTTATTGCAGAGAATGGATCTGGTAATTTTCATGCCAGAAGGATTGAATCTCTTCAACTGAAGACATAATGCTATGGGTGGAACTTCCAAAGAAAATTGCTTTGTGGCTGCACTACACATCCGACATTTCTCGCACTTGTAGTCATTGTTGTCCAGCCTGAAAGAAACAAGGAGTATAAGAAGCATAAATTTATTCGCCCGGACGTAACATTACAGAAATCTGGTATAATCACGTACGTTTCCTTCCTGAAATGATTTGCAATTGCATCCTCCAAAGAAGTCACATGTCGTACATCCAACTGAAGCTCCGCAAGTGGTTGGAACGTAGTAGAAACAGTAAAGCATCGTATGCAAGTCACTAATTGAATAAAGAGAACATTAGCAGGTTGTCTTTACTATTGAACTTTTATCACAGAACAGTCTTTCGCCCTAACCTTCAGTTCTTATATACCCTCCGAATATTTGTCCAATTGGGGTAGTTTCTTTTGAACGAACGTCCATTTTTAAAGCATTCGCTGTTGTTAGATACGAACGTTCCATAGATTCCAGGAGGTATCTCAAGAACTCATGCGCATCTTCTTGACGGCCTGGTGTGAAATGCTTGCATATACCTAGTGTAGAAAATTAGTATTCGATTAGGATTTAGGATTAGTCAGTATGTTCCGAAAGTAACAAGCTGACATTACTGGCACGATAAACTACGAGTCAAGAGTCAACCTTCAAAAGTGAGATAGAACTTAGAACTTACCTTTAAGTCTTTGGTGGATACGAAATGGTCGAATGCTTTGGCTCTGATGTTGTGAAAGGGACTCCTCCAGCGTACTATACATTGCGCAAACAGTGCATGGGTTTCCTGTAAATTCTGCAAAGGACAGGAGACAATTTTATTAACATGATAACATGACGTGAAGTCTAGCAACAACTTGGATTTTGGATACTTACGGCCTCCTGAAAGTCCTTTGCATTTCATTCTATGATCCGCATCTCGACGTAACCAGTTCACGAAGGACGGAATATGAAACACTGCTTGCAAAGTTGCATTCATATAACATGAGTTTCCCATGTTTGTGAAGCCGCAGCCCACAGGCATTCTTTCCCTCCAACCTGGTTGGATTTTTTCCCGAGGATAAAGCACGACTCGGGGCTGAGGTAACTGAGGAATTTTGCCATTTGGTGAATTGATGTTGTTTTGATTTATTGATGGCTGTGCAGGTGACAGAATCTTGGCTGGTGACTGTGATATGCTGTTTCCATTAATATTAGTTGGTCGAGAAACTCCGTTGGTGATTCCATTATTGTTGTTTGGACTAGGTGAAACTCTGGAAGCGGAATTTAGTGACGAAAGTGGCGATTGAATTGTATTCGTTGGCGGCAGTGTATCAACATCTGTGTCAGCTGAAATATCTTTCATTTTTCTTAACTTCTTATCGGTTTTCTGATTTGACAATTTCTGGGTATTTTGATTGGGTAAAAGCTTTTCAGACTCGTCCGAATTTAGTGAACTCAATCTTCTAACCAGTAAATTTTGTAGCTTGTTTTTCCTTTTGTCGAGGTTCTTTTTCTTCTTCTTCTTGGCTTTTGTCTCTTCAAGCTCTTGGATCAGGCTTGGTTGAAGACGAGCCGATGATGGAATTGAGGTAGAAGATAGCGAAGAACCTCCCAAAGAGTCTACTCCAGAATCAACATCTTCGTTCTTTGCATCGCAGCTTGGCAGATTTCCAAGTAGATTTTCAGTTGAATTCCTTTTACCTCTTCTGTGCTTAAAGTCGATTTCCTTACACTCATCAACTGCTTCAGAATCAAATCCTAATTTATAAGTTGAATTGAGACACTCGTACTTCGCTTTCACTTGATTGATGAATATATTGCTGTCATCAACCTCCTCCAAATCAATCTTGATTTCTGCAGGATTCCAATTATTGGTACTACCAAAGATACTGTCTTGATTGGAATCAGTTGAACATGCCGACGACTTGTCAGATAGGTTCTTGCACGCTGAAAGCTGTCTCTTGAGCTTATTTAATCTCTTCCGTTCCTTCCGTCGAAAGTTTTTGCTACTGCTTCCTGGATTACTTTCTTCGAACTTCTTCTGCGCTTGTAACAACGTAGACTGAAGTTTCGCACTTATTAGATCAACGCCAGATACTGAATGCATTTCATCTGCAAGCAGCATAGAAACACCGTAGTTAAGAATTCATCATCTTCATGTTTGATGGGAGTATGCCATATTTTACTTACTTTTGTCTTGATGATTTTTCCAAAGCGTTCATCACGCATTAAAAAAATCAAGGGAAGTTAGAAATGCACGCTCCTGTCTCTTCAGTTTCCGAAAATCAGTCTTGTCACACGCCAATGGTAGACGTAACCCCCAAATGTAGATTTTTCACAAGATAAAGTTAGGAGCGAATGCTCCTCCAGCTCCACCGCAGAAATTTCACCAGTCCACTATACAACTTTTACTCCATACTTTTTCTTTATTGAGGAAATTACGAGTTATTGAACAGCAGCCAGCTCCAGCAGTGCGACGACGAACCCTTGCTCTTGATCGGGCAGACCGATCCAACGCACAAGGAGCTCCTTTCCACCGACACGTTAGCTTTTCACACAGTTAGAAGGCTTTTCACTGAAAACTAGCCAACCACTATCATAAATCACTTAACTAAATACGCCAAAGTTCTTAAATTGAACCCGTACACTAATTATCATCAAATTTGACCAAACGAGCGGGCCTTTCTGCACAATGTGTATGGGTTTGGGTTTTTACTGGTTCGAAACCAACGAGGTCAGTCCGTCTCGTTTCTTTTTGTCTTTGCAGTGCATTCTTGCTTGGTATTTCATAATGCATCCACAGTCCACAGATCATCGCAACATGTAGTAGATCCACACTGGATATGATGGCATGGCGTTTCGTATAAGGTTAACGTAGTGCGAAAACCTTGTCGCGTCGCAACTCGCAACGCAAGCTCCTTGCTTCGAGTCTCGACGATCTCACATAATAGATTCGTCTGGCATGGGCGACATGAGATTGTGCAGTCCCGCTTGCAGTGCAGTCAGCATTCAGCATACTTTGCACTGAGCCTCTCATCCTTGGGATAAATTCATCTCTCTTGAATTGTGTTATCGGCGACTCACCTCCCAAACAAAACATTCACAGTTCATGAAGACCTCGTTAAGATTTCACTAATTGCCGTAATTACCTAGACTGCTGTTCGTTCCGGCGGGCGTGATAAGGTGTGCTTTCTCTCGGACCAATGATCAGGATGCCTGGATCCGACTACAATGCAGTTGAGCCCATGCAAATTGACATTGCCCCGGAAGAGAACGACAACAATGCCGAAGATCAGGCGTTCGTGGTCGAAAGCCCATCGTTGGTGAGTTTATGCGTACAAATTATTTCGTTCACCATTGTCATTTGATGCTAAACAAACCAATGCATTCTACACACAGGACTTGGAAAGCTACATAAACAACTACAGCGGAATGGCGAAACTTCTTCGCCTCCTTCACATTGCAGATCACTGTCCGCCGCTAAGAATTGAAGCTTTGAAGATGGCAATAAACCATATCCAAGGAACTTATAATGTCAGCATGTATCAACAACTGCACAAGAAGCTGAGGGACGCTCTCGCGTAAGTTTAGAACCCTTGCACTAAGTGAGATTTTGGCATGATTTCGTATAATAAAGAAATGTTTCCAAACATAGGAGCTGTCCGTTACCAGATGTGACAGGTGGTAGCGGCGCCGCACCAGCAGATGTACCCCAGCTTGACCAGCAATGGATAGAACAGAAATCGAAGAAAGCAACGTTGAAGTTAGAAAAATTGGATGCTGACTTGAAAAATTACAAGTCCAATTCAATTAAGGAAAGCATTCGACGCGGACATGACGATTTAGCGGAACATTATTTAGAAATAGGAGACTTAACGAATGCATTGAAGGGTTTCTCGAGAGCCAGAGACTATTGTACATCAGCAAAACACGTCATCAACATGTGCCTAAATGTTATCAAAGTAAGATCAGAATCAATACTTTCTTTTTCGCTTAGATTACGGGATTTAATGGCATTGTTCGTTCTAGGTTTCAGTTTATCTTCAGAATTGGAGTCAAGTCATGAACTTTGTAGCAAAGGCTGAGAATACGCCTGACGCGACTGATGTAGGAAAGGTAAACCGATGAATGATGGTTCTACGTAGCTCTTTCGATGTTGGATCTAATTGCCCTTTTAAAAATGTGCAGACTAGCGGCAAAGATAACAGTTTGACCATTGCCACAAGACTCCGGTGCGCAGCTGGTCTTGCGGAGCTAGCCAGCAGAAAGTACAAATCTGCTGCGAAATACTTTCTTCAAGCAAATTTCGATCATTGTGATTTTGCCGACATGATTTCTCCGAACAATGTAGCTGTTTATGGAGGTCTCTGCGCCCTAGCTACATTTGATCGAGATGAGCTTCAGAAAAATGTCATCTCAAGCAGGTAATGCGAATTTTGCCCTCGTTATCATTCACCAATCTCAGCAGTGCATTTGAGCTCATGTAATCTTTGCCTTCTAGCTCTTTTAAACTGTTTTTGGAGCTGGAGCCACAAATTCGCGATATTATTTTTAAATTTTACGAGTCGAAATACGCGTCATGTCTTCGGTCGCTTGATGAGATGAAGGTAAGCTTTTAATTACTGATCTCTTGCCCCTTGAACTAATTTCAGCCTTTCATTCTGTTCTAGGATAATCTACTCCTAGATATTTATCTTGCACCTCACGTAAGAAAACTCTACGGTCAATTGCGAAACCGGGGAATTATTCAATACTTCAGTCCGTATGCGTCTGCCGACCTGAATAAAATGGCAACGAGTTTCAATACAACTGTTCCAGCATTAGAGAATGAACTAACAACACTGATTCTGGACGGTCAAATTCAGGCGAGGATAGACTCGCACAATAAAATCTTGTACGCGAAGAGTCACGATCAACGGAGCGTCACATTTGAGAAATCTTTAAAAATGGGTGAAAACTATGAGAGGCGAACTAAATTATTGATGCTTCGGGCAGCGCTAGTGAAGAATCAAATACTGATAAAGGTGAGGTCCTTCAGGGTTGGTTTTAGTTTTAGGTAATTAAATTCACACAAAGGCTTTGCTTTTTTATCAGAATCCTCAGAAGGAAAACCAAAACGACACTCCAGGAAACAGCAACACCCGAAGCCAGCGTGAATAAAGTCGGCAGCCGTTGTTTCGACAGGCAGTCGAGGCAATTTTCTATTTAATTCAACTTGGGTTATTTCAATTTTATTCATTCTAGATGTAAAATTCAAATGAGTTTAGTGCAAATCGTCGATTTTCCATTTAAAAATGAGTCTGGCATGGAGCGAAAAGTCAAATAAATGACACATTTGAAATCAGAATCGATTCGAGTTTATTTGTCACCCTTTCTTTTCGACATTCGACTGATACGTTTGAAAAATAAGTACGATTACGAGTCTCATCACTTTAAAGATAGTCACCATTTCTTGCTGTATCAGGTACAAATACAAACCACATAGTTTTACAAAGGGCACGACAGCGGAATAAATATGATCATTTTCTGTTGATATTAATTACGAACACGATAACCTTAGCCTATGAAATCCACGTACAACGAAGCATTTAAATGAGTATAGTTGGCACACAGTAAATCATAACCTTAAATGTACTTATTTTATGGTTTATGATCTAGGCTCTCATGTTGCTTTGCTTTGCGTTTTCAAGATCACAAATCACAACAATTTCATTACGTGCGACGTGCTGCTAAAATAAATTCCTATTCTTCTAGACTAGAACAGTGACAGCAACAGCACGCGGCACGCGCCCGTCGAAGCTTATGCAATCGTAATTATAACACAGTGCGATATTCATCAGGAATCGGACAATACTTCCAAAGAGTAAATCCTGGAAAGAAATGTCCGTTCATTTATCACAACAGATTTGACTAGAATCACCTTACACTAAGCTTTCATGGCTTTCACCCTACACAACACTTTCGCTCTCAAATTCCAAATGCTTTGGCTTATGATTCTCGTGACAAAGGCGTGCGGACGCGGAATTCTGGAGAATTGGTTTGTGATCATCAATTTCATGCGTATGTTTGCTATAATTGGGATTGGTGAGAGTATTATCTTCATTTTGATTGATTACGACAATGGAATTTGCATCTTGGGCCTTGCCACCACCCTCAAGCGTTGTGTTCCCATTTACAATGTTGTGAAACCATTTACGAATGGGATTGTGACTGTGGCTTTGGTTTTTCTCCGTTGAAAGCTTCTTTATATTGACTGGAGATTTTTTGTTCGCCAATTTGGGCGTCCTTAGTCTCACTTTACTCTTCCTGCCGCCCAAATCAGCGTTGATATCATTTTCGAAAGTGCTGCTTTCATTTTTCATTTCATCTGTGCTGACATCGTCCTCCTGCACCGCCAGGATCTCACTTTCTTCGTCATCATCATCGTCATCGTACGAATCAATGTCAATCAGGCCCTGGCCTTGACTGTGTTGCTGCCGGCGATTATTTGGGGGTATTTTACCAGCATTGCGGTCTCGCAAAAGTAGTGCGGAAGATTCGCCTTCATCTTGTGCGCTATTTAACCCGCGCTGATTTGGTCCTTTGCAATGGTTGCGGACACAGTCGCCATCGCTGTCGCTCGTTAGCAATTGAGTCCCGTCAGTTATGTCGAGAGATCTCGAGAGTTTTCTTGACTTTGTCACGGGACGAGATTGGGAGGTCTCGCTCTTGGCTAATTTATCCAACGATCTGTAGCCCCGAACTCCACCGGCATTGACCAAGGAGATTTTCTTATTTCTTGGGAACATTGCTAGCCTTTTGCCAACGTTTCCTCCAGCCCCTGTTGCGGATGGAGATTGCGGTACAGACTGAGATTGTTTTGGTTCCTCAGCCGTTGGAGTATTTGTACTGATAATTTGCGCGACCACTTTAACTGGGGAACTCCCAGGAGTGCTTGGATCCGAAGGAGGCTCAATTGTGACTGCGCATTCACTTCGGATGCTCATTGGGCGCAGATTTTGAGAGCTTTTATTATTGGCATTTATCTCGTCATTGTCACCAGTCGTACTCACACTTCCGCTTCTCCTTCGCCCTTTGCTGTACTTCATTCGCAAGGGAGGGCTCTCCTGACCTGAATTTGATAGTGTTTCTTGATTGACAGTATTGTTACTCGTGCTATTGTTAACGGTCAACTGTGCGTTCTTAAGCGAAACTGCCAGCATCGCCGGGTCGAAGCTGGGACGACGCAGGTAGGCCGAGGATCCTTTGGCGGCCGCAAGCAATGAGTTTCCTCCACCAGGACCACTGTGACCTGCGCAAAATGAGCCCTGTCGGGACACGTTAACGCTTCCAGTGACTTTTGGTGACGCTCGTCTGCGAAAACTGGACTGCTCTCCAAGTCCTAAGGAGAATAAGTTTACAAGGAAATAGTCAAACGGTCTTCCATATCAAAATTGATTGCTTGGCATTGTTTTGCGTGAAACACAGCGAATGCGAGACCCAACCATACGCACAATACAGCATTAATGCAACATAATTTGCATATTTATTATAGGCAACTCAAAATAAATTCAGCGTAGAAAAGCAAAATAAAGTATCTAGTGACAAAAATATAAAATTATTTACATAATTGTACACATTGTCATCATGAGTATTTAGCTCGCTAGCAGATTCGAAAGTCTAAATTGAATTCCGCAAAAAGTATTACAAGAAGCAATAAAAATCGCGAAGCATTCGAAGATTTGTAGGACGTGTCTACGGATTGGTCCAACCGAAACTAATGTTCAGCTGAAACTACTGTTCAACTATATGCTAAAGAACGTAACAAGTACAAACACAATTGGCGTTAGAAGTTGCTAATAAGCGTAAAAGCTAACTCAATAAATTCTTGTCAAAGGATTGTAAATAGCGGCAAATTAAGTGTGCTGCGATAATTGGCGGTTTAAAGTAGCAGTAGAAGAGTCTGACAGTAGTCGGATTTTACCTCCAGGAGGTCTGCAGAATAGCGGCTGCTTATTGAGATCACTTGTTTCGGTCTGATTCTTTGGTCTTATGGCACCTTCTTTAGTTCCTACCAGCCAATGTGTTAGCACGTTTCCTTTTCCTTTCAGATGCACATAACCCCTGCAATTTCAAGAACAGGTTAATGAATCCCTGCATTTCGGACGCTATAAGCAAGCCCGAATATCCAGTTCCCACCTTTCTTTAACGACATAGCCATTTATTTTGTCCAGTGCCTCTTTACATTCATTACTGATGTGAATCTTGAGAGCTTCTCCGTTGGACTCCATCCTGGAAGCGGTGTTTACCTGTTGAATGAACGAAGGAGAACATCGCGCGTATTGAGTTTGTGCTTTGATCGTTTGATCTCAATCCGATTCAATAGTTAACGAACCGTATCACCAAATAAGCAATATCTGGGCATCGTGATCCCGACCACGCCGGCACATACGGGTCCAGAATGAATTCCGATTCTATAAAAAGATTCATTCATTCTCACACACGGGACACACATGAGGGCAGATTATGACCTTACCTCAGGCTAAGAGTATCATTTGGTCTGTGTGCGATTTTAAAATGCTGAACTTCGTTCAAGAGGTCCAGGGCCATGGAGGCTATTTCACCAGCATGACGGCTCCCATTTGGAATCGGCAGACCGGAAACCTGTCATCGACACCACATTACATCTTAGTATGGCCCACGAGTCGAATTCAGTGAAACGTCCCTCTACTTACCACCATGTACGCGTCTCCAATCGTCTCAACTTTGTACACATCGTACCCACTAATAATACAGTCAAAGAGTGTGTAGAGATCATTCAGGAAGTTTACAACCTGCAAAAGATGGACTCGGTAAATTAATTACAGTGTGGGTGTGGAATTGTATTGAATTCGCTGGTGCGGTGCGGTGTGCTTCGCTGATTAGAAATTCCATAATATCTAATATCTATCGCATCTGGTTCTGGTTTCGTGGTTTCTGGACATTACCTCCAAACCTTGGTCCAACATTCCTGCTTTCTCCACTCCTTGGACCACGGAATCTCACTCACACTCACGTCATCAACAAGCTAAGCCAAGCCAGTTCGCCAACCAGCCTCAGCCTGTACCGGCCTGTGGGCTTGTCTTCATGATTTCATGTCATTTCCATTAGTATGTTTATAGTAAGAATTCATTCTCTCGAAAGTAATGCCGTGGCTCATGAAAACAATGAGTCTGTGTAGGATTAACATCAAAATAACCTTCACATCGCACCACACATTGCTCGGGACGATAGGGGAAGCATGACTAGAATTCGAAATCCTAATACTTTAATCTGGAAAGTCAAGTGAAACGTGAAATGAAATGAAGAGACAAATTAAGGGGCATAATAGAGCGAGTATGCATTGAGGCGGGTGAGGCCTAACAAAAAGCAAGAGAAAGCGGGCGGTAGAATTCGGCAAAACAATAAACAACGAAACTATCGCATTCTACGATCGTAACTGGCTGATGGTATCCGTATCATGTGTAGAACGCAGTAGTAATCTAGTAATAGAAATTGATGTCAATCCCTGCAAAGAGGATCGGATATCTCTTCACACTGATTAATTTTAATCAGTGTCACTTTTAATCAAGAAATTCCCCTAAGAGCAACGCGACGCAACCGATGGGACAAAAAACGCAAATACTGTAAGGAATCCAGAATCAAGTTTCACATAATAATACAAGAATCGGATTTCAATTTATCAAGCAGCACAGTCCTGGAAATGCCACTCCATTCTAATGTCAATGCATTCTTCCTGATTTCATAGAGGTAGAAGTGAACATTGTTATTGTTTTAGAGTACCGAGTGAATCTGTGTGTACAACGGCGCGAATTCTCAAGAGTAATTAAGGACTTATATCACTTCGAATTTGCTTTAGTGAAACTCGAGAGCCAAGCACCAGCACATTGCGCACATGGGAATGAGTCGTCCCTTCAAAAGTACTTACTTGAAGTGGCGTGCTTTCCGCTGACATGGACGTGAATCCAACAATGTCCGAGAAGTAGATTGTTACCTCTTCAAATTGCTCGGGCTCGATCGCGTCGCCCATCGTAAGCCTTTGTGCGACTGGCCTACATACATTGGAAAGAAAGAAAAAAATATGGATTCAATTTTGTTTGGGTTCCTTCAGTTCGTTCAATCATTAACTTTTATTGTAATTCATTAGTCGAAGCCGGCCACAAAGTTGGCAAATTGTGCGTGTTCGTGCGCCAACAGTGAACGTGTACGGAAAAGATGAGTGAGCGATTTATCATTGTCATTTCCACACAATAGGTTCCTAATAAATATTTTCGCGACACGCCATCAACGTAGACGTCTAAAGTTGATGTTACAAACATGCACTTGCACTCTCGTTTCGTGGAGCATATGCACAAAATAAAAAATTACTCACATTGGCAACATTCTGTGGAGAAGATCTTCAGTCTTTTTCTTTTCTTGGATTAACATGCCCGTCCTTTCATTCACCAAGTCTTCGAGGTTATTTGCATACTTTTCCATCATGCCAATCATTTGATCCATGATGTTTGGAGTCCTGAAACATGTTCAACAATGAAAATGCATTAACAACCGGTACGGTATGGCTTGACGCTTGGTGAGATGATGACGTTCTTGGTACATCTTTTATACACAATTGCTTGAATTGATTGCGAATGCACAGCACGTACGCAGCACGTAAGGCGGGGCAGTAAGCGTAAGCCTACGATACACCAGAGTTCAATACTCTGCTAATGGAGAAAGTTCTTTCTCAGCACAAATAGCAAAAAACTTCTCATCCAGAAAAAGTAAAACCAAAATTGATCAAACTCTTTCCTTGTAATTTATATTACCATAAATTATTACAATAATACGAAGAAGAGCAGAGTCGTGGCCGACGTTATCGTTAGGCCGAGTTTAATAGTTCGGGGAGGAGGAACTGCAGTGCATAAATAAGGACACCAGGACACGATTCCAGGATTGCAGCAAGAGCAAGTTACGATTTCGACAATGGTGAAAGTACACAGTAGAGAAGAGAAAAAGTTTCGCACGAGCCCGCACACGCCGTACATCAGGAAACATTATTACGCGATTATTTCACGATTTTATATTTTTATAGCATATTCTCTTCACTTTTTACTGGTGCAACTTACATGCCCTCCTTCAGTGGCTTCAGTCTTTCGCGAATAGTACGGAAAGTAGGTCGAGCTTCAGGGAGTTCGTCCCAGGACTCTGTCATCACTGAAATCACAAACTCCGGACACTGACTAGGACACTCGTCCAGATAACTGACCTGCGGGCGAAAGGGTGGCACGACTGGTAGCCGAACTCGCTCGATGATCTCTGCAATTAAGTCATTACATGAATAAATTGACAAATGAGAATGCGGGTCTCTTGTAAATGTTGCTTGTGTCATGAATTCAAATTTCATTCGATTCGAACTCCTGACTACCAACTCTATTCTACTCTCATAAACCAGAATTCAATTCTACATGTAAAGTAATAAACGAACGCGATTTCACAGAACTTGGAAATAAGACAGATAAAAGATCGTCTTGATTGAAAACTCTGACATGCATGGGAATACGGGCGCAAGAAATCTCTTTGACAGGCACGTGGTACGAAAATCGCATCACACGCTGTCGAGATTCGTAGAGATTCTCACCTTGTGGATCCATGTCACATATTCCATAAGGACCTTTCCTCCCATAAATCTCGTAGAGTATAATACCAAACGCGTACACGTCTGCTTTCTGAGTGCCAATCCACATTCCTTTCTCCCTCAGCAGCTCAGGTGCTCTCCACAGCAGGTTTTGGTAGTACGAATGCTTTGCTGTCGGATCGAGCACGCCGACGTTTGCCGCATTGCGAAGTTCATACAATCCGAAATCAGTTAATTGAAGAACCCAACGTGACGTGATGACCTTTAAACAGAACCAACATCATTCAATTTTTAATATTACTAAATCTTGAAATAGAAAACAACACGACGCGCAAGTAAGCGATATTCTATCTTCATTTCTTCAACAGAGTTGTCGTGGTCAGTGTCGGAGAGGAGAAAAATATCAGTTCTTATTCATCAGGTCCGTTTGTTCTAATTTCCTCATTTCAGCTAATTGAAGTTGTTAATAATTAAATAATAATAATAATATTAAGGAAATTAAACTCACACAATTGGAACTCTTGAGGTTTCCATGAATTTCCAAGTCCGACTCGTGCAGGTAAATCATTCCCTGCGTTAATGGAAAATGTCAGCCATGTGCCACGCCATTCCATTCTACTTTAAAACACTATCAAATGTACGTACCTTTATCAGATCATGGATCAGTGACGCAATGAAAGTGTGATCCAGGCGAATATCTTCGTTTTCAACAACATCCTACACATGACAGCAGATAGAAATCATAATTTTAGTACAAACAGAAAAGGAGCAGATGATTTCGTTATCGGAAAGGAGCGCACAGGATAAAGGATATGAGATTAAGGCCTGGGAGAAAAGTCAAGAGGATAAAAGCTGAAGAAGTTCCTTTCTTATTTACAGAGAAAGGCAGCAATGCGTTGAGTGTTTACTTGTAATATTTTATTGGCATCATTAAACATTTACTCGAGTTCTCGTTCTTTATTATGACAGGATGAAGTTTATTATTGCATTGAGAAATTAAGTCCAGCTGCACGAGCAAGCAAAACCATCCGTGCGTCCATCGGGGCGTGCAAGGCGAAAGGGAGAACCAATTTTTGGCACAAAAAAAAGAACGTGAAGAGATTATTTCAAACAAATAAAGTCAATAAGCCCTAAGCCAAGAGGGCTTCGAGAAAACGCTGGTATTAGATAAACTTTCACCTTTTGCTTCATACACGGACTAAGTCAATAGAGCAATAAGCAATATAGAAGACACTTAAAGAAGCTATTAGAATTATTGCTGCAGTGTTAGAAAGTCAGTCTTCATACTCTCTGCGTCTTCGTGCACTTTTTTTATCGAATCAATGCACGTAAGCGAATCTATCCCGAAGAACCTTGACCAAATTGCAGCTGCAGTATGAGATTACAAGTTTGGAATAGGCTCGGCAAAATTAAACAAGACAGCGAAACAATTTTAGAACAAAAATGCCTTAACCTTTTGGATTAAATTAAATAGCTGGTTAGCTAGAACCGGCAAATTCCAAATTGAATGACGGGGATTTTTTCCCGTACAAGTGGGCAGTGATTGGTGGTAAATGGGATAAAATTCTTTAAAATTTCATAATAAACTCCAAGTTGAATTGAACCCAAATCAACCAGACTCGTGCAAAGTGTGCAAGAAAAGCAAATCGAATTTACGGTGCCTTTTCTTTTTTTCAACGGCGTTCGTACAGCCCCGTGGTCATCCCCCATTTTGGCCTCTATTTTTCGATTCCCTTCGCAATATGACTCACGAAAATACTGGGCTGGAACGGACTAAAGTCAAATGCAATTATTGGCCATGATGAACTATAAATTCATGAGCGCGTGACCAAAGAAATTCTAGCCGGAACATTCTTCGGATTCGTCGTGAAAGACTCATGTCATAAACTCATTTCTTTTTTCCCTCAACAAACATGAGCGCGTCGTATACAGGTAGCTTGTCGGAAGTAACGTTCAATGATCATATTTCTTGATTTTGTAGAACGCAACTAAAAGAGAACTAACGTCAGTCATCTTTGATGAATGTTGGTGAAAATTGTGTAAGAAGAATTTAGGAATTCAGATTTGAAAGTAATTCCAAATTTTCACAAATCCAATCGTTAAGCGGTGTGATCTACATTGAAAAGAAAACATCAAGAGGACGCGTACGGGTAAAATCGATAGCTAAATGAAATTTTGATTCAGAGGCGAATGAATCAAAGGAGCTCAGGCCAAGAATGCCTTCATTTCTGGCAAGAGAATAATCTAGGCTTTGAAATTCTATGATCTAATTTTTATTATGGCCTCTATTCCGCATCCGCATTAGACCTCATTCGTATTTACGATCTGCCTCATTGCATTGCGCTACGTACCCTCTTGCGCATTATTTTCATTGATACGTCGTCACCCGCGTGTTATGGTTATGATTATGATTGTTGTCACTGCCACTGTCAGTGTCAAGCAGGCATGCCAATGCCATACGTGATTTAAAGTGAATGAAGTGCATCACAGATCATAAACCATAGACACACATCACAGATCATAGTTTAGTTGGAATCACAGGAGGAAATTCTGGAAAATGCCCACGGTGCCTCTGCAAACCAGCGCGCAAAGTCTAAGGCCCTTACTTTAAGGCAGCAACAACTACGACTATTCGACTATGAATAGACTGTTAGTACCAATATAACTTCATTATTGTGCTATTGTGTTACCCAACAAAGCGTAATATGAGTGAACCAACACCATCACGAGACCGATAGGCGGCGGAGGGCAATAATAATCATATCGTACTCATGAAGTGCGAAGCGAAGTCTGCGAAGTATGGTGAAAGTGGATCATGCGGACAGAAAGCCTTGCTTTCCCTTTCCTTTGCCTTGTCTTGGAGAAATTCCAGTATAATAATGCATCGAAGAAATTTTATATCACTTTGCACTGCCACTCTTTTCGCGTGTCTTATTAGATCAAAATAAAAATAAAGGCGAACATAATAATACAACTAAACTAAGTTTGACACTCGCGTGGCGTGGCACGTATCGCGTGAAGCAGGCTTGGAGCATGAAGGAGGTGAAGGAGGACGAAATGGATAGGGCGTAATGTAATAAAAGGCAGGATAAAATATAAACGTGGAACATAAAACGAGGTTTGCTTTCTCACAAACGCGGTATACGAAGCGAGCCAGAAAGAGTAAACGAAACAATGCAGCAGCGGTGCCGTGCAACGTACCGAAAGTGATCCTTTCCCGCAATAATCGTAGACAAGTTGTATCTGAAA
This sequence comes from Mesaphorura yosii, assembly GCA_009869945.1. Taxonomy (NCBI): domain Eukaryota; kingdom Metazoa; phylum Arthropoda; class Collembola; order Poduromorpha; family Tullbergiidae; genus Mesaphorura; species Mesaphorura yosii. The sequence continues at coordinate 342,224 of WIXG01000033.1, forward strand.
CGCTGTATACAGTGTGTGTATTAGAAGACCGTCCATAGCAAATTTTTTTTCTTCACCTTAAGCCGAGTTCTTATACACGTCATTAAATACCATGAAGTGAAAATTTGAATCGGAAGTCTGATTTGGCTTAAATATGGTATGAACTCGGCTTAATTTGCTTTGCTAAACGGTCTTCTAAAACGCACACTGTAGACAAAGTATTATTTACTTAATTTATTACTAATTTGAGCATTACAACGAAAAAAGCAAAGTTTCCAGCCGGGATTAAAATCCTTCACGTGGCACTCCCTGTTGTATTGCAGTGCGAACTTTCTTGAAGTCCGAGCAAGTGTTTGTTTGGCTTTCGGTTTTCATTCTACGACAGTTAAGTTTTTGCTAACCGCTCAGTTCTAATCACAACTCCAGGCTAACTCAATTAAAAGTACCTAATTATAAGTGGGTATTAATAAAAGATGGGTAAGCGCAAGTTCCACGCACAGAAGATTGTCAGATATTTGCAACCAAGCTTATTGAAACTGGAGGACTCCGTCCATGACGAACTAAGTTCTTACTAATCAGTATGGAAGTCGATCACGACATTAATTTCAGAAAACAGGAGAATTAAACGTATTGTTCTGAAATATGTCATCCGATCACTCCATGACAAAAGATCACGATTAATTGACATGTTTAATGCAGACAGACAATCGGGTAACGATGAAGAGAATGGTGTGAATGATGCGGATGGTGATGCAATGGAGGAGGACTCTGTGGAACCGAAAGTAAGGTTTCAGGTTATTCATCCTGATTCATGCTAAGCATTGACTATTTTATGTTGAATCTTTTTGATCAGGTGTATACAAATTCCACATTGAATGTTCATTATTCCAAGTCAGCATCTGGAGTTTATCGCTGCCTGGCTGCAGAATGCAATTACACAATGACAGTCAGAAGATCAGTTAAGTCGCACTGTCGTAAATGCTATCCCGATCTGAGAGCAGCCAGCACCGGTATGCGTAAGAGGAAAAGTCTTCGTAAGCCAGTCTTATACCAATCGCAAAGTGTTAAGCAAAGATTAGCTGCCGCCGAAGCTGAGGAGGAAGGAAGAAAATCCGGGAAGCCACCAACATATGCGTGCAAGTTTTTGTTGTGTAAAGCAACATTTTATACCCGTCTGAATCTTCAAAAGCATGAATATGGTCATAAAGAGTAAGCCAGAGTCCAAATCTTGAAACTTAATTTATTCTTTTTGCTCGCAGAACTAATGGCAGACTTTCAACCTACCTCAAGAGTTTACCACAAAAACTACAGCACAAACCTGAATTAAACACCCAAAAAAGCAATTTCGTCGGAAGGTATTCTTGAAAAATTACAGGAGGGTCTGCAACAAGTGTTCTAGAAAGTAATTTCAGTGAAATCAACCTATTACGTCTACTTCGTTCTCATTGTGGAAAAACTGACAACAATTGGCCTTCTTCGATATATTAAAAACGTCATCCGACGAAGGCAATAAAGATCTATGTTGGCAAGAAGTGCATTCGCGGTGGGAAGACCCACGATGTGGAAGCTGACCATGAACACAGAAGCTCCAGTGCCATATTTCATGAATGCCTTAGTGGAGATATGGTTGCATTTGAAGTTGCACGACATTATCATGGAACTAGAGAAGCTATGGAGGCGGAAGAGGCATGTTGGCAGGTGAGCGGAAGCCAGCAGTCAGACTATAATTTCACTAATTTCAGCCCTATAATTTCAGTTTGCTCAATTTCAGCCCTATAATTTCAGTTTGCTCAATTTCAGCTAGTCGGTGAGTTACGTGAAGTAGCAGAAGATGATCCCACCGAAGTTCAGTGGAAGTGGATTAACAATAGAAGTGAGCAGTTAGCCATGTCAAAATTCACCACTGAACGCCGTGATCAAGCTTACTAGTTAGCGGTTACCAACCACGCATAATTTGTATTAAGGAAGGATGTGTTCTAATTCACAATCTCCACGGTCGTAAAAATGCTAAGGATTTCTATGGCAAGCTTCACCTTCATGAAAACGATATTGCGCCTTTCAGTATCTAACTACTTGAACTGGTTGAACTACTTAATATTGTTGTTTGTCTTCTACCTCCTAATCGAATTCCAAGCTTTGTTTATCTTATACTTCGACTTTGCTTTTTCGGTTGCACATTCTCAAACTCGTAATAAATTAAACCATGAAATAATAATCACCATACCTTGAATTACGGCACCATGAAATGAATTAATGTTTGGATGCACAATTTCCCGCATGTAGCGCATCTCCTTCATTGTTTGTCTTGAGATTACGTGCTTCTTGATAAGTTTCAGCTCCTTCACTCGAACCACTGCGCCTGCACATGGGAATCAAGACACGTACGTTAAATTAGAAAATGGCACCGCAAAGTTGTAAATGTAAACATTTAGATTCGGCATTGAGTTCAGTATTGTAAGTACCTTTGAAATGCGCTGTGGTACAATAGACTTGGCCGTAAGATCCAGCGCTCACGAGACTCATCTGTATAGAAAGTAGAAATGTTTCATTAGTTGGTGATTATCAAAGTAAATATTTTCATTCACGCAGTAATGAACAGTGACTCGACAACGATTGTTCGCTTCAAGAGCGATTACAGGATAGAAGAGAATTTCGCAAGCTCAGATGCCGAAATCCGTTCCCAGAATGCAACTCACTCACGCGTGAGGCATTGGCACATGCTCTCTTGCACCAACCGGTTTCATTAATGCGTTAATTACATTACGAAATCCAATTAATATCCAGCCAGCCCGACTTACCCTTGACTGCGTATGTTCGCCGAAAGGTTGTTGAAGCTGCAAATCGTCTCTGTCAATTTTCCAAAGGAGGCCAGCGATTTCCTGCTCGATTTTCCATTTACGGTATAGGCTAATCGCGCCGCCAACCACGACCACAAGCACAAACCCGAGGAGGCCAGCAGTAATTGTCGAGGTGGACAAGTGACTAGACTGTGGGCAGTACTCGTTTCGGAAACCGCATTTCGGGGCGTCGGACGGCACTCGCCCATTCAGCCAGTCAATTTGAACACCGTGATATAACTTCATTTTCTGTACACAGACGTATGTGTCAAAAAAAGGTAGACTGAGTGATCTTTGCTCACTGAGTGCTTACCGGCAATGTAAAATTTGCTTGTGTTGGCGGGTGAAAGTTGGCCACTGGAATCATGAACGAGTGACATGAGAAGGTTTGTTGACCGGTGCTCGGCGTTAACGACGCGAAGAAGGGACTGGTTGGCTCCCACGTGTAGTTGTCTGGCTTGAATGCAATCACCGTGTAGTTACCCTCAGAGTCTCCGTTGGCGTCAATTGAAATGGTTGCGCCAGTAATACCTGTTGAGAGAGAACAAAGAGGACAATGTCATTCACATTCTGCCCACTGCCACGCCCACATTTCCCTGGAAAGCCCAACGTAACAAAGGAAAGTAGATCAAGAAGCGTCAATCCCTTCCTTAAGAAACTCGACTCGACGTTTCCTGGATTTTGTGTCAAAACCAAATCTTATCACAAAGAAATCTAAGAATCATAACAGCCGCTGTGAGCTGGGCATTGGAGAATATCAAACTTTATGTCTTTTCATAAAACCAAACACGGGAGCCGGTGAAAGTGGAGTGAAAGCAGCGGCTGCTTATTGCACAGCTGGGCAAGTCGAGTTAAAAGTCGTAAACTACAAGCAAGTACGAACATAACTCGGTCTACTCGGTGCTGCAGTATATGCTTCATAACTTAAAATACGATCTTGTTAATTCACATTTGCAGTCATGGCCGTAAAGGTTTCTCAAAAGTATTCTGACTTCATCAAACTGCTCAGCCAGAGCACAGCAACGCATGGCGCATGGAGTTCAGTCAACCGTAAAATTCATTGTCTGCCTTTTACTTTACGCGTCGTCGTCCCGAACCCGAGCCACTCACACTTTCAGCTTCAATAATTAATACTGCTTAGCATTAGCATACAGAAATGAGAATTCATAAAGTTTGACGAAACGAGAAATGCGAACGCTAACAAGTTGACAAAACTCTCAAACTTTTCCGGCATGACGTATAATAATAGCTTTCCCTTCTCAGAATTCTTCTCGCTTCAGCAGGCGCCGTGGTGTGTCGTCGTCGCCGGCAGGGAAGTACGCAATTGAATAAATGAATACGACATGATTACTGCGAGATTGCGACACGACATGAGTGCATGCTCTACGCAAAATGTGGCGGCGCGTCGTGTGGAGCACAATAGAAAACTCATAAATAGTTGACTAACTATTATTCTTCCCTTTTCCCCACCTTTCACACGCAAAGCAAAGCCAGCCGGGCAGCCAACTGCAAATGCGAATTGTGGCTCAACAAGCCCGAGAGAATTATTTAGAACAAAAAGAAAGATAACACCCTACAAAGGCCGCAGCTCAGCTCAGACTTCTTGCTTGCCTCGCCATCTCATTTATTATTGAGGTCAGCCTTGCTTTATGACCGAACACATGAGGACAAGCTGGTCAGTCGTAAAGACTAGTCACAACTCACAACCAAGCTTATGTTTGAGCTTGATTTCATTTGTTTATGCAACGATAAAAAATTAATAACTGCGACAGTCACAGCACTGCCGGATGATGAATGGGTCATTCATAAATACGTAAAAACTAATCTAAAGCCCGTGGGCTCGTTTGTCACAAACAACCGGACTGAATAAAAGCTTACTTTCATAATTCTTCATCCCGATGATAGTTTTAAATATTCCCCGTCCATCCCTCGCCAGTTTCTGGATATCCGACGTCCGATTTGTCTCCAGCCACATTTTGTCCAGTGCTTTCGCATACAGCATGACGGAGTCGTACAAGTTGGCAGCGTAAATCGAAACGTGCTTAATCCATGTGCCTTCGAATTTACTGGCTATAAAGTTGAACGGATGCTTTCGGCTGTACTCGTTGACTTTCTTTGAGAAGGTGTCGTAAATTTTGTGGTCCGGCGGCGTGGGAGCCACGACGAGAAGCGAGCGTGCTGTGCTTTCTTCGAAATTTGACAGGTCGATACAGTTGCGATTGTTGAGAAGCTCGTCGATTTCTGCGAATTGAGAAGTGGAAACAAACAGAAATGAAATTCATACATTTGAAATCAACTTTTGTTACAAGAAAAATGATGTTGCTTCATTTCGCAAGGAAGCAAGCTTTACCAGGAATACGAGTAACCTTTTTCCACGAGGAGTACCGGGGTTAAAATGAATTGCGGATGATTCTGAGAAAGCTTTGCCGAGCCACACCGATTCCCGGTGAGCCTGCTGGCTCTCATGATCGTGGATCATTGTTATGTACTCAGTTTTCGCCTTTCGCCGTTCCCTCTTTATATTGTAATTTTGTAACGCTTTCACAATCTTTGTGTTTCTTTTAAAAGGGATTTGATGCCTGAGCCGTGGGTTTACCTTTTTCCGGGCACTTACCGTAATCAACCTTGGCTGGCAGAGAAAAGAAAGACTACGTGCAAGATGAACTGGCCTAATGCACACAAAATTGGGATCGCAGTCGCGCGATACGGTACGACATGGCATAGTACGGCAAAAGAAGGATTTTCGCAACAAGACGACAATGCGCAATGAGACGAAGATAAGATTACCGAAACAAGGTAGCAACGACGCGAATGGCGACATGGAAAAATTGTCCGTGGACTTTGATACTACTCCTTTCTTTAAAGATTAAAGTGAAAGTGGGCTTTACTTTCACTTCACCTTTCCATTTACTATTTCATTCATTTCTATTTCATTACACGGATGAGACGAAGTAAAAACGCATTACAAATTCAAGACGGGTTTGCTTGCAGTTTGTGTCTGCAGTGCAATCGAGCAAAAATGTCTCGCGTCGCAATTGCCTGCAAAAATGTTTGCCTCTTTTCTTTGTTCGCTGTGTTCGCCTGTACTTGGACTTGTTTGGATTTTATCTAAATATTGTACGTACATGCTTCACAGTAATCCGAGTTGACACTAATGCAAATACTGGATTCCGGGAAAACTTTGCACGCAGTGTGCAATGTGGGCAAAGCACAACGGTAAACATTATGTCAACTTGATTCAAGTGCCAACATAATTCTGGGTACGAAATAAAATATTCAGGCAACAGCGAGAAACTTTCATGCCTGATAAAAGCAACCGTCGGGAAGTTCAGCTAATTAAATAAAGGTCCAATCCCATTCACTTCCAATGATTGGACACACGCGCCCATTGTCGTCGAATCTCACTCGGCATCAGAAACATAATGTCGGACTTCAGTTGATACTTCAGTCGATACTGCGAAGCGTGGAGAAATTGGGTCAATGGGAATTTCTTGTATCTTCAATTTTCAATGACACTGACGCTATGAAAAACTTCTAAACTATGCGAATGTAAATGCAAAGTAAGTCTTCTCCTCCCAATGTATGCTTGCTCAAAGGAGATAACAGATAAAGGTTTTTCGTCGCACGATCCGCAAAAAGTTTCCAAAGGCTCCTTTTACACTTCTTGAAGCACTCATGCTCAATTTACTCGTAGTCATGCTCCTGTAATGTAATGCAAGGGAAGGCAGCGGAAGAGATTCTACTTGAAAAGTTGAAAAATTTCTAGTCAAATTTTGTTTGAAAAGTTAGACCGGATTATCATGGGAAGGAAAAGTTCTGATTGAGTGGAGTGTTCAACGGTAACGAAATGCGATTCGCAAAATAAAATGATTTGGCGTACATGTACGTAAAAGTTCCGCATAAAAGAAGCCCAAGGAGTACAGTACATTATTTCTCCTTCGTTGTATCGCAAGGTAGCCGAAGATGGAAATCGAAATAATGCTACCAATCATTTCCACTTGTTTATATTTTCAGGCACGTGGCAATGACAGCCAGGAATTAAGCATTCTGCCTTCAATTTGAAATAACGCTAATGGACTATTTATCAAAAGCGAAAAAATGATTCTTGAGACCTTGGAATATCAATCAAAATATGCGGTAGATGATAATCCTGTCCAAAACTTGGGCTTGCCCCGGATTTACTACGATTTGGACCATTTTCAGATCCGAAATAAGAATTGTGATTTCGAATGTGATTCACAATTACAAGGACAAGAACAGCTACAGCGCAAAACCATTACCAATATTATCAGATTTGGGTTAGGTTTCTGTTTCTTCAATGAAACTGCAAGGCCGGCGCAAATGCACTCCGTAAGTGCACTGCTTAATAATGCGCAACTGTTTTAAACTTGCGACTCGCGTGTCTTACATCAATTAGGTTCGCTTGGGTGAGAAAGAGGAGCAGCAACAGTGACAGACCACACAATCGTAGAAACTCAATGGCCCAAAAATGGCAATGGCATCACCACTTCCTTCGTTTCCTTTTCTTTAAGCGTTCCATTTCAAAGTGGCCACGGCAGTGAAAGCCGTCAAATGAACCGAGGAGAAAATCTCCTGCCTCGTAATTCCGTAATGTGCTGGTGCTTGGTTCAATTCAGCAGGGGGAAACTGTTTTAGTTTTTGTGGCCCAATAAGCTTGTCTTTTAATACTTTCTCTCTTTCTCACTTTCTTTGTACTGTATTGCTCGACTGCTTGTGCATGAAGCATGTTGTGTGTGCGTGGTTTTGCTGTATGTGGTTAAAGGTCCTCGCGCAGTTGTTTCACACTTAACCACTAATGAGACTATTATACAACAAAGTTGTGCCACACATTTTTATACGTCCGCGTCACTACACTTCTACGGCTACAGCTTCAGCTTTCAGCGTCAGCCTCGCGTTGTTATAAAATGAAATATAAAGACGTAAGATGAAGCAGTAGAGAAGCTTTGCAGCATTAGAAGTAGGTTTAATGGCCGCCATATGTAGCAGGAGCAATAAACGCGTTTATTTATAACATAATTCTGAGGAAGGCATACGAAAGGAAATGTTTCATGACTACGACACGCTGCTGTCATATAATGAATGTAAAAGTACTGGAAATGAACACTGGAAACGACTTTTAAACGCAGCGCATGATAAATGTGTTTATGGAGGCATGAATTTATTGCTTTCGCTTTCTCTAAATGCGTAGAACAAAAACGGTCGCGACATGCGAAATGAATCGTGAATTGACGCAGCTGACTGAACTAATTACAAAGAAAGTGGGACAGAACAAAAAAAAACACTTGAGACTTACTCCACAAATACGCGAAGGCCAGGCGTCTGTCGTATGTATTCATGTCGATAAATATCACAATGAATTCTCCATTCTCAAACATCTTCAGCGTCTGCATCGTGAGTGTCATCTCCACCAAGTATTTCGCCTCGCCGATGAACACATAAACTGCAAAGTGCAAAACAGTTTTAATTATGGTCCTAAAATGTTCGGGATGAGTATTTTTTGTAAAACGAGCCCGGCCGCCGCTTTTGTTGCGTGTTCGTTGTTTGTCTTTGTCTTTGTATTACAAATCAGTTACGAAAGCAAACATTTCCTGCCTGCTGTGCTTTGTGTGCAAATATTTGCGATACGGACGGCAGTTTCTTAGTATTTGCTTTGCGCCCGGACTCTTATTAATAATTATTAAGTACTTTGTTCCGGAATGAACTCCGAGCCACCTCAACTTTCTTCGGAAGTCTTGTCGTTATTGCTCTTCTTCAAATGAGAAATTTTGAGAATAAGAGAGTCGAAATCTCTCACACTCGAACCCACTTCAAACTAAGTCCGGAAACTTCAACTTCCATGCTGGAAGCATGACTTCGTATTTGTGTAGCTGGCTGGCGGGGGTTTATGTCTCGAAACAAATGAAGCTTTTATTACTAATTAAAATTATTAGAATTTGCTGTTTGTTTGATGTATACACAGCGGGTACGCGCACGGGTGGAATACTTACCTGCTACCTGTACCTGCGCTTTGAAGTACCAATTCACTTCAGTCGAAATTCGCAAGTACTCAAGGCACTCAAGATTGAAGATCATCACGATATTAAATTCTATATTTATCGAGATGCGCATGCTGATGCTTGTAAGAGCTTGGGCAGCAACAGAATTTGGATTCAGAATGCCAGCGCTCTACTTAATGAAATATTTGTGAAATATTCGTGTAACCGAACGCCGAATGTAGTACCTGTGCTTAACTATAATCAGTCAGGATTGACTTTTTAAAAAAATTTATTAGAAGGACATCAACTACTTCTCAGTCAGACCTTCCCTAAAGGCGTGAGTCGAGAGCGATGGTCGTTCTGATGAAAATGGTAAAAAAAAGTCAAAATCGTATCACGTTAAGGACACCAGCAAATAAATTCATTTCCGTTGTATTCTCAACAACAGACGGAAAGCATGCTGGAATCTTGGAACCAGGGCTCAAGGCCACCACCAGCATGACAAAAATTATCAGTACTAGGATTTATCATTTGCTAGGTCGGCCAGTGGGACTGAAATGAAGAATCCGACCGTAAACACGATAAATGATAGAGCAATTCTCAGAATACCAGCTTCTGATTTTCAGCAAACCAAAGCCGTTAATTAAAAATCAAGTCGGCAGTTTCACTATGGCAAGGTGAATAATACGCAAAGCTAGATAATGTCGAACAATATGTTAAAGACGCCGCTTTTAGTGCGTTATTAATCTGTATCTGTATTGCAAGAAAGCAGGTCCAACTTCGCATTTCACGTACCGTGACTGGTGAAAAAAGTAGAAGCAGTAGAAAGAAAATAGTGACATAAGAATTTATGGCCATCATTGCTCAATAAGGCACTCAAACTCTAACTGCGTATAAGGCGTGTACTATTAACTGTATTAACTTTTAGTGCTTGCGGTGTACAGGATTCTTATCCACCGCATTTCGAGGCATGCCACTTGTTCTGCATTCTGCGGCCACGGTTAATAAAAAATTCCATTTGCGGCTTTGTAAATGAAGGTCAGCTTCTTCATTCAGGGATTGTTGTCGACATCACGGCGCATGGAGACACGAAAGAATGTTGTTGGCTATTAACATTTATCGTCCGTCCTATCTTAATGCTCAGTCCAGTCTGGTACAACGCATTAACCTTCGGCATGGGCATGGCGCGGCACGTGCTTGTTTACTTTAATTGAAAATTAATAACGCAGAACCAAATACTAAAACTGAAGAAAAGTGGTTTAGAGTGGTACTTACTTCTTGTCATATTCTTGGTCTTTTGAATAATCTCAAACATGGTCTCATTGGAAGTAAACTCGGTCACCCCATTCACGTGAATATCATTTTGTAGGGCCAGCGTCTCCAGTGAGTCGGCAACTGCCTTGTACTGCGGTGTGAGTGCGTAATTTTCAAAAGTCTTTACAAAATTCTGTACAACGATGGAGAATGTCTTCCAATTATAGTGGGTCATGAGTGAAAGCACGGATTTCACAACCTAGAATAGCATAAGTGAAATGGCTTAAATAATGCAGTTAATAAATGGCATGGCGTAAAACGTCAAATGTGTAACGTACTTGAGAGTCTGGTGCTTCAGTCCGGGCGAAAGTCGGAAACTTCTTTTTATCCGAAACGGCTCCGTCAGCACATCTCTGCAACAAGCATCAAAGAAATGCAAAGATCAGCGTATTAAATGAAAGTACCGTGCCGCGCGCAGTCGTCGGTCGTCTATTGAATTTCATGTGTGCGTAATTTCATGGGTCGAGAGTATGTGACCATGATTACTTCTTTGAACTTTCCCTTTTGAATTTTACTTTGGCTTTACAAACTGAATTAAAAATCTCAATCTCAAAATTGGGTGACTAAAGAGATTAAAATATCTTAACTTTGCTAGTACAAAACCCACAATTGCTTAATCTAAATTATTTACGCACAAAATGAATGAATCTGCCGAAAAGCTCGATTATTTATAGGCTGCAGAATGAAAAAGGCAAAGGCGAATCTTTCCTAATCATAAATTGTGAAAGGATCGAGAGAAGAATGCTTTTCATGTAAGATAAAAGATGCAATATAATTTATGTACGCTTGCGAGAAAAACTCATCTTCGTGCCGTCCTTACAGGAGCAGCCTGAAGCTCACCAGACTGAAACGCAATTCCTTCAACGACTCAGACGCGTAAGGTATAGCGCGCAGAAAACACGCTTTGCTTTTATCTTCTTTCATTTTCTATTTGCGTGTTTTCAATTTCAAAAACAGCAAAGGTGAAAGAAAGTCATGCTTTTGTGCGCGATTGCCCTGAAACATGTTTTGGAATGGAGTTCATTGTAAATATTCAATCTTCAAATAATAAAGTATCAAAGAAATGCAAATGCTACTTCCTATTATTTATCCTTTTGTAGACTACATGAAGAATGAAGATGCAACAACTGAAACAACTCTGGGAAAAGACAGATCAAACAAAACAAACGACTTTATTGCGAATTGTGAAATAGAATCCGCGAATGAGATGTCGGGCTCCAAAAATTTCCACTACACGACGGAGCACGAAAACCAGCGAGCAGGCTTTGAATTTAATCGAATTGAAATTAACGAACATCAAAACTCACTCACAAATCCCAGAGAATGTTGTTATTCTTTTCTTATTACTTCCACACACCGCATCACGGCATAGATCATTATTGACACGAAACACGAAGAGCTCGTGTGCATGCAATTGTCACAGGACAAGATGGATTTTTATATGCATTAAAGTCACAAGCCATGCCACGCGGCTCAGGAAAAGACAAAATGCAGCGGGCAAGGTAAAGGTAACATTGAAGAGGACAGTACAGACGAAGAAGAGCAGGCCCAATTTCCTGTTGCGTCATTATTTCCAGAAATGACACGCGCTACGCTGCGCGCGTGGCAATGTGATGGCATTTATTTTGACTTGACATTATTTTGTACTTTGTATTTTCTTTTTCGCTATCTGACATTTTCCTCATGAAGGATTTTTTTACACTGTGCCTGTGTAAATATTCATGAGAAATTGGAATGGGGATAGGAGGAAAGGATGCAACCCTCCGTATTGGATTCCACGACACGACGGTGAAAATTTATTCAGAATTCGTCACGGAAATTCCTGATTTCAGAATCCCCGTGCGTGAAAGTTTCCGAGAATTTGATATTTGTACCTCTTCTTCCTTAATTAAACAACCGAGCTTTTGCAATATTTTTAAACTCCCTTTCGCAAGTTTGAATAATTGAATGCTAATTACAACAAAGTTGGGCATTTGAGAGACAAAACTTCCACTTTGCAGGTTCTCAACTCTGAAAGCCTAAATAAGATCTGTTAATACTACCCGGTACTATGAATAAAGTTTATTCTTGTTAATAACGCAGGTGGGAACAAAAATTCATTTACTTACGTATGAAATCATAGTTCGATTCCAGGCAGCTGCCACGGTTGCTTCAACATTACATGAGAATTCTGGCCCAAAAAACGCAGTCACGTCATCACAAAGCATGTCAGTCAGAATTTTGGTTCCTTTAATTGTATCACCCTGCAATTAAGAATGTGAACGCATAAGTTCCTTCTCTTGCCTTCATTCGGCAGCGGGCAATAAGTGCGCTTATTTTACTCACCTCAGTATCATTCCATCGTAAATTTATTTTAACACCAGGAAGGAGATCAGTACTATTATTAATCTCTTCAATCGCGTACGTCATCGCTCCAGAAATTGAGATGCCTTGCCGTCCAGAAACATCGCCTTTGACGGCCGGCAGATAACCGACGTCCAACTCTCTTATAAGCTCATTGCCTGCAGCATCATAATTACATAATTACGCGCTGCCTTTGGTCTCAACAATGCTTGCTTCTGTCGTACTTACCGAAGCACACAGTGAACGATGCGAATAATGCTCCCAAAATAATCAGCTTGGTCATTTTCCATAAATTACCACTACAATTACTACAACTACTCCTGGAACCAATACATTTCATGCTTATTTTCATGGGTGCAGGTTCACAGATAACATTTTCTCCTCGGGCGAGAGTCTCTGTCTCTTCATTCACGTCCACGCAATTAGTCAACTTCCATTTTTTCTTTCTGCTGCTGCTTCTTTGTTTCCTCCTCACAACCTTGTACATGTAATCACTATTAGGCCGGTGAGTTAATGGTTCTGACGATAATAAACGACGAGCACGAGCGGGATAATGTAGCTGCGGTGGCGTTGGTGGTGGCTTTAGAAAGTCTTCTTCCTCGGGCTTCATGATATTCGAGATTCGACGGCTACTGACGTCTTCGTCTTTGTGTGTTCAGACGATGGAGGCGAGCAGATGGAGAAGGAGGCATGAAGTGAAGACTTGATGAAGTAATTATTATTAATATTTTGATATTACTTTTAAAGGTCAAGTCATGTTCAGCGCGTGGATAATGGAGACTATGACTTACTTTGTTCTTGGTCTTGTGTTGGTGGTCGTGCTGCTCTCGTTTTCGTGTCGCGGGAGCAGCGGGGCTTATTCATAATGTATGCAGCGTATTATTCACAAATGAGATTAAAATACACATTGGGGTCCTGGCGCTTGGCTTGGTGGCGTAATTTGTTTCTTGAACACTGTGCGCAGGAAAATATTATCCTCATCACGTAATGTGTGGGATTAAGACGCACTCGCCGATTCGCGTGTCTTGTCTTCAGCTGTATTCAGCCCGTATGACTTACGACTTATTACTCTATATACACGTTTTGACCGACGACTAGATCTTCTTCCTTCCTTAAATGGGATTTTATTTATAGAACCTCCATTTTGCAGGCTGGAAGCAGTCAACAGCACCAGCATACAAAGTACACACTAAACAAACGTTCATCACAATTCACTTCATGTTCGGTTCATTTCATCATTCACGCATCGCCATCGCATAGATTATGTGTCAGGTTCCAATTCTTTATTCTTGCGCTCCACGGTGCTTGCTTTGCGATGGTGTCTTTATCTTATCACAGGAGGCTGACGCTGACGACGAGCAACAACGTTGTTACGTCTTGCTGGATGCTTAAGTAAAAGTAAACACCTCTACACTAAGTTCACACTGCACTAAATTGGGGATCACTAATCACCGCTCACCGGGCTCGGCTCGGCTCAGGTTCAAGCTTTATAACAAGTTTTAAGCACAATTGACTTCCTTTTATCCGTAAATACTGTCGGTAAACAGCAAGCAGCTTAGCGTCTCACGCCTGACTTGAATTGATGAATAGCGAATTCTTTGCCTGTGAGGTACAGCAGAAATACGAAGACGAAAAGACGGTGATCGTGGGTAATCACAGTTCACCGATAATTATCGTCGTAAACACTCGCGTTTAAAGTCATGAGCTATTTATGTAACAAGTGCCTTCCAGAAGATAATTTATATTTATGGTTTTATGGTATTTGTGCAGGAAGCACTCCCAGCAGCGTCAGCGACTATGAAGACGCGGAAGCTGAATTTCTGGAGAGACTGAAGTTGCAGCGCACGACTCTTCCAAGCTTATAACTTAATATTATAAAATGTCACGCGTTCTAAATCTCACACGCGAATATCATGAAAACATAATCGTCATCATCCGGAGTCGGTGCGGGGCTTTTGACTTGACACTGGCTGACACAGTGACAGATTTGTGCTGCTGTTTCGTGGCGTGCCGTGCCGAGTAGTTAAGCTTATTTCAAAAGTTTGACGGCGAGACTAGTCACAAATCACTCTGGGGAGTTTATTTTCGTTGCAACTGTTTACACTTCATAAGTTTGCAAACATTCCGTGCTCTCGTGCGGACGACCGTTAGACTGACACCATCCGGACTCCTGCGTGCTGTTTGATATGATATTTGACGACGGGAACGTTTTGACAGAAATTCGCAGAATGTGATGCAAAATATTAAGTGATTTGACTTGCAAGTTTGAAGTTTGAAATTCCTTGACTGAGGGAATTCAGGTCAGCAAGTCAGCGTGCCAGCTGAGTGTCGCCTCGCAGGAGTTCTCGTGCTTGTTCTGGACCTATGAAAAGTAAAATATGCACATTAGCGCATATTAATTGTGGGCAAAGTCATTTTCGATTGAAGTGAGCCAACATTCACAATTGAAGTTGGAACATTTTGAAATCATTTGCAATTTCAATTTATTCGTAAAAACAAACCATACACACACTTGTACGACCAGGATTCAGTCGGTTCGGTTTCGGTTTCTAAGTTACACTAACCAGTAAGCGTAACTATGCTACCGTCCTTATTAAATTAGCGCAGGATCACTGCACTCTCGCCGCTATGCTACCCACACGTCACACAACTACTTCCACGTTTTACCCGAAGTCAACAACACAGTGCCGTGCAGCTTCTTGAATCTTGACTGCCTTTGATTGATTGAGCGTTCAAATTGATTAACTTCAGAAGGTTTCGTATAAAAATTAAGGAGAGTACTTTTCAGTTAATATTAAAGAGATTAATTCACCGAGTGAGCGCAATGAACCTGAACTGCCTCGTTTCATTTGAGAACTTGATTTTATTCATCAAACATCAAAGTTGTACCGTGTGACTGGCCCCAATACAACAAGTATGGCCGTCCACGTAATTTCATTTAATTGGCCTAATCCATCATATCACATCACATCACATTACGCAGAGCTGAACCAGGAAAATCTGGCTTGGATTAACTTGCAAAGATGCCATTACCTAACACAGATGCACCTACTTCTGTATTGCTCATTGCTGAATTAAAAGTAAGTCAGGTAATGGCGTTGCTCGAATTCATTCAGCATTTATTCTGACAACCATGAAGCTGACCAAACTGAAACGACGAATCGATTTGACGCAATAAGTTTTCAGGTATTTTAATTATTCTAATTCAGACATGGGTCGCAATGAGATCGTTGTCAATGAGTCTGGATCTCAGTTTCAACACGGCTTCGAGTCAGAGATTGGAACTCAAGAAATCTGGTGTACTGATGACCTTGGCTTGCTTTAAATTCTCCGTCTACTGACACTGGCACTGTCTGTTTACTATTTAAACATTCAAAAACAAAGTGAAACAAACAAAACTGAAGATAATCTCTTAAGGTGCTTAGGCTGTCTAGTTATTTGTACACAGAGCCAGATTCTGGTCTTGGCCTGGTCATGAAACGCAAAGAATCAATCGCAGTCGCATTCGTAAAAGAGCAAGCGACTCAATTATAATTACAAAGCCCACGTAAAATGCGAAGGGTAAAAGTTGATTCAGCATGCATCCAGAACATGATGAGTTTGCAAAACGCGTATCGTACTATGGAATAGCAATAGAGCGAACATGCTTATTTGAGCAGCAGAGCAGATGAACACAACTCCAACTTAGAACGGAAGTCGATTTTACGTTCAGTTTCATCCGGAAAGCAAACCAAAGCGTACCACGTGTTCGTATCGCATACAGTAGTGGCAGTGTCGTGGATTGATTCTAATTTCCAGCCAAGCCAAACCACAAACCATGAACCATCAATCACCGCCTTCAAAATTGCAAATCCCGGCCGAGCCGCCGAAGAACTGCGCATCAATAATAAACTAAACCTTTCTTGAAATAGTTCGAAAAGCAATCAAAATACAGACTCCGACTTCTCGCAAAAGAATTTGTAATTCCAGTTCGCATAACATTTCCGTCTACTTTCGTATTCCTTTCGCAAGAATTTTTCTCGTATGTTTATCTTCACTTGAACAAGTAAGTAAACATGTTCAACCAGTGTTGTTAGCATTAGCGTTAGCCTAGTCCAAGAATTTGTGAAACACTTTTGACTTGACCCAATATTGACTTGAAGTTGGGCGAGAGAGTAAATTTTTGTGCAAAAATTCCAAGCCTAATAGAACCACCCGTGATAGTGCACCGGTGTCGAGTAAAGGAATAGAAATCGCAGTGGTACATGACAAGGTGGAGCGCAGCCGAGTCCTCGTTCCCAGTACACGTAAGACAAGGCATTCATCTTTGTTGAACTTGATATGCTTGCATTCATCTTTTTCTATTTGTGCCCAGTGCTCACTTTAGAGTCGAGTCGGGATTGAGCACAGGCACGTACTGCAAGCGCAGGCCGAGCTTGCCGAAACAGTTTAAGTCGCATACATGCATTATTTATGTCGTAAGTTAAGATTAACAAGAATACCAAGAATTACTTCAACCTTTCCTGCCCACAAGCGTGTAAGAGCCAAGTGACTACGACTGCACTAGTTCAAGACAATCACGACAAAAATGGAAGAAATATAAAACGGTCTTGTTAAACACCGTGACGTAAGATCGAGGCTTCAAGTCAAGAAGCAGAATGATTATGTAATATCAACACTAACGTCGTAATTCTCGTAATTATGATAATATTCCATATTATTCGTCAAGCCAGCCAAGAAGAGGATCAAAGAACAAGACACATTATCGTGTTACGTGCCCTACTCTGAATCTGCCCCAACTATTTTTAGACAGATCAATCTCAATCGCCTATCGTGTATCGCCTCTGACTCTTCGGACCTCGAACGAATTTTTTCCTTCCAAGCTCCAAAGCAAAGACCTTTCGTAAATCCCTGACCATATGACTTATGACTTCTGTTTGCCCACTTTGCCGTGCTGTGCTAAATATTTATCCACTCGGCGTACGGCGGTATTGAATGAAGTTATTTTCGTAGCTTGGGGTACATCATATGTTGTTGTAGCGACCGGTCTGTCTAAGCTCTTGATCTGGAAGGATTCATCTAGATCATGTTTCATCCGCCGAGACGCGCGACGGACGCGACTCGACGTGCTAATTCTAAGCTTCTGTTTGTTGAAAGCAAAGCGCAAAGCAAAGCAAAGGAATCACGTACAATTCCTTTGATCATGGGTTACTTAACTTATACGTGTAAACTCAGAGCTGGAGCACGTTGGACTTGGAGTTAGCACCAATTAATTAAGTTTACGCTATGAAATTCGTACTAACAACAGCTGCAGCAGTGAATTTACGGGCAAGAAAGGACAACTACGGTACTAGACTCTATAATGCAGTTGTGCTGACACCGCCCGTCACATGGTGCATGTGGCATGGCATGGGCGCCAGGGGCACTGCACAAAAGAATTTATAATTTACACCTTCATCGCCATCGCATGCCTACTACTAGAAGGTTTAAGTGACTCGTCTCTGAGTCGAGTGAAAGGCTGAGAATTATGGCGAGGATGCAACTTCTGTGAGAAAGGTTCAGGATTAGAATTTCAGATGAGGAGTGATTTGTGGAATATTTATACGTATTAAATTAAACATTCAGGCAGGCCAACACCAGAACTTACAAAAGTGAAGGTCAATTGTTAATAAATTTAGCAGGCGTGTGCAACCAGTCGTCAGTTCGCGTTTGCTGCTGGAATTGGAATCTGTCTCACGGCCTGCTGTGCTTGCTGCCGCTGTGTACTGTTCAGGAGCCAGAGCAAATTATCAACAGTGAGAAATGGAACAAGAAGCTACAACCACAGCCAGCAATTGTGCCTTGGTTTAATAGACAAGTAAATAAACACGGAGCCTATTATTAGCTGTTCCACGCTGCTTAACTTAACTGTGCTAATCACAGACACTATCAATCGCAACCCAGTTGGCTCACATGATATGCATACCTGGAAAAGTAAAAGATTTCCATCATCCAAGAGGTCCAATAAATAAAATCATCCATTGTACCAAAGTAAGAGTCGCAGCTCATGAACATTTTGGCGATTGAAAACAATTTGGAACGATTTCTCGGAAACAATTCACTCGGAACAATTTACCGGGAAGAATTTACTTGGAACAATTTATCTGCGGATAATTCTATCGTAACCGAAGATTTGAATCTTAACAGCCACACAGTGCTATCAAAGCTTGAGCTTTCGTAGGATCGGCAAAGCGTCCTGATTCCTCACAGCAATTTTCGGGAGCAGGTGAAATGCAAATGCAGCGATGTACGGCTGCACGCCCAATGATTTAGAAAGTTCGCACGCGGACGTACGGTTCAATAGGGAGAAACTTTGTTTTTGTAAACAAATCGTGTTACACATTTCATCTCGTTTGGTAAGCCTTGAGTGATTTTCCATGAATAAATTACCAAGTAGCATTTGGCAATTTCTGCTTTCGGCCATCTGCACCTGAATAATATGTTCGTGGCATTTTAAAATCAGTCCTTCGGAAACTCAATTATCAATTCTCATGCGGTGATGACCCTAGACTTTGTTACAAAAGTGACAATTCGCCAAAGTGATTTCGACGAGGGGAGGAAATGCCATTGGAGAAGTTGAAGGAAACGAACAATAAACAATGAAAGTTCAAATGAACTGTTTTTTTAAATGTACGCTTACTCAAGCTACTCAAGCAAACGGCTACTAAATCTTTGCAATTACGGAGTTATTAGCATGTTTTTTTGAAAGTCTTAGAATTCAGGCGCAAATTAGCCATACCAAATTGAAAAATCAATCGATCTACTCCAAAGCTTACGACCACTGCACTACCATGAACAAGGTGAACTCGCCCTCGCGTGCAAAGTGCGAATGTGAACCGTTGTTAGTTGTGTGGTGTCATTGTCATTTTTCTTGTGTTATATTTGGTTTGTGCTCACGAGTTACAGGTCGGAGTTATGTGACTGATATACCATATTAATAAGTAAGACTAATAACCCCAGCGCAAGCACCAGCACCAAAAACAGCACCAACTCGACTCCAAGACACACTTAATAACTTGGCAGATGGAGATGTGACTGACTGCGACTGTGACACGGCTATTGCATTACCACAAATTTAGTATCGGCATACCATAAACGAAATGACAGCTTCAAAGCAGTAAAGATACAAGCCAAGTCTCCTGTTGACGTTGACGAATAGGAGACAGAAATGAGCATGAACGTATCATTAGCAAACAATATCCGAGTACAGCAACAGCAACGGCAACACCATCACTGTGTGCGTACATGATTATGTTCATTATAACAGAATTAAAGTGACGTATTCACTGCTAACGCCCTGTCATGCAAATGCAAATTCTTACTTTTATCTCGGCCTTGCCTGGCGAAAACTCGTACTAGTTGTGAATTGCATTGGTGTACCGACTAACAATTGCATTGAGAAAAGTAAGATTCAGCGTTCAATGCAGTGGCAGCAGTCCTATTATTGTCAATTGTTACGAACAGATTACGCTTAGGGCAAGACGTTTCCTACTATCCTGAAGAACTTTTGATAGAAGCGAAATACGAGTTTCACCCAATATAACTCCAGAAAAGCTGCCAGTTCGACTTCGAGCTCCCGACTTTCGTCCATGCAGCCAGTCACTCAAATTGTGTCTAATCACCTGATTGGGCGGCATGAATTGCTAATCAATGATGCAGGACTTCGCATACCACAAATCAGAACTAAGAAATTAACTCAGAAACACAATCTTACCGGTACCGGTAGTGTTTAATCCAATGTTCCTTTTCAATTTGCTTTTGCTATTCAATTGTTTTTGTTTCTCACGTCTTACGCTTTAGAAGTTCTCTAGATGTTTGTCACAAACGACACTAGGAAATTAGACAAGAGCTGTTTGCAATGATATGGAAGATTTGAAATTAAAGAATCTTCAGATTGTTCCAAAAACACTTATTGTTGACTGTGTCGCGATAATGTCAGGTCGGAGGATCCCAGTCACTAGTCACGTATGATAGCCACCATCAAGTTCACAATCACAGAATGCTATTTCTCAAAAGCTTGGTTGTGGATTTGCGGTACTGGCACACAGCACAACCATGAATCGGAAGAATACCGATCAGCGTCCAGTGAGACTCGAACCACGTGTACGTGTGTTCAATTCAAAACAAGCCAAGCGACTGATGAGCCAAAACATATTTTGCACCAACACAACGGCATCAGCAGCAGTCAGCCTGTTGCCAGCATCGAATGAAATCAAGTCAGTCAGTCAAAGTGTTGGAAGTTGCCAGCTACCTAGTTAGCACGAAGTGAAGAGTTTCTGGCTGGCTCTTGGTGCCTGGTGCGTAGCACAGCATCACACTTGTACTAGCGACAGTGGCAGCGTTCTGTCGCGTCGTCGCACGGAAAGAGAAGCGAAAAGCGAATGTGAATGGGAGAGGAACAAAAGAATTTATAGTGACGACAAGACAAGTTAGCTAATAGCAATAGGGAAACTTCAAGCTTGTTAGCTAAGTATTTTGAGTGACACTTTGAAGAACACTCAATTACTGCACTGCCGCAGTCAGTCACAGCTCGAACGAACGCAATACAATTCAACGCGCTGCGGTGCACTAAACGAGCACTGCTTTTGCTGTCGTGTCGGTGGCGTGCGACCGTCTCATCATTATATAACTCCTCCACTGCACAGCTCAGCCTAAATTGGAAGAACCCAATTTGAAAAATGTTATTAAGAGCCGCAGTATTGGCAGGCAGTGCGGGCAATGATGGCGATATGATGCTTGACGCATGCTACCGAGTAAAACGTAAAACGGAATTAATAATTCAGACGCATAGTGTAATGCGACACATGAGCGTTTGTATTTCGTAATAGTAATGAATTAGGTTCAGTGTTCAGTTGGTAGCTGCAGCGTGAGCTCGGCCGATGTAAAGTAAAATTTGCCAGCCAAACATACAATGAACGAACGCTGACGCTAATCACGTTATCGGGCCAAGCGCTAAGCTTAGCATAGCACGATGCCTGGCGTGACTCGCACTCTGTTAAATATGCGAGCAGGCTCTTATCATTAGTCTATGGGCTCAGGCTCAGGTAAAGTAAACAAAAAATCTATTACAAAGAGGCAAGCAAGCGGGTGGTTATGATTAAAACGTGTAGGATTGACATCACTCGACTGAAAATGTCAACAAGTGTGGAGTGACGAGTGACCGTGGTGCACAGTGGGGTATTCACGAGAATTTGGTGCGCTGTGCATTTTAGCATATGAAAAAGTTCCAACTTTGGAAGCCAATAACTGGCTTCCGGATGGACATAAAAATCCTTGAAAATAATAATTTAATAATTATAATTATAATTATTATTACTTATTATTACTTGATTAATTATAATCAATTAATTATAAATAATAAATAATAAAAAAATATTAATAATAATAATAATTTCTGCTCTTTGACAGTTTTTTTCGGATTTTTATGCCGGGATTATATGACAACTTTGGAACCTTCGTTCTCCCACGTCCCACAAAACCGCACCTTCGGACCTGTGCCATCGTGTAGTA